>WNWU01000001.1:37108101-37126233 GCA_012654045.1 Ptyas mucosa | reverse complement strand
ATATATATATATATATATATATATATATATATATATATATATATATATGATATAAAATGTATTCTGAAATGCTTATGAAAGAAAGCTGCCAGAACTGGTTTTTGTTTTTGTTTTTTTGTTTAAGAAAAGCAAGCACTTTTCTCTAATCCAATACCCCCTGGAAAAGCCTTAGAGAACTGCCTTCAGAGTAAATTATAGTTCTCAGTCTTGACAGATGTGTATAAAATGTTTTAAAAAAAAAGCAGTACCATTTGTAGGAAGCCAGTTTTGAATATGTTTAACTTGTGAGCCATTTTTCCTGTCCACTTCTTTGCACTCACTATACTACTAGTCTATGATGTATTATTTTACCCCTAGTATATTCCCGGGATACGATTAAATCAAGTTCTTATCGAATGTTTGCTGTCTTCAAACCTTTTCTGTGTTTCCTGGGAAAAAAATAGCTTGCCCTAAAGTAGCACTGTGAAGTATAATATCCATTAGGTATAGGTAACAATGACTAAGAAGTGGTTTTCCAGTTTTCTCTTGCAGTGTATGATGAACATCTTAGCACTGTTCTCATATGCCTTCTCACTATTCAATTACATCCAGAGATTAGCCTTACCTGGGACTGAGCTAACACAAATTGAAATCCTGGGATAGCAATAGTGTGTATACCAACTGCTCTGTTGAAGAACTTAAGTATTCAACTACAAGTTGTCAAACACTGAAGTGTTGAAAGCTCGAGTTATAGGTGCATATGTGCATGAGTAAAGCACATCTTCCTTGGAGACCATCCATCTGTAGAACAAGAATCTGGGAATAATTCCAAAATTCATGTATCATCTTTGTAGTATGTGTTGCAGTTCCAGCATTGCACTTCAGTGTAATGTGAATCATAGAGTGAGATTCCCAACAGCCTTTTTAAAAACAACCCCCTGATAAATTGCTATTCTTCATCTGTTAGAATAGGCAAGAGGATTCATACCTCTGGATGTGGACGAAAAGGTTAAAAAAAAAGGATTAGTTTTTCCCTATGGAAAGGTGGCATTGTGCGCCATCTAGTTACAGGCCTGGCTGATAGACTACTATTTTTATTCAATTGATTTTCTTATTCACGATGTTCTTGAAGGTTTTTCCCAGCCAGTTTTCTTTTTTTAATTCCCAAAGAAAAGAAGCAACTTTAAGGCAGTCTATGATTATTATTATTTTTTTACTGATTTGAAATGCTGAGAAAAAGGAGATTTATATTTTTTTAAAAAAATGAAGTGGTCCTGAACTGCTGGTGCACTTTGGTGCAATAATTTCCCCCTTGTAGATACTCCACACAAAACAGGGGAAAGTAGCCTGGTATTTTGTTGAAGAAAAGGAGGAGGGAACCCTCTTGTCAGTTTCACTCCCTTTCTGAAGGGAACTGCAAAACCCTCAAGTCTGCATTCCTCTTTCAAGATCTGAAGCTCAGGAGCTGGGAGGAGGCCTGAGGCCATTCTCCAATGGGAAAATGGACTCACGGGATCTGGGGAAAAAGGCTAAGTAAATTCTAATATACACCGAAATAAATCATCTTGACTGAGCTGGTGGGAAGACAGATTTCAAACCAGCACAAAATCCTTGTGCCTCAGAGTTAATGATATCTCCAGATTGCCACTTACCTGAGCAGGTTTCTCAACAATGAGAGAGAAGACCCTAAAGATAATGAAGGTGCTGGTGTATTTCTAACTGATCTCACACTAAGTCTTGACTCTGCTACATCAAGTCTGCTGATCCCCAGTAATGCTAAAAAGGAAGCAAAACCTGTCTTTGGGAATCTGAGAGTCATGATTCAGTAGAGGAGAACATTTGTAGCTCAGGGTTGATATGGTGGCTCCTTAGTGCTCTCTGAGATTGCTTGGCTTTCTTGCAGACATTTCATTACCCAAACTAGGCAATATCATTGGGGCTACTCAAGGCTAGATTTCTTAAACAATAGTCCCAGGTCTTTCTGAACATTGGAACTTAGAAGACTCCAAAGGCAAGCGATAGCAGTAAGCTGGGCTCTGGGTTTGGAGCCAGGGATACAAGAATACAAGGATAGAATAATTCTGTTGTCATTTTCCAGCAGCATTGTGTATTTAGGCCCATTTTGTAGCCACAGAGAATGCAAGAGAAGGATGGCAGCAGCAGCAAGCCGAAGGAAGTAAAGTGGGAGAAGCACACGAAGAGAGGAGATAACAATGATGCACAAGGGAATATGATTTGGTTAGTAACAGTGCAACGTCTGGTTGGAGCTGCAGCAATTACCAAACCAAATGGTCAAACAGAAAGCACTATTGGCAACATCACCTTCTGCCATATTGTAGGACGAAGATCTATGTTATAATATAATGTGTTATCATCACCACCATTCACTTCCTGACTAGCACATGACTCTTTTGGTGAAACCTGAAGTTTCTGTGGGCTGCTTGGGAGTATTGCTTACCAGCATTAGTTCCACTCCTCAATTTGTCAAAAGGAATCTACAAACAATCTCTGATCATCTTCATTTCTGCCAGTGCAGAAAGGCTCAGACCAAGGAGTGAAGATCTTCACCCTGTCCCGAATTGCTGTGTATCCTACACCTCCACTTCACACAAAAGGAAAGGAAAGGAAAGAATCAAAAACCCAAGCATCTTGTTACCGTGTTCTCTTTTCTTGGGTTACAGAAGGGAAGATGCCAAGCTGTCAAGCCAGCATTCTACTTAGAGGGCCTTTTGTTCAGGAGACCTAAAGCAAAAATTCCTTCCAATGGGGAAGTGGCCCAAGCTCCACAGACTTTCAGAGAGTCCCACAAAAAAAAATGGCTTCAAAGCACTTCGTCCTGCATCATAGCTCTGCTAGAAATAAATCAGTTGAGCTACCCAAGACAGAGAATGGCTTGGGCCATAGAGGTTCTAGAACAATGCAAATAACTGGGAGGTTACCTTATTGTTTCCTTGAATTCTGCACTGATCCTAAAACTTAGGGTTTCACTTGTTTGAGTGACCTTACTGATCGGTTGCTGCAAGATAATTTGGCCTAATGTTGAGTAGAGTGTGTATGGAGGTGGGTGTTCAGCCTTTGGATAGCAGAAGCAAAATAGACCCTAAAACTATTTTAATCCTGTAGTTATGATGACTTTGTGATGAACTAAATGGTTTAAAATGTGGGAACATATGTAAAACATGGTTTTACATATGAATAAAAAAATAAAACATCTTTGGCTTTTTCCACTACTTCTGGGGAATATAACTAATGACAGTTTGCTGTTATATTTAGAGAATGCAACTATTGGGTGAAGTTGGAATGGGAGGCTTTATCAAAAAAAATACCAATTTCCCTGATTTGCTAAGTATTTATTACCTTTAATCTCCAATATCTTTTTTTTTAATTTTGAGATTAGGATTTTCTTAGGTGTAATCATTATTCCCAAATTAGTTGGGGATAAGCTCTATTGAATGTTAATGGGAAAAATTACATACTTAGGAATTTACAATATTTTGTGACTTTTAGAAGCAGTGGAGTAGGCTGAAATATTGTTTTGAACAGTATATTTTACGTATATCTAAAGGGAAGGACTCTGTAGGATCATTAAATCCAGTCTAAAATAAGCTAACTGGTTCACTGCTTTACCCAGTTATGTTGGCAAATATGTCTTCTATGTCAATCAATTTCATATCCATTGTGATAGAATTTCACAAGTGTACAATGACTGCTTTTTTTTAATGTGGCCCAGCAGATCATCCAGCGCATCAACATTAGTTGGCTAAACTGTTCATGATGGTAATTCAGAATGTATTTCAACTATTTTTCTGTTCTTGGGTTACAACAGAATGTGGAAATAAAAATATTTGCATCAACCCAGGAATGATAGAAAGCCAATTTGGTGCAGAGGTTAAGGTTAGAAACCAGAAAACCATGAGTGCTAGTCCTATCTTAGGTACAAAGATAGTTGGATGACCTTGGACAAGTCTGACTCTCTGAGCCCTAGAAAGCAGGCAGTGGTAAATCATTTCCAAAATCTTGCCAAGAAATTTTTAGGGACTTGTCCATGCAATCACCAGGAGTCAACACTGACTCAAAGCCCCCTCTCCCAAAAATCAAGGATATACATGAAGTGCCTTCTCATCAGAGACCTATACATCTCCAAATAGGAAAACACTCTCATTTAATTATGAGAGTGTTTTTAAATATGAGAGCAACTAGAATTCTGAATGTTGCAGTCTCACAAGATTGGAAAGTAATGGTTGGATGAAGAAAGTGAAGAGAAGAAAAGAAGATATTTGCTCATATGTGCAACAACCAAGTGTATGGGCTGATTTTCATAATCATAAGTTTATATTATTAGCATATATAAGATAACAGGTAAAAGTATAAACATAATTTGAATACATGAAAAAAGTAAGTAAAAAGGAATATTAGAACAGGGACGGTAGGCACGCTGGTGCAGTTATGCATGCCCCTTAGGAATGAGGTGAGGTCAACAGTAGACAGTTTAAGGTTAAGGTTAAAGTTTTGGGGGTTTGGGGAAGAAACTACAGAGTCAGGTAGTGCATTCCAGGCATTGACCACTCTGTTACTGAAGTCATATTTTCTGCAATAGAGTTTGGAACGGTTTACCTTGAGTTTGTATCTATTATTTGCTCGTCTATTGTTGTGGTTGAAACTGAAGTAGTCATTGACAGGAAGGACATTGTGGCAGATAATTTTATGTACTGTGCTTAGGTCAGACTGAAGTCGGCGTAGTTCTAAGTTGTCTAAGGCCAAAATTTGGAGTCTGGTGGCATAAGGTATTTTATTGCGGTTAGAGGAATGGAGGACTCTTCTCGTAAAATATCTCTGGACTCTCTTGATTGTATTTATGTCTGATATGCACTGCGGGTTCCAGACAGATGAGCTGTATTCAAAAATTGGTCTAGCAAATGTTTTGTATGCTCTGGTTAGTAGTACAACATTACCAGAGAAGAAGCTATGCAAGATTAGGTTAACAGCTCTTAATGCCTTTTTGGCAATGTCGTTACAATGGGCTTGAGCACTTAGAACTTTAGAAATGAGTACATCAAGGAGAGGGACTGCAGAAAAAGACTGTAAAATTAGCCAGTGTATAAATCAAGATTTCATGGGCTGCCTGAAAATTTGTAAAATCATTAAGACCCGCATGCAATCGACCGTTGCTTAAACAAATTATAGGTGAATGCTGAATAGAAGTAAACATCCCAAGAAGAGAAGGACATATTCAGTCAAAGAATTGGTAGAGTTGGAATCCCAAAGATGCTGTTCAAGAGGCAACTGGACTGTCTTGGTTTTGTCCTTGAAAACATTTTCACTTCTTATCCAAGAATTTTCTTCAGTTCTGAAGTTCTTCTTGAATGAGAAGCAAAACGTTTTTGGGGGGCAGGGGAGGGAACCCCCAAGAAAGTCCATTTGCTTTTGAACAGCACCTTTGGGACAACCATGACCTGGATGACTGAGAATCTTGTGGAATAGCCGACATCATTACCAAGGCTCTGCTGTGTGTTGAATAACAATTTAAAACATTTATGAGAGGTGGTTGTTCAGCTTCTCTTATACCCTCCAGAGATGGAAAACCTACAGCTTCCTCAGATTGGCAGTTTTGTACAGATTTTACATCAGGATAATTTGCCTCTATTTAAGTCTTAGTCATAATTATAACTATTTACAGTTATTCCACTGCATTTTTAAGAGGGAGAAACACATACATTGACTATCTATATTTTTTTATCTAGCCCCTTAAGACATTACAGAAGTGATCCCAACTTTGCTGATTCAGCTGCCAAACTTTGAGGGTGCATTCTTGGGATCCTAGGGTTTTTTGGGTTTTTTTTGTTTTTTTTTATAAATTTCTATACCGCCCTTCTCCCGAAGGACTCAGGGCAGTGTACAGCCAGAAATAAAACCATGACAATATAAAAATTAAAAGCAATTTAAAACAATTAAATAGATTGGCCAAAAATTCTAATAAAACAACACATTAAAATAGTAAAATGTTATTATTATTTAGGCCAGCCCTGTTTGTTGGAATAATAATGCTTTTAGGGCACGATGAAACGTACGAAGGTCGGGAATCCTACAAATCTCCGGGGGGCAGCTCATTCCAGAGGGTAGGGGCCCCCACAGAGAATGCTCTCCCCCTGTGGGTCGTCAGCCGACATTACCTAGCCGACGCACCCAGAGGAGCCCCACTCTGTGGGAGCGTACCGTTCAATGGGAGGCTATCGGTGGCAGAAGGCAGTCTCGTAGATACAAGTTACAAGAGAGCTAGTTTGATATAGTGGTTAGAAACCAAGACACCATGAGTTCTAGACCCACTTAGGCAGAAAGCCAGCTGGATAATCTTGGGCTGATCACTTGCTTTCGAGAAACCCTAAGAAGCAGGCAAGAAGCAAGCCATTTCTGCAATCTTGCCAAGAAAGCTTCAGGAACTTGTCCAGGATCAACACTGACTTGAAGGCACACACATAAAAAAGGGTTACAAATGGAGTGGGGAGACCTGGAAGACCACATGAAGGCTGTGGTTAAACCCCCCCCCCCCCCCACTGGAGTGTAATCTTGTTTGTAATCTTGTTTGCATGCATACAGTATGATTTCAATCTATCCCAGAGCAAGTAGGGTAAATTTTAACTTCACAAGAACACTGTGAGCTGAAATAAGGCTGAGAGATTTGCTCTATACTTCCAAATTCTTCTGATAGCTGAACAGGACACATTGGAAACCTGAATTTTTTAGCAAATGATAAGAACATGATAAAGAGAATAAAGCTACGCATATAATCTACGTAGTTACTGTATATACAAAACTTCTCTGGAGGTATGGCAGTGGCCTCATAACTCGATGTTCAATTCAGCTACCCAGGTGATCACCTTTGGCATTGCTTTTTGTGTGGATCTTCTAAGGAACCAGTGAATGCATGTTGTGGGCAGTTTCACATAGCAGCACCCCAGTCACAGCAAGAGGAATTTGTCCAGCCCCATTGAAACAGGGCAGAGGCACTTCTTCCAGTATCGTATCTAATTCTGTTCAATTTCATCCGGGAAGAGCGAAGCAGGTTAAAACCAGCTGGTTTGGTAAAGGGCTCACTAATGGCCAGATCACAAGAAGTAACTTGGCCTGTTCCTCTCTTCAGGCATTCTTGGAATTAAACTAGGTAGATTGATTGATTGATTGATTCATTGATTCATTCATTCATTCATTCATTCATTCATTCATTCATCCTAGTGCTAGCACTTAACAGCACTTTAGTCCATTGCACCAATGAGATGTTAAGTGAATAGCTATTTTCCCTATGGGATTTCAGTCTTGTAATGGATAATGTGTGCATTATCCTGGTGAATAAGGAAAGTCTTGTTGTTCCACATCCTTGACCATAGCCAAGTGAAAGCTTGTTGTTTTCTAATGTGGGGAGGTATAATATTACTGAGTACTGAGTAACCAGTGTAGAGGAGTGAAATGCAAAGTGCCAGAGACAATACACATTGTCTGACAAAGTTGGACACTGAGGATTTGGGTGCGGACGCTGTTAAGCCACCCGCCGGCACAATATTTAGCTGTGGAATAAACAAAGCCAATTCATAGGGTGTCAGCATCAGCACCCCAGGATGTTCCAGCCAGTCTGTTCAGTAAATTATTGCTGAACCTGAATGTAACAGCTTGAAATCCTGATGGCTTTATGGACTTGTCTATGATTTTCTTCACAGCAATAAGTGGTTTGACATTGCTTTCTCCTGGGTTACTTTAACTTTCCAGTCTGACTGGAAGCCCAGTATTCCCCAGGAGTCTCCCATCCCCAAGCTGACCAGACAAAATCCTGCTGAGTTGCTAGGAATTCAATGAGTGTATTCTATATCAAAATGTTTTATTCTGTCATTGACCCCACACTGTGTATTTAATAAGCAAACACAATCACTCAATGCTAAATGCAACATTTGAATTATGCTCTTGAAATAAAACATGGAAATGTAAAAAAAAAATGAAGTACTGTAATTTGAGAATAACAGAGCAACGTTTCTCCAACTCGGCAACTTTGAGAAGGGTGGATTGAACTTCCAGAATTCCCCTGCCAGCTATGTAGACAAAATATTCAAACTTCGTATTTTAGGACTTAAAATATACTGGTACTCCTAGGCTGGAATTTAGACAAGATCCTGGGGCCAGTAAAAAAAAATCACTAATAAAGAATGTATATCAGAATGCACATCACATCCTTACAGGTTTCAGTATCCAGTGGGCTCATCAATCAGAAGCCTAGCTTCCCTGGGAAAATCCTCAGCTCAGTGTTCACTGGCCTAGAAAATGGGACTAGACACTGTTTTTCCAAGAAAAGGTATTTATAATATTGCAACCTTGATGGAAACTCCTTCAATTTATCTCTCATGCTGTGTGCATATATTTAATTTCAAGCCTGGTAAATATTTATTCTCCCTCTGAGAAGGACTAATTATTCATTTGCCTTCTTTCTGAAATCTATATTCTTGGGCTATTAGAATTAGAGGGGCTTATTTTTTTTTAAATGGCTGACTCTCCACCATTCCCCCCCCCTTTGGCAAAGGAACATCAGGCTCCCCACAATGCCCCCTCCCTGGCAGCTAAGTGAGGCTTGTTTCCATGGTAGCCTCATTAAATTTGCATCTTGTTCGGCTTGGGCTGCATCACGGCTGCAAGTTGTATTTTTAGTTCATGGCAGTTACATAATAAGAGACTATTGGGGGAGCGGGGGAGGGAAGTTGTAGTGGGATCAGTGGCTTTGTGGAACCCATCTGGCTGACTTCACTGGAAGCTTGTGGAGCTTCTCTAGATGGTAGATTCCATCACGGTGTACTTGGTGTGAGGTCACATTCACTTTCTTCCCCCCAGCTCAGCCAGTGGTAGAGCTCATCATTTCAGAAAAATATACGGGCCTGTTTGTATTCCTCTGGAACCTTTTAAATATGACCATAGGGGGGAAATATATAGGTAACTCCATCCTTCACAACTATGGCCCTCATTAGCCAGTAAACGTTTCTCCAAAACTTGCTTTCTGAAATGAGAACTGACTGGTTAGCTGCTATGATTTCTGATGCAGAAGTCCCTCACGTATAGAGAAAGTCGAAGTGATTCCATTTATACAGTGATGATGAAAAAGCACTTTGGATTTTTCATTATTTTTATGTCTCTTTTCACAGCTGAGCTCTAGAGCTTAGGACAGCTGGGCTTACTTCATGAGTGTTAACTCAGGTGAGAACTAATATTGCTGTTAACATGAGCCGTAAGCCAGAATCCCTGGTTTTTAAATAGCGATCTTTGGCAATGTTCTCTCTCTTACTCTGCCAAACTTTTCACCTCAGCTTTGGGATATCCTCTTGTAAACTGTACAGAAATTCTGAAGATGGCATGAATATATCTTTAGAAATAAATATGTGAGACACATTTGCATATATTAATGTAAATATGAAATGGCTTTAGAACCAACTGGTACATAAATGCGAAGTTTTAATGAAATATATGAAGTTCTGCCTGACTCACAGACTACCTGAAGCTATATCTAAAAAAAAAAAAAGGAACTCTTAAGGTAGTGGGAGAACATCTGCTTTCCATGCAGAAGATTCTCAATTTAATCCTCAGAATCTCCAAGAAGACTGCAAAAATTCCTGACCAAAACTACTGGCAATCAACAATAATGCTATTTATCAAGAAATACCAATAGCCCTTTTTTCCACAACATACTTAATGGGTTTAGTAAGGTTGCTGTTAGACTGTTGTGAAAATAAGAGTCACTCAACGTGCTCAACGAATTCTTAGGATGTTAGATCTAGCCCCAAGCAAACCTAGTCTTGAGTAGGTTTAAACTAACTCAATGCAGTCAACCATTGACTGCAAAACACAGCCAATTGCCTTATTTCAAGAAAAAGAGCTGAAGGGAAAAAACAGATAACAAAGCCATTCTGTCTCCTGTGGAACTCTGTAGCAAGACCTTTCCCAAGCTCTGCTTCGCTATACATCTGCTTTATTGAGAGGGAGATGAAGAAGTAATGAAGCTCTGGCAATGGTCCCCTAGCACAAAGTTTTCTGGGATATAAACATTTCCCAGAGAAAGGGAGCGGAACTCTATATTCTCAAAAGGAAAAGATTTGTATTCAGTTGTAGTATTGGTAAAGGGAGTTGAGTGAGCCAAGTACATTGTGATATTAAAACAATGTTCTAATGAAAATGGTGGAGCATACTTTGAAATAGATTCATCTAGGTTTAGTTTACTAGCCTCATCCCATGGGAAGCCTCTTCCCATCAATACCATGGAGCATGATGGAAGAATCTATGACGTTATTCTTGGTTGCTTCCAAAATGTGGGCAGTACTGACATCAGGAAAGGTGTCACGGCTCTCTCTCTGTATATATAAAAACAGGAATGTTTTATGTGTTACCATCAGGCCTGTTTTGTAAAGTATCTATTAGTAGAAGGAACACTTGCATTCTTGAGGAGTCAGGCGTTGATGGTAAAAGATCTAAAAAAGCTAAAACAGGACATTCCACTAATTGAGGTCAAACAAGACAAGTGGTCAGATAACTTTTTAAAACTCTAGAATGCAGCAATGATGGACACACCCATATGACTTCTCTGCTCGGTTGCCAATGAGCTTCCTGGTAGAATGCAAGGTGCTGGTTATTATCTATAAAACCTGATGTGGCTTACAGCCTGGTTATTTGAGAACTATCTCCCATGGTTTCTGCCTGGCCAGTACAGGCCATCAAGAGTTGTCACATTCCAGGTCCCTTCAATTAAGCTATCATCTGTTGTGATGCATGCATTCTCTGTCATGGTGGCTGCCCTCTAGAATGTGGTTTCCCCTGAGATCCTTATAGCCTCTAAACTTGTGGTTCTCCCAAGTCTTGGATTGAGACATATGGGGAGGGGAGTCTTTGTTGAATGTGCTTTTCATGTTTGGTTTTGTCTGTATATAAGAGCAGACAGTGGTCTGCAGTGGTGGCACAGTGGTTAGAATGCAATATTCCAGACTAATTATAATGCCAACTGCCAGCAGTTCGATCCTGACTGGCTCAAGATTGACTCAGCCTTCCATCTTTCCAAGGTCGGTAAAATGAGGATCCAGATTCTTGGGGGCAATATGCTGACTCTGTAAACTGCTTAGAGAGGGCTATAAAGCACTGTGAAGCAGTATATGAGTCTAAGTGCTATTGCTATATGACTGGATCCCCTCTTGTTTTGGTTTGTGATGGAATTTTTTTTTTATATTGTTGTATTGCTGCCCACCTAGTGTTAGTTGGAGTCAGGCAGTGAGATAGAGAAGGATGGATAGATGGATGGATGGATGATAGATGGATGGATGGATGGATGGATGATGGATGGATGGATGGATGGATGGATGCTGTTGTAATACAATGCTTAAGTCACAGTTGCAAACCAGAAAAAATTGTTTTGAATACTTGTTTGCCAGGGGCATATGCACCAAAGTGAGATTTTTATCATGACACAAGTATAAAAAGGAATGTGTTGTATTCCTGATGTTGTGATGCCTGTTTGGCAAACCATTGCTTCTCAACCCATTATAGACATTTTCTCTCATTATTCATTGCCACATGTGAAAACCACATTATACTTTGACAGAAGAGTGCGTAATGCCCAAAATTGGAACATGATTTCTCTTTGCTCTAGATGCTTTTTTTTTAAGAGACATAATTACTAACAGAAAACAATGCTTGCAGCTCTTGTTTTCTGGTACAAATGGCGATATGCTTATGTCAGACTATTCCAGGAAGCAGAACACAGAAACCAGAAGGCACATCTCATGATTGGGGCTGCATGGAACATCATCTGTCAATCACTCTGGCTACTGTATTGTCTCTCTTTGTTTCGGTAGCTTTATGGAGGGCTCCTATACCATTGAATTAGTGAAGACTGTTTGATAAATTGTTCCAGTAGTGTCTTTATTGCAGCTTTTATTTGTTCTTGTCCCTAGACTAATGTCACGGGACTTCAACAGTCTCGGCACTAATTGTTTGTGAGAATGTCATCCTCCCAGCCTCTCATTCTTTCCCAAAAGAGCTCAAGAAGTACAAAAAGATAATTTAACAAGGATTTTTTTTTTTTGCCACAAGCATGCTTATTCAATACTAAGCCCCATTGAGGAAATCCACTTTTCCAGCAATGGGATGCCAGCATTTGCAACCCCAACACATGATTCAGGTCCAGGGGATCTGTTCCTATAAATACTGCTGGAGGTTTGGCTGTTTCTAACTTTGCAAACGGGACTGTCACTATGGATCAGTCTACTCATAAAACAAGGTAATTTGCTGTTGCCAAAAATAAAAGAGGTAGATCCCATTGTACATACATCAATGCAGAGACAGAAACTGCCATCAGCTAAAGAATTCAAATTCAACCTAGAAATAAGGAGAAATTTTCTGACAGTGAGAACAATCAACTAGTGGAACAGCTTGCCTTCGGAAGTTGTAGAAATTTCATCACTAGAGGCTTCCAAGAAGAGACTAGACTGCCATCTGTCAGAAATGTTGTAGGGTCTCCTGCTTGGGCAGGCGGTTGGACTAGATGACCTATAAGGTGTTAGAGTTTGCAGCAATCCAACCAGCACACAAGTAAATAATTCAGCAAGATTCATGTATAAAAGAAACTTCTTTATATACAGTAATATAAATCATGATGCATGTATACAATACCCATGCAGCAGAAGCCAGAACCAGAAATCATAGAATCCAGAAGCACATAATCAATAGGCTCCAAGCTTTCTGACATCATTCTCAGTCACCAAACAGTTCCCATTGGCTGACTTGTTATCGCTATCCCAGCTCATAATTACACTGACACAAGGTCCCTTCCAACTCTGTTATTCTGTTCTGTTCTGTTTTGTTTTGTTCTGTTCGATACTGTTCTAAAGCAGTATCTTGACTACCTATTGTAGAAAGCCAGTTATTTCCACTACTGTCAAGAACTACATGGGTTAGAGTCATTAAGTCTCATGTCATCCCTGAAACTACTCTACCTAGGGCAGAGCTGTCAAACTCCCGGCCGTAGGACAGATGTGTCACACACTGCTCACACCCAGTTTAGCGAAGGGGAGGAAAGTCCCGATACGTCACGTGACGGCATCTTGATGACTTGAGTTTGACACCCCTGATCTAGGGAATCATTGAATTACAGACTTTTTAGGGCATTGGAATACAAATTCTCAGTCCCTGCAGAGACAGTGCCCACCAGAAGTAGTTACTGGGTCTTTCTGGAACTGAAAAAAACTAGGAAAAGGGTCTTGTTAAGCTACTATACTATCTGACCAATAATTCTCTTCCTAACCTCTACAGGGTTTTAATCAGTGGTGAAATGTAAAATTTGTTACTACTGGTTCTGTGGGCGTGGCTTGGTGGGGAGTAATGTGACTGGGTGGGCGTGGCCAACTTTTTTTTTTTTTACTTTTAAAAGTATTTTTTCTACAACCTCTTCGGCTGAAGAGGTTGTAAAAAAATGCTTTTGAAAGCCTGTGACGATCCCAGCTGCGTTGCCTGATCATCAGAGGCTTTTTTAAAAAAAACTTTTAAAAGCATTTTTTTGGCTGAAGAGGTTGTAGAAAAAATGCTTTTAAAAGTTTAAAAAAAGCCTCTGATGATCGTGCGGCTCAGCTGGGCTTGGGGGGGGGGGGCACAGGGATTTTTGCTCCCAGTTCTCCAAACCACCCACCGTCATCGCTACTGGATCGGGAGATCCAGTCCGAATCGGGAGCATTTCACCCCTGGTTTTAATGCTTGAATATTTGTCAACATTATTTTAATATTTGATATTCAGTGACATTTAACTATATGAAGGTGGTATTTAAAATCTTATTAGCAGTTTCAATGCCCACGTTAAGTATATTCGGGGAAAATAATTCAGATATAAATAAGGAGAGATGTAGATACTGTAATTTTGGGAAATTGGGGGAATTTTGACCTCAGATTTAGGGCATGTCCATGCAAGGATTGGTAACCAACTCAACATAAAATGAGACATCTACTCATTCTTTTTACCAGTCAGGAATGGAGAAAATACATTCCTGATTGGTAAATGACTAGTAAATATAATAGAACACATTCAGCTATTCTATTCCTTTCATTTTAAAATCCAATTTATATTTCAAGTTATTAGAACAGAGACTTTTCAATCATTTCCTAATGTCTTTCTCGAGAACTCATCAGATGGCTATTCTTTTTTTAGACAATTGAGAAATGTATGTATTTTGGGAATCTGAAAAGGCTCTATAGTAGCTGCTCGGTGTTTTAATTCTTGACTTACTGATGCCACATCCTGAAAAGTTTATTGAAAGAATAACAATAAGGAGAGACAATGAAAAATTGCCAGGCTCAGTGACCACAGTAGTTGTTGTCACCTTTCCTGTGGATCCCCTATGAACAAAACTGGGAAATTTAGACACCTTGCCCAATGCCCTGGCACTGGCTACAGTGCTTGTGTTTAGCATAGGATAAAATTTATAAAAAATACATTCTGAATTAGCTCTCCTAGCAATAAATGAATCTCTGTATCTGTACCTTCCTATCAACTGTGACTACCATCAACAATCTGAAAAACCAAACAGCTCCCAAACCTCAGACTGTTTTAAACATCATGCTTTCCTGATCAGTTAGCTGTTAAAATGACGTCCTGGGGGTTCTACATTTGTTATATCCCAGTGATTCCAGAATTTTTTCCCCTCAGTTTACAAATAAGGAGATCAATCTTAGCAGAGTCTGGAGTTACTGCTTTAAAGGCAAGCTGTTTTTCCCTCCCTCTTCTCTTTCAAAGCAATCTGAGTAATAAACATTCTGCAGATTAAACTAGGCTGGAGCTGATGCCATAAGACCAACCATAAAGACAATTGTGCCGTACTGGTATAACCAAAAGTAGAACTTGGATTTGCTGTACATTTATTTCTGCTCACAGTGGGATGATCAGTCAAAACTGGGTTTTGTTGTTTTAAAAATACTATGTTCCTACTAGTGATGGTAATTGATCTGGAACTATTTGGCACCTCAGTCTACTTTATTCCCAAAATTAAACTGTTCAGAAGTTGTCCGGGCTACAAGTCAATAGAAATTACTACATTTTTCTGATTTTGACTTCTACCCACATCACCCAAATAAAATTTTTCTTCCCCCTCAACTTGTAAAAGCATACCAATGGCAAAAATTGGCTGGAGCACCATTGTGTGCATCGCATTAGACTTGTGAGCAACATCCATGCGGTTTTGTAGTCACCACACTGTAATTTGTTTCCATTGATCATACTTTATCCAAAACAGAATTCAATGTCCTCGGTGCTGTCTGAGTGTTTTGGGAAGTGTCCAATACACAGGGCTGCTTTGATTGAAGAACTGAACGATTTGGAGGAAAATCAGCCAATGCCATCAGAGAGTCAGGAAGGTGTGCAAATTAAAAATTAAAAGTGTCACTGCAGAGTCTGGCTTGAAGGACATGAAGAAAGCAGTTCTATGATTAATGAGGATTTGTGAAGCTGCCACCACTGAACCACAACCAGGATTAGAGCAGTGACAACATTTCTCATTTGGTGGCAGTGATTTCCGTATCACAAAGCAAATTGAAATCCTTAAGGCAGACACCTGTTATGAGTAAGACAGAATTCCTCAGTGTAGTTCAGTACAAAAATACTGCTCTATGCTGCCCTTACTGCTCTATATTGCATTAGTAATATCCAGGATCATCTTCTGCCATCCTCCCATCGTCCGGTGCGCTCAGGGTGCTGATCCTCCTCAGGGTGCTGTCAGCCAGACAATAGTCGGCTGGCGGCTCCCAGGGGGAGAGCATTCTCTGTGGGAGCGCTGACCCTCTGGAATGGGCTGCCCACCGGCCTCAGGACAGCCCCTGACCTCCTCTCCTTCCGCCGCGAATTGAAGATGTGGCTTTTTCACCAAATGGGCTGAATCCGTAGGGGCGATTTTTAATAATTGTAATTAATTTTTAATTTTAACAAATTTTAAATTGACTTTGATGTTCATGTAATTTTTTGCTCCTTTTTGTAAGCCGCCCTGAGTCCTTCGGGAGAAGGACGGCATATAAATTACATACATACATACATACATACATACATACATACATACATACATAAATAGTAATGTCAGACTTAGAATATTGCATCGAATTCTGGACACTGTGATGCAAAACAGATGCTGAGGCCATAGAAAGAGTGCAGAGAAGATGATAAGGGTGCTGGAGGCTAAATCATATAAGGAATGATTAAGGGACTTAGGTATGTCTAGCCTAACAAAGAAAAGGATTAGGGGTGGTATGATAGCTGTTTCTGGTACTTGAGGGCAGTCACAGGAAGGAGAGGGTCAACTTATTCTCTAAAGCACCTGAAGGCAAGACAGGAAACAATGGGTGGAAGATCATTTAAAAGAGATCCAATCTAAGGAGAAATTTCCTGACAGTAAGAACAATTAGTTAATGGAATAGCTTGCTTCTTGGAGTTGTGGGTGCTCCATCACAGGAGGATACAGGCAAAGATTAGACAGCCATTTGTCAGGGATGTAATAAGGTCTCCTGCCTTGGGAAGGAGGTTGGACTAGAAGACCTTCAGACCTATAATTCTAGATGAATCCTTACAATTCATCTTCCTCTCCTCCCAGTTCGTTCAGCATTTCATCTTTATCACCATCTCCATAGCAACATCATATGACTGCTAAAAACATAAAAAATGACTAAATATAGCTTGCCTTTAGCTTAAAGCTTTAAAACAATTTGATGTTCTGGTCAGCTAACAGCATGGGATAGGGCAGGGGTGAAATGCTCCCGGTTCGGACCGGATCGCCCGTTCCGGTAGCAATGGTGGCAGGTGGTTCAGAGAACCGGTAGCAAAAATCCCTGCCCCCCCCCCACCATGCCCAGCTGAGCCGCATGATCATCAGAGGCTTTTTTTTAACTTTTAAAAGCATTTTTTCTACAACCTCTTCCGACTTCTGAGTTGGCTCAGAAAGAACATTCTTCGTTGTGCTTTTTTGATGATGTTTTTGATGTTAGCTGTCCATTTTAGATCTTGCGATATGGTAGAACCTAGAAATTTGAAGGTCTCTACTGTTGATACCGTGTTGTCTAATATTGTGAGAGATGGAAGTATGGAAGGGTTTCTCCTAAAGTCTACCATTTCTATGGTTTTCAGTGTGTTCAATTCCAGATTGTTCCAGTCACACCACGAAGCTACTTGTTCAACCTCCCGTCTGTATGCGGATTCATCTTTGTCTCAAATGAGACCGATCACTGTTGTGTTATCTGTGAACTTTAATAGTGTAACAGATGGATTGTTAGAGATGCAGTCATTGGTATACAGAAAGAAGAGAAGTCGGGAGAGCACACAGCCTTGGGGGCCCCCTGTGCTAATTGTACAGGTATCTGATGTGATTCTGCTTAGCTTCACCTGTCTACTAGGAAGCTTATGATCCACTTACAAGTGTGTTTACGTACCTGTAGCTGGTTTAGCATAGTTAGAAGTTTGTCTGGAATGATGGTGTGGAATGCTGAACTAAAGTCTACAAAGAGGACTCTTGCGTAGGTCTTTGGAGATTCAAGATGTTGTAGGATGTAGTGCAGAGCCATATTAACAGCATCATCTGTTGATCTATTTGCTCAGTATGCAAATTGCAAGGGGTCTAACAGCAGATCCGTGATGGTTTTCAAGTGGGACAGCATTAGCCTTTCAAAGGTTTTCATGACCACAGATGTTAGAGCAACTGGTCTGTAGTCATTCAGTTCCTTGATGGTGGGCTTCTTCAGCACTGGGATGATAGTAGAGCGTTTGAAGCAAGAAGGAACATAGCACATCTCTAGTGATTTATTGAAGATACGGGTGAAGATGGGGGCCAATTGGTCAGCACAGACATTTAATCAAGAAGGAGTTATCTTGTCTGGGCCTGGAGCTTTTCCTGGCTTATGTCTGTGAAATAGGTCTTGCACTTCCTTTTCTGTGATCACTAGAGGTTGTGAACCCAATGGGATGGGGTCAGTTGTAGGAGGCTTGGCTGTTGTTGGTGTGTCTGAGATGGGGGTTGTGGAGATAGGTGGCTGTAGATCTGGCATCCCTAAGCAAGTTTCTTATCTGTAATAATAATAATAATAATAATAATAATAATAATAATAATAATAATAATAATAATA
>WNWU01000001.1:37089196-37108091 GCA_012654045.1 Ptyas mucosa | reverse complement strand
TAATAATAATAATAATAATAATAATAATAATAATAATAATAATAATATCAGCAGCAGCAGCAGCAGCAGCAGCAAATGTATAGGAAGGTATCGCCAGAACCCCCTGATCCTATGTCTGGCAGTATCCTATCCATATCCATACTACAGGGATACATACTATATTTCATAAATCAAAGATTTTGCTAGGTCTTCAACAAGGGAGCAGAGTTCCAATTTTTCATAGCCATTTAAAAAATTGCCAAATTGGGTTTGCACCTAAATATATTGTGTGAAAGATTGTAACTGTACAACATTGTATATGATTTATTTCCCCAAAATTGCAAATCTTCTATCACAGTTTAATCTTTTAATACGTATCTACAATGAGATTGGAGCAATACATGGTTAACCCCTTCCACAAAATCTATTATCTGCTTGCTTAAATTCCTTCAGTTAACATTTAATACTCCTTCCGCCCATCCCTCCAATTGCAGCTGTTCAGTAATAGCAGTGTCTGTCATAAAGTATTTGATTAGTTGTCTGTTCTTTCTGTAAGGAGTTCCATCTTTTCAGTAAAAGCTGTGTTTGTCAACCTTGGGCAGTTCCTTATGTAATTCTTTGTTACCAGTAGCTTAATCGCTAGATTTGTGGAGCTATTTACAACTATAGATCTTTCATTTTGGGACAGTGCAACTACACATTAGTGTTGGAAAGGACTATTTTTGTTCAGTAGCATTTGGATTTCACTGAGTGTCAGGATGGTATGAAAACTGAATTGAAGGATTTTATTTAATTTATCTAAGGAAATTATGTTATACTCAAACTTGCTGAATTTTGGTGGCAGCTGCAAGGAAAGTAAAAGCAATCAATGCCTTAAAAGACAGGCACTGGCATTGGTTCTTTTGTTCTCACAGGAATCTGTTTCATACAATCCCACAGGAGGCAATTATTTGTCAGTGGCTGGGTTAATTTCTCAGTGCGGGTTCAACATCAGCACCAAACTACATGAAAGAAAATGGTACCTGAAGCTTCTTTCGTGCTACGAGTGCCATTGCTACCAAAGTTTAATTGGCGGCATGCAGAAAGTTGTGTGTTTTTATTGAATTAATCTTCTCTCTTGCTTCTTTTATGTTCCTCTATTTTGAAATCCCAAAACTCTAGAACTTTATAATGGTGGTGGTGGATACTTTTCCACTAACAAAGCACATGTGTAGTACTGGATGATGAAATACAGACTACAACATACATGTACACTATGCAGACTGATCCTTTTTTATTCCAGTGGGACGTTGTCCCAAAAATGGGTCGGCCTGGCTCAGAAGCCAATCAGAGCCAGACACAAAGTTCACAAAACTTTTATTGAGGCGTTTCAGCAAAAGGGTCCCAGCCGCTAAGGGAGCTGAAACCCCGAACAACAGCAAAGCATGATCTTTTATACAATTTCCAGAAATAGGGAAGTAGAATTTTACAAAGCTATTATCTTTTTTGGAGTTCTAGCTTGCTTTTAGTCTATTTGTCCATTTGTCTATAGAGATGCGCCCTGCTTGAGCATACATGTCATTTTGCCCCTATAGAGTTTTGCCTTCTTAAGCCGTGCATGTCCTTTTGTCCCTACTTGTGGTTTCTGCTGCTTATTTTTTTGTTGCCAAATCTTGTAATTTCCTATGTAATCTGAATATGTTTTGTTACATTTCCTCCATTTCACGCTGACACATTATACCGTTACATTCCTCTAAGTTCTCACTCTTTCCCAGGAAGGGGTATGTTGCTTCTTAATGGGTGATCCACCAGGGAAAGATGACACTCTTTCTGTTTAATGAATGGAAAGAAAGCAATATACCTGGGAAGAGGATTCTGTATATGTGTGTTGGGAGAGAGAATTAAGGCTTTCACCAGAACAAAGCTAATCAACACTACTAGCTATAGGAAAAACATAATCTACAGTAGAAGCCTGAACTTCAGAGTGATGGATAGCCAGAACACAGAGAAACAACAACAGACACAGTGGCATACACATTTATTCTGGTAATAATCAAAACCACCACCAAGTCAAATTGGTAGTTACTGTAGAGATGACAAACAATAACCACACTGAAAGTGGTGTCAGATAGTGCGGGCTGATAACTTCTAAAAAGTATTTTAATTTATACGTTCCTGTTCATTAATTTTAAAACATACACGAACATATTGCAGATAATGAAAGTATATGTTGTTTTCTGTTTCTGGATTCCCACATTGTGCTACATATAATATGATTTTGATTTCAACTTGATGATGATGATTCAGTCATGTCCAGCTCTTGGCGATTCCATGGGCCAGATCTCTCCACATCTTCCAATCTTGCACTACTTCTTTGAATTGTTCTATTGCTGTGGCTGCTGTCAGATTTGATGGTGTCCAGCCATTTGGCGCCCTGGTTTTCTTTAACTGCTAACTCTTCCAAACGTAACCGCTTTCTCCAGTGAATTTCCCCCACATGACATGGCCAAAATTTCAACATAGTATATTGCAATTACCTAGCCAATTGGTATTCAGTAAACCGGCAATGCACAGCTGTTACATTGCACAGTCTTTCCATGGCTTTTCAAGGACAGAAGTTTAAAGCTGGATAAGACTAGAATCTAAAAGTAGCCCATGCATGCACTCCAAAAATGAACAATATTTCTGGACATGGGAAAGCTGTAGACCAAAGGGATTCTGTTGGGTCTCCCCCCCCCCCAATTTCTTTAAGAAAAATGAGTAAACAAACAGGTTAAGTTCCTTCCCATTTTTTCCCTTTAAAAAATTATCTGATTACATTCTTACACATTTTCAATGGTTTATATGTTCCCATGGCTTTTCTTTTTCCTTCCACACCCAGAATCCGGCATGCTTGCTGTTTCTTTCTCTGTAGCGTACCATTTGGCTCAGTGGCTAAGACGCTGAGCTTGTCGATTGAAAGGTCGGCAGTTCAGCGGTTCGAATCCCTAGTGCCACATAACAGGGTGAGCTCCTGTTACTTTTTTTTTTTATTTGATTTATATGCCTCCCTTCTCCGGAGACTCAGGGTGGCTTACAATGCGTTAAGCAATAGCCTTCATACTTTTGTATATTTATACAAAGTCAGCTTATTGCCCCCACAACTGGGTCCTCAATTTACCTACCTTAGAAAGGATGGAAGGCTGAGTCAACCTTGAGCCTTGGTGAGATTCGAACCTGCAATAATTGCAGGCAGCTGATGTTAATAACAGGGCTTTAGACTACTGTACTATCCAAGGCTCTTCCCTGCTTCTGCCAACCTAGCAATTCGAAAGCACGTAAAGTAGAAAAATAGTGACCACCTTTGGTGGGAAGGTTACAGCGTTCCGTGAGCCTTTGGCATTTAGTTATGCTGGCCACAGGACCATGGAGACGTCTTCAGACAGCGCTGGCTCTTTGGCTTTGAAACGGAAATGAGCACCACCCCCTAGAGTCGGGAACGACTAGCACATATGTGTGAGGGGAACCTTTATCTTTACTGTTCAATGCATGCACAGGTCTTCCTTCATCTGAAACTTCCTTGTTGTTATTTTTTTTTCTCTCTTTCTCTCAGTACTATCATTCTTCCTTATTCCTTGCCCAACCATAATCTTGGGCAATTTGGAATGCCAATCCTACTTCTACTCCCCTGATCATGATATCTATTTTAGGGTAGCATCATTCCTGAACTATAATGAATTGTTGAGAAACTCAACAACCTCATTCATTTGCCATAGATTACTTAACTACACTCTTAAATCTAGCTTTGCTTCTATGTGAATTCTCTCCACATTCATACCAAAGAGATCTTCCAAGCATGGTCACTGCCGCTGCTACATCAGTTTCAGTGGGAAGAAAGCAAAACACAAAAAAGGTATTGAGACAAAACTCCATTTCCCTTTATGTATTCCCCTTGTATTCACAAGCTGATTAGTAAGCTCGCCTGTGTTTCAGTTAGGGTTATTGGGAAATGTGTTCAACAATTCATAAAGATTTATTTCCCTGGGAGCTTGGGAGTTGCTTTCCAGAACAGGTGCTAGGCCACATCTCTTGCATCCTGCAATTCGCCTGCCCTCCTTCAAAAGACACTCTTCAGGGAATTCTTTTGTTCAGATCTAGTTCCCCTTCCCCACCACAATTAAGCCTTCAGCCAACACATATAATTTAAACAATTGCATATTATTTCCAAGTTTACGTCAACTTCAATCCTTTTTTATTGTTTTCACGTTGTCAGATTTTAAACTGTATCCTATCGAGACAGAAATCTAGTCTCCCATGTTGCAGAAGGCACCAGATCAGAGGTGGTATCCAGCCGGTTTGGACTGGTTCACCTGAACCGGTAGCGGAAATCATGGGTCGCCCCTCCCCCCGCCGCCCCTCCCCCTGCCTCCCCCCCCCACCCACCCCGAGCTCTCTGCCATCCTATTTAGGCACACTTTTGAGACCAGGTGCATGCATGGAAGGCACATGCACCAGCAAAGCACATGCGCGGAAGTCCAGATGCATGCAAGCGAGTGAGCACACCGCTCACATTTGCGAACCAGTAGGGAAAGTAAGTGAATATCATCCCTGCACCAGATCTACCATTGGTGCTACTTATATAATTAATATAAACATTACAGTCATGAAAAGGGATCTATAAGGTAGACTCAAGGTTATGGAAAATGTGAATAAGGAAGAAATTAATTATAGGCACTTCATATTCCTCTGTAGGAAATTATGGGTAATTATTAGCACACCAACTCCCCGCTGATGGCATACACAAGACTGATACTGATTGGGCTCCTCCAATATTCTTGATATTACAGATGGATTTGTGAAAAATAATAAGGGACCTAATTGGGGCTGACACAAAGCTGTTCGTTCAATATCTCTTGTGATTTAGAAGGTTATTTCATGCATTGCATATCGGTTATTGGAATTGTTCCTTGAAAATGATAGCAATAGGATTTAGACTTATATATACTACGCCATAGTGCTTTACAGCACTCTCTGGACAGTTTACAGAGTCAGCATATTGCCCCCAACAATCTGGGTCCTCATTTTACCCACCTCAGAAGGATGGAAGGCTGAGTTGACCTTGAGCCCTGTCAAGATCAATGTCCAGGCGGTAGACAGAGTTAGCCTGCAATACTTCATTTTAACCACCAGGGCTGATAAATTATATAGCATTCTGTTTTTCTGCATAGTTTCAACTGAAGATACAGAAAAATGATGACTGAAGGCATCTTTATGACTTTAAATGTCTGCTTGAGCCCTATTTTTTTTTAAGCTATTAAAAATACTGAGCTGCAAGGGTTAGAGAGTCATTCATAGCCATGTGAAACATTATCAAGCCTCGTTGTTGACGAGTACTGTACTAAGAGTAGAGAGGGAATAGTGCAGTTTAAGTCAATGCAGGAATGAAATCCAGCAGGTTCTGACAGGTTCTGGAGAACCGGTAGTGGAAATTTTGAGTAGTTCAGAGAACCGGCAAATACCACCTCTGGCTGACCCCAGAGTGGGGTGGGAATGGAGATTTTGCAATATCCTTACCCCTGGAGTGGGGTGGGAATGGAGGTTTTGCAATATCCTTCCCCCTGGAGTGGGGTGGGCATGGAGATTTTTCAGTATCCTTCCCCCTGGAGTGGGGCGGGAATGGAGATTTTGCAGTATCCTTCCCCTGCCACGCCCACCAAACCACACCACGCCTACCAAGCCACACCCAGACAAATTTGAACTTCATAACTGAGTCAATGTATATTACAATGTAATATGAGATACTTTCAAAGTAGCAATTAATATTCAATCTTTCTAACAGCCAAAGCCAAAATAAAATACAGTGCTTAGTGACCAGATGGAAAAAGAATATTAGCATTAGAAAGGAGGAATCCACTATCTTCTTAGCTGCTGCATAATAGGTTTTCCCTTAAAGATACATTGGGAATATTTTTTTCCTGTTATTTTTCTCATTTCCCTTGACCAAATTTAGCCCATTTCTTTTCTTTTGTGTTTCTTTTGCCAGGTTCTTTTTCCATAGCTTCTTGTCTTGTTCTCTTTTATTTTCAGAGTTATTCTGCTGATGGAAAGAATCCCGTGTCCCATTACATAGTTTCTTTCCAACATTCCACTAGAACCAGACACAATATCCACAAAAATGGATATTATGTTCACATCTTTCCTCTTGCCAAAAACTTTATCCTTTTTACATGCTTTTTATCCAGGTACTGAAAAGTTTAGATGATACAATTAGAAGAGAAATTATGAGACCTTGTACTTTCACTGATGCTGAAGTCGTAGTTGGCATGATATTTCCATCTAATTCTCAGAATTAGGGACACATTCCATATCTTCTGTAAGGTCAGGGCCAACTTAAGCTATTTTGCAAACCTTAGTGCAAAATCTATTTTGCTCATAATCATGTACCTCTACATGCTTCCTATTTTATGCAGATGAAGAAGGTAATTAGTTTTTCTTCCAAAGGTTTTTTCTAGTTTGAAATTCTTTTCTAACCTTTCATCTAAGAAGAAAACAGAAAATTTCATTCCATGCCCAAGCATGGAACAAAAAGGAATCAATTGGAAAGGGACAACCATTCAGGAAAATGAGAAGGCATAATTGTGATGTCAAAAGAGACTAAATTGATAGCCTTCCTCAATCTTGCTGCTGTCCAGGTGCGTCAATCTATAATTGTCATAAAGGAAGTCTTTGAAAGATATTTCAATTCATGTGAAGAATAGCATATTGTTAGCTACCCTCTGGAATACGATTAGCCTCTGAATGAATGGGGAATCAATGAAGGGAAGTGATGGGATGGGATGGGATGGGATGGGATGGGTTAATTACACTCTGAAATGAAGTTCCCCCTCACATCTAGATGGTCCCACCCTGCTGTTGTTTAGAAGAGCTATGAAGACCTGGCTCTTCACCTAAGCCTTGGACGAAGGAGATTAAAACCCCTTGCTTCATTTCATCTGGTCTGTTGGTCTTGGCATCTTTTATCTTTTATTGGTTTTATTATAATTTTGTTGTTTGATTGTTGTGAGCTGCCCAGAGCCATTGGGAGACAGTTTATATGCAAGTTTAATTTATTATTATTTTTTAAATAAGATGGTATCAGCTGAATTAAGCTAGCCCCCAGTTAGCTGCCTTTTAGGCTGGGATGGGCCCTTCCACTGTTCAACTCAGGCCCAATCAAAAATCAAAGGGTGAAACTCTGCCTGTTGCCAGGATCATTATTCCATCACCCAGAGAAAAATCAAGCAGATTATGTAATTTCAAGATTAATAATGCTGTTGGTCAAACAAGCAACATTAAACATGGAGGTTGTGCATACTAATTAAATTAGAAAGAAGTTTTTTACAGATTGGGAAATTAGCTCCACTCATTTGTAAGACCCTTGGATCTAACTAGTCAATTGTCATTGCTGAGAACAGGACAAAGATGAACGTATAGGAATTTCAGACTTCCCCCCAAAAAAATAATTCAGTATTTTTTTTATATTTCATTCGTAGTCAGTAGACTTAGGGCTAGATATGAATTCACTTTTTGCAGCTGCAGTATCACCACTGACTATGATTGAAAACTGGCTAATTTTCCTGCCACTTTGAGATGAAAAACTACAAAAGCTGTACTGTAAATTGTAAAATAGGCAACGCATGGGTGAAATATTTACAGCAGTTGCACAAAGAGGACAGAAGCGAGGAATATTATTGCATCTCTTGTAGTCTTCTTCTGGGATTCACAGGTGCTCATGTCAGAGCCATTCTATGCAAAAGCAATTTATGCATCCCCATAGGGCAGGGTTGCCAAAATTTATTTCATTGAGGGCCGCATCAGGGTTCTGTTTGACCTTGGGGGGGGGGGCGTGGCCAGGGTGGGAATGGCCAGCTCGACATCACTTGTGTTGGGGATGCCTGTGGTGGCCCAAGCACTCTGCCAGCGAAAACCAGCTCCTGAGCTCCATTTTCAGCTGCAACGGCCTCCTGCAATCCTCTGTCAGTGAAAACAGAGCTTGGGGGGGGGCACACACGAGCCTCCTGGGCCCCATTTTCGATGGCGGAGGCACAGCAGGCCAGTCCTTTGCTGTTTCCAGGGTGGTCCCCCGGGCCAGATCTAAGAACCCTAGGGGCCGAGACCAGCCCCCAGGCCTGCCACGAGGTATTTTTAGAATAGGTTTCCCCTATCTGGGGTCTCTGGGTTTTAGACAGGATATTACAGTCAAAGGTGTATATTAAAAGAAAAGCATTGTGCTCCAAATCACCATGTAGAATTGCCCTCATTTTCTTAGTAAGAATTGTAATAAGGCATATTATTCTACTGCTATTTACATTTCATTAAGGGCTTTTCCAAATACTAAAAACAACTACTGGCATCATCTGCTCGTAATTGCCCAGTCTCCTATGCTTGGTGTCATCTTTGTCACTTATTACCCCCTAATGTTATCCTCTCTATAGTTGAGCCCCTCTTTACATCAAAGTATACAAGTGTATGCAAACGTATTCACAACCATAAATAGAAAACAAAATGGGAGCTTAGAAAAAATTACAGTGGATTTGCAGTATCTTTCGTGAAAGTCATCAAAAGGACAGGTATAACTATTATCTTCAGCAGCTCCTATCCATTGAAAGAGCTGCGGTAGTCCAAGGGGTTGACAACAAAAATTGTAATAGCAGCACAGAGGAGTTTAGGTAATACTGAATGAAACTGTGAAGATTGATTCGATTTGAAATACATTTAATCAACTTTCGTCTCTTTGACTCCATTTGAGGCATCAAATAGAATCAAGTGTCTTTAAATCACTTCAGAGAGTTTCAGAGGCAATTTGGAGAACCAATGATCTCTCTGGCATTCTCTGGAGAAAGCGAGTAGTCTGATGGGCTCTCTGATATTGACACGACTAGCCAGCCAATGAGTTTTATCATGTCTACACACCTTGCCTTGGGGGACGGGAGCTGCCCAACTGTTTCTGTCCTATTAGCCAGGTTTGCTTGGAGGGAAAGGGAAAGAGCAAGAGACCCAAATCTTCTCCGCGACTCTTTTTAAAAATTGACTTGTTCTGATTGACTTCTTGTCTGATTATTTATTTCCCAAAACCCATTGCACATTTTAAAACCCATCCATCAATCAATTCTCTGTTTTCTCTCTGCTGCTTATCTATCTTGGTTTTGTACTTAACAAGTCCCCTTCACTGCATGACTGAGTCTGAGAATACCATGTGGCTTGACTAGTATTTATATGATACAAAATATATTATTACCTCCCCAGTTGTGGCAATATGTACCATATACTTTGGAACTGTTTTTTAATGTTGCACAAGACCTGATGAGTCATTCCTCAAAAAAGCTAGTCTTTGTGATAAGCCATTTCAACATGACTGCCAGTCCAGAAAACAAATGGTCAGAGGATATGGATTTTTCAATATTTAGTGGGAGTTTAACTCACACTTTATAAAAGCTTTTATTTTGAAACTGGAATAAGACAGAGACCACAAGGAACTGCCCAGCAGGCTGATTTCTCTTTCCACACCACTACTAATGGGGATTGCCCACCTAAAGAAAGAACTTATATTAAAAAAAACCCCAAAAATAGTGGCAATCATCCACAACTCTGACAGATAACCCAATAGGATATTATATCAATGGAATCAAACATCAGTGAGAAGAAAAATAAGGACCACTAGGGATACACCTCATCCAAATTTCTAAAAAGGTTTTTCAAGAATAATCAGTGCTGGTTTTTATCCAATGTCAGATCTGAAAAGGATCCAAATCAGTGGTGAAATGTAAAATTTGTTACTACCAGTTCTGTAGGTGGTGGGGTAATGTGACAGAGTGGGCATGGCCAACTTTTTTTTTTTTACTTTTAAAACCATTTTTTCTGCAACCTCTTCAGGTGAAGAGGTTGTTTAAAATGCTTTTAAAAGCCTCTGACGATCCCAGCTGAGTTGCCTGATCATCAGAGGTTTTTTTCTTTCTTTTTTTTACTTTTAAAAGCATTTTCTCAGCCGAAGAGGTTGTAGAAAAAATGCTTTTAAAAATAATTTTTAAAAAGCCTCTGATGATCATGTGGCTCAGCTGGGCATGGGGGGGCAGGGATTTTTGCTACCGGTTCTCCGAACCACCCGCCACCCTTGCTACCGGATCGGGTGATCTGGTCCGAACCGGAAGCGTTTCACCCCTGGTCCAAATAATTTGCTTTCTCGAAGTCAAACTGCAGTTAGAGCCATACCTGACAACCTATCTTTAAAAGTTTGGTTCTGATCCAGATCCAAGGAAGCAGCTGGAACAAACCCTTTCCCCAAAGAAACGTTAACAACAACAACTTCTAACTCAACTATTCTCTTCAGTCATACATTGGAGCTAGAGATGACGTAGGTCAGGCTTAGAGGCAAAAGAGTTCATACAGGGAACCATTTTATCAAAGTCTAGAAGCCAGAATGAATCCCACATAACAATACAAAAATCTCCCCCAATTTCTCACCACCACTTTAGACTCTATCCATCATGACTCAAGTTTCTAGTACATTCGAGGGACTTTATCAGCATAGTATTACACAAAAATGGAAGCTACACCTTTCTCTTTCTCCCACCGCACAGAGATCGTGTAACCTTAATCATGTCTGCTAGATGACAATTCGATGATGCAATATGATTGAGAAGCCTGAATGCCCTTCTTGCTATAGTGTAAGCTCAAATATGAGCTCTTACATATGCTTGATCAATTTTACTTCTAGTCTTCATCCACTGGTCCCCCAGGCATTAGGAACATCCTCCCTGTCTCCATCTGTAGCTCTTAAATTTTCCTCAAATAGCATGTATCCAACCCAACGCCCTAATATGACAATGAAAAAGCATGGAAGAAGGTTCCTTCGGGGTCCATTGGGTTAAAGACTCAGAAATGTTTCATTATAGCTTATTCATATTTCATCTCCCAGATTTATTCCCTCACAAAAGGAAACACCCCAGGATCTACCAACAAAGAGAGACTGCTTGGAAGCAATTGCACCAAATGTCCTACTTACCTCTTGACCTCATATGCCAACCGGTCCCTACAGCCTAATCTACAGCAACACGTAGATTGTTCACACCACATCAGCTCCAGAGCAGAAAACTTGGTTACAGTTAACACATGGGAGAACTTACCAAAGAAGGCTGCCCAGAATGAATTAACTTCTTCATTTTCCATTTTGTAATGTACTACTTGATTTTAAATGTATAACTATGCTAAAATTTGCATGGCATTTTAGTAAATGTTATTAGCTTGTGTCATGTACTAGACAATGACCAAATAAATACTCTTTCCACCAAAACCCCTTCATCTATGATCAGATCCCCAAATCCTTGAAATCATTTTACTGGGAGCTAAAACACTGAGCTTGTCGATCGAAAGGTCGGCAGTTCAGCAGTTCAAATCCCTAGTGCCACATAATGGGGTGAGTCCTGTTACTTGTCCCAGCTTCTGCCGACCTAGCAGTTGGAAAGTATGTAAAAAATGCAAGTCGAAAAATATGACCACCTTTGGTAGGAAGGTAACAGCATTCCATGCACCTTTGGCGTTTAGTCATGCCGGCCACATGACCACGGAGACGTCTTCGGACAGCGCTGGCTCTTCGGCTTTGTAACAGAGATGAGCACAGTGCCCTAGAGTCGGGAACGACTAGCACATATGTGCAGGGGAACCTTTACCTTTACCTAAGCCATATCAGGATCCTCCAGTCCAGACATCCTGACATCCTGTCTAAACAAGGACAACTAGATTATATTGATGGATACCATAAAAACCAGAAAGTCCAGTTGCCTCTTGAAAAAGCACCTTTGGAATAACCATGACCTGAATGACTGAAAATCTCCATAGACTTTGCTGCCAGAGCTGTTAAGTGAATCACTGCAGTTATTAAGCTAGTGACAAGGTTGTTAAGTAAATCTGGCTTCCCCATTGATTTTGCTTGTCAGAAAGTTGCAAAAGGTGTTCACATGAACCCAGAACACTGCAACCATCATAAATAAGAGTCAGTTGCCAAGCATCTGAATTCTGATCTCATGATCATGTGGATGCTGCAATAGTCATAAGTGTGAAAAATGATCATAAGTCACTTTTTTCAGTGCCATTGTAACTTTGAATGGTCACTAAACAAAATGTTGTAAGTTGAGGACTACCTGTAATGTGTTGTACAGAGAGTACTATTACCTCTTCTCTATCTCTCCCACTTCCAGCCTGGCCAAACTAACTTGATTTTTGTTCTGCCCCAGCTACGGACCCCAAAGAACACAGCACACACAAAGTCTGTACAAAACTTAAATTTACTAAAATAACTCAGTCTTTTCCAAACAAGGGCTGTTAATAAACTTTCTTAACAGCCTACAATAAACCAAAGATAAAGTAATCACAATCTTACTAAGGTTGGCAGAAAGCCCAGAAGCAATTTGCAGAGAATCCAGACGCAAAGGAGAATGAACTAAAGTTGTTCCTTACAAATTGTTTCAGTAGGCGTTCCTCCTTAAATAGGCTAAGGGAGTGGCCAATTAGCCCCAAACCTTACTCTCGAGGAGACCTCTTCCTGAGGAGCCACTCCTGCCTTTTGGCAGCTCTGCGCACCCATGCATCGAGAAGAGGTTCCTCCTCCTCTTCATCCTCTTCACTTAAAGTATATATATAACTTTATTTAGGTTATCACTTAAAGTAGCTTCTGGAGGTTCTGAAGGCCCTGCCTCTGGCACCACATCTTCTCCAGCCTCCTCACTGTCTGACTCGAGTGCCAGCTGCACAGGCTGCTGGCACAGCACCACACCAGCCTCCTTGCTGCCAGAATCAGCTACAAACCATACAGGCCGCTGATGGGCCACAACAATTTTGCTACCACTTTGTAAAAACTATTGCTTCCTCCTATAAGGAAGCCCATATTACTTGACTTTGATTTCTGAGGATCAGAAAAAGAAAGAGTCAATATTCCATTCAAGACATTTATTTCCGTTTGTACACATAAGCTTTGTCTGCCTCGGGGATGAAAGAATAAAGAAATGTGAATAAGCTATGATGAATCATTTTTGAATCCCTATACCAGAGGACCTCTTGGGAGCCCTTCCATACTTTTGATTGCCATGTTAGAGCTTTGGTTGAGATTTGTGTTGTTTGAGGAAAATTTAACAGCTACAGATGGAGAGAGAGAGGGAGGATGACAAATACACAAAGGGCCCAGCCTTAGAAGTAAATGAATTTGAAGACTTGTGAATGGGAGCCACTAAACTAGTCCAGCTTTCCTTTGAACCTCTCAGCTTTTATTAGGGTAAATGTAACTGTCAAGCAAACTGTTAATAATAATAACAATAATAAATCCTTCCTTTAATCCATTCCAGTTTCATTAACTTCAAAAGACTGTCCATGACATCCTTATGACAATTAATTGCTCAGCTTGTCCCATTGTTCTTCTCTATCAGAATGTGTCTGTCATATCTTTCATATTAACCTGACATTTTCCCAGAATATTGTCACACCTCCTGGGTCTCCATATTCTGCTAGGTGAGTTCTGCCAGGTGCTAGTGATAAAAACAGAAAGTGGATATGTGTACTTTCATATAGTCATCAAATGAAAATTTTCAAGGTTTGATATTCTTTTAAGACATGAAAGACACTCTGGAAGATAAAACGCCCAAGAATTTAAATTCCCAAGTCATAATTGTTGATGCTACTGAATCCATATTGTCAACAGGACATATTGTCAACAGGACATATTAGGACATATTGTCCTAATGAAGAAAGCTTGGATCCAGTTATAATTTTTTACTTGTGGAAATTGTTTTGCTAGATCAGTCCAAGATTCCTCTACACCAGAAATGCATAAATGCCACTATCAGTGGTGGGTTCCTCCCGGTTCCTCCCTGTTCTGCCGAGCCGGTAGCGGTGACGATATAACATCACCGAACCGGTTCTGCCCCCCCGCCCCCCCACACGTTATTCTTAGCTTTTATTTGGCCCACCCCCAATCTATTGCTGCCTCCTGAGTCCCAGCTGATGGGCTAGAAGGAAAGAAACTGTTTAAACTTGCCATGGGGCTTCAAAGGGCTGCCCTACAGCTGATCAGTGGTAAAAGGCACTTTAGTGGTAGACCGGTGCCTGCAAAAATACATGAGTAGACCGATGCCTGCAAAAATACATGAATAGACGAGTGCCTGAAAAAATAAATGGGTAGACCAGTGCCTGCAAAAATACATGAGTAGACCAGTGCCTGCAAAATAAATGGGTAGACCAGTGCCTGCAAAAATAAATGAGTAGACCGGTACAGCTCTGCAAGCAGTTAAAAGCCTGGTAGACCAGTATCTCTGCTAAATCTAAAGAATTGTCACATGACCATCAAGCCACGCCCACAAAATAAGCCACGCCCACAGAACTGATAATAAAAAATTTTAGAACCCACCCCTGGCCACTAGTGTTGTGGCTCCGACCCCCGAGCCCATCATATCGGAGGAAGAAGGCTCCGAACATGAAGGAGAGGAGCCGGCCAGGCCTCCCTCCCCCGGCCCCTCCTCTCTGACAATTCCTCAATGTCGGCCAAAGGAGAGGAGATTGGCCAGGAGCCAGGTGTCTCCGATTGGTTGGAGAGTGATGAGGGAGACAAGTTGTGGCTGGATCCACGTCAGCGTCGGCTTGCGAAACAATCCCAGCAGAAGAGGAGGCGTGCCAGGGATTAAGCTGAGTCACTGGACCACACCCCGCAGGCTATATAAAGGAGTGGTGTGGCCGTTTAGATTCTGTGACGGACAAAATTATTCCAAAAAATGCTGCTTTTGATGCTTCAACAAGACTGACACTGTGCGGGTGAGATTTTGGATTCAGTAAATTATTTAACCCTTGAATGACTGTGTGGGTTTGTGCGTGTGGGGGACGGGGACAGAACAACTATCTTGGAATTTTTACTACAAAACAAACGCGGAAAATACATACATGGGAATGATTTTATTAATTGTATTTAATGAAATGTAATACATTTCAAAGTCATTTTATATTAAATGGAATCAAAACTTTTTTTTAAAATTTCCCCCTCCTTTGTATCAATCTTGTCCTTTGGTGGTGGTGGTGATGGTGGGGGAGCTGCAACCTCAGCATTCAATTAAAAGACGAAGCATGGCATATGCCTGCCCTCAGCTCCACAAATGCACAATTGCTACAAAGGGTAAGGAAGATGACGTTAAAGGAAATACAAGAACCAGAGGTGGGTTTCAGCAGGTTCGGACCAGTTCTGGAGAACCGGTAGTGGAAATTTTGAGTAATTCGGAGAACTGGTAAATACCACGTCTGGCTTGCCCCGTCCCCATCTATTCTCTGCCTCCCGAATCCCAGCTGATCAGGAGGAAATGGGGATTTTGCAGTAACCTTTCCCTGGAATGGGGAGGGAATGGAGATTTTACAGTATCCTTCCCCTTCCATGCCCACCAAGCCATGCCCACAGAACTGGTAATAAAAAAATTTGAATCCCACCACTGTCAAGAACCACTACTTGGCAAAGGAGGCTGAAATGTTTATTAAAGCCCTGAGAAACAAAATAATACTTAAAAGTGGCTTAGAAAGAGATTGTCCAGATTCACTGAGGTATGAGAAATGGAAGAGGTACAGCATGGTCAGATTCTGTTATTGTAGCCAATTTCAATTAAGCTAGATTTAGCCTTGTTAGGAGTTGATTTCTGATCTGGTTTCCAGTACCTAGTGCAGCTAACAATTACATATCTTTATTTAAAGCAGTATTTTTTACAAACAGCCAGATGCTGTTTGAATAACTTCTTTTATTGTATGTCCCAACAGCTGCTATTTAGAGGTGTACATGATTTTTTGATTTATAGAGTACTATAGCTATTAATAGGTCTATTCTTCATTATGTTTGCCAAGGAAGCTATGGTCATAATCACACTGTTTATTAATTTTGTGTTGCCTCCTCTTTACTGCCAATTAAGGACAAATACATTCTCATTAATTGTAAGTGGTTAAAATAATTCCCATCTCCACTTCCAGTCCAACCCCCCCCCCTTTTTTTCTTTTGACTCTTGTGGCAATAGATCATCTTTCTGTTTTCCTATCTTTTAATTTCATTCAGTTTTGTTGGGTTTATTTTTCAGTACTTGTACTAAGATCCTTCCTTTTGTAACCCTTTTCACTTCCATTTCTATCCATAGTCATCACCTGAGTTTGCAATTATAGGATAATTATGAGGAATAGGTAGTTAGTTTAGCCACAGTATTCAGCTATAATTTAGAAAGGTCAATTACATCGGAAAATGATTGAGTTGTCCTGTTGATTTGAGGCATTGTTGTATTGCAAGTTGGTAAATGCTGGCCCAGATAAGTATTTTTCTAATTAGTTGTTTGGTGTAGATGTATTATGTGGCTGAAATAATCACAGTATTTTAAAACAGCTTCGTTATTTTAACTATCTCTTAAACATTTCAAATTGGAATTACCATTTTGGATTAAAACTCCCATTTTATAGATTCTGTTCATAGTAAGCGATTAGCTAGCAGAAAATGTTAATATAGTATAATATTTTTTTAAATAATTTAAAATATTTTTTCTAATTATAAGTTCATCTCAGCTAAAATAATGGACAGTGCACATTTAAAATAAGTAGGATACTTAAATAAGCAAGAGAGAGAGAAAAAAGGATGTGTGTGTCAGGTAATGGGGAAAACAAGTATCACAACCAATACACATCAAGTGATCTCATCATCAACCTTAGTGCTTGGATGGAAAAAACAAGTTTTTAAAGATGGTCTAAAGTTACCCTCATGTAGACTACGACAGAGAAAATGTGCTTCCTACTTCCTAAGACTCATTAGATGACATTATTTAATGGACGGGGCACAAAGTGCTCCAGTCCTGTTGAAATATATAGAGTGGATAGAAATGATGTAAGGGAGATCTTTGCCCGGACCTAAAGCAATTTAGAGGCAGCGACCAACATACTGAATTGCAGCTGGAAGCTTACTTCCAGGCAGTAACAACAGCAAGCCGAAAGTTAATAAGATGTCAACTCGCAAAGCATCCCTGGCCTGCTCTCGAGTTGCCATAGGCAAGGGGGATGGGAAAATGAACGTTGCAGCTGCAGCGAGGGAATCACATTTCAGTCAAAACAAAAGCACATTCCAGCCATCTCTCTGTGAAGGCCATCTCCACAGTTACCCACAGTGGCCGGAGGGGAGTGATCTCTACAACCCGCGAAATTGCTTTGTTGGAGAATGTGACAGATGACACACCTTGGGGGGGGGGGGGAACAGGGTCAGAACCAGGATGTAAATTAAGTGAGGTCAGAGTTGGCTTCACTTGGAACGTGTCGACATGAAGCTCCTAATAAACAACTGGATTTTTTTTTTTGAAGCTTGGTTCGAGGCTTATGATTTAATTAGGGCATCGGTCGGAACCATGACATAAGAGTTATCTAATATGATTAAGAAATGAAGGTGATGTCCTCCATCTTCAGATCATATTACCACTGCTCTAAGGCAAAAGCCAGGTCAAATGTAGAACTACCAGGTTATCTTCTGTTCTCAGTAACTTGGGTCAGGTCTATGGTGGCCATAGTGGCCATGAATTTCTCAGCCACATCAGACCTAAGTCACATGAGGGTAAGTTAGATTCTCTCGAAATTAATCAATCTTGGAAACTCCACTGCCAATTCAGTGACTCAAGCAGTTCAGGCAGCAATGTTACTGTGCAGGATATGCACACTTGAATAATAGTTTCTGAAGGGAGAAGTACAGTACAGGATGCAGAGAAGCAAGAAAATTCCTGTGTGCACTTGAGGTGCTCCATGGATAGAATCTCTTCCCTCTTGACTTACATGACAAATAGAGATCCACTGTGAATGGAACTCTGTCTAGTTTTTATTATTATTATCACATGTTCTTATTTGTCTTAATATTGTATCATTTTTTTTTATTTTTATTACATTTTTATGCCACCCATCTCCCCTACTAGGTGATTCTGGATGGCTTACAAGTTATAAAACAAGTAAAAGGTAATTAAAATATTAAAACATACGACTACACAGTTTAAAATATGATTAAAAACTGTACTATAACCAAACGTAAGAGAGGTAAGAGACAGATGGGATGGAGTTGAGGCAGTGGTGAAATGCAGCTGGTTCTATCTGGCCCAGGTGAACCGGTAGCGCCGGTGGCGGGAGACTCCGCCCGGACATCATCACGTCCCGCTTTTGACCCTCTGCACATGCGCAGAAGATCCTGTGCATGTGCAGAGGTGTCGCATGCGAGCAAATCGAGCGCACACACGCGCTCCCATTTGCAAACCAGTAGTGAAGGTAAGTGGAATTGAGGTCTTCTTAGCCCATCAGCCACCTTCAATAGTGAGCACCCTCCTTGAGGGATCAGGCTAACCAGCATAGTCTGGTTTTAATATCCTTCCAGAAGGCCAAAATGAAAGGAGTAGTTGTCACCTCCAGAGGTAGAATGTTCCATAGGGACAGGGCCACAGCAGAAAAGGCTCTTCTCCTTGACCCTGCCTGCTTTTGAAGGATGACCCCAATGTGAGCACCTGGAGTTGTGAAAGAAAAAAACAAAAAATTCAAACGAATAAAAATGTCCTACCTGTATCTCAGCTTGAGATCAATATGAAGTATAACACATTTCAATAAATAGAATATTTACTTATTTATTTTATTTATTTTATTTTATTTAACTTTTATACCGCCCTTCTCCTAGCGGACTCAGGGCAGTGAACAGCCAGGTAAAAAACATAATACAAAAGTTAAAATCATTTTAAAATAATTTAAATACAATTTGGCCCAAAATTTAAAACATGTCAATTAAAATCAATCAATATCAAACACTAAAACCAATTAAAGGAGCAGGCCAGCCCGGCCAACTGAAAAAAGTAGGTTTTTCTATTGCAAGAATAGAATAGAATAGAATAGAATAGAATAGAATAGAATAGAATAG
>WNWU01000001.1:37073004-37089186 GCA_012654045.1 Ptyas mucosa | reverse complement strand
TAGAATAGAATAGAATAGAATAGAATAGAATAGAATAGAATAGAATAACAGAGTTGGAAGGGACCTTGGAGATCTTCTAGTCCAACCCCTTGCCCAGGCAGGAAACCCTACACCACTTCAGGCAAATGGTTATCCAACATCTTCTTAAAAATTTCCAGTGTTGGGGCATTCACAACTTCTGCAGGCAAGTTGTTCCACTTATTAATTGTTCTAACTGTCAGGAAATTTCTGCTTAGTTCTAAATTGCTTCTCTCCTTGATTAGTTTCCACCCATTGCTTCTTGTTCTACCCTCGGGTGCTTTGAAGAATAGTTAGACTCCTTCTTCTCTATGGCAAGCCCTGAGATATTGGAACACTGTTATCATGTTTCCCCTAGTCCTTCTCTTCATTAAACTAGACATAGACATACCCAGTTCCTACAACCGTTCTTCATATGTTTTAGCCTCCAGTCCCCTAATTATCTTTGTTGCTCTTCTTTGCACTCTTTCTAGAGTCTCAACATCTTTTTTACATTGTGGCGACCAAAACTGAATGCAATATTCCAAGTGTGGCCTTACCAAGGCATTATAAATGGTATTAACACTTTACGTGATCTTGAGTCTATCCCTCTGTTTATGCAGCCCAGAACTGTGTTGGCTTTTTTGGCAGGTGCTGTACACTGCTGGCTCATATCTCAATGGTTGTCCACTACGACTCCAAGATCCCTCCCCAAAATAAAACTTGTTCCTTCATGAATATGTCCGATTCCCATATCGAACCCTTCTGTATCAAATGGAGAGTCATCATATAAGATGCAATGCATTTTCTTTTTTTAAAACGAAAAAGTTCCAGCAATTTAGTTTTCCACATAGGAGAGATATCCAGTTGTTCTTAGTTCCTACTGATTTATTATAGAGTTCAGAACAGGCTCTTAGAACAGCTAGGAAGCCATTAAATAAAATTAATACTAAAATATAATTATGATCATAAGCAATTAAATGAGCCATAGCAATTTAAAATATCTTAAGGAAGCACCACTAGGCTGGAGAGCTTCTCACACTATCAATTTTTCTCTGTTCTTACCTCTCCAAACAAGCATCTTGAATCCTAAAAAACGCTCATCAAGGGATGATTCTCAGCAGTGTAGACAGTGTTGAAGTTGTAGTGGGAGAGGTAATTGCTTAAAATTATGCTTCGCTGAACTCCTTTTTATACTGACAACAGGAAAATAACTAAATAACTTGCAATTATAATTTTAAATATGTGTTGATCCAGATAAAAAGCCAAGAGTTTTTCCAGCCAGCCCCATCACAATATATTTTTTCTACATTTATTTTTACTGTAGCATACGTCTTTTGTTATTCTGAAATTACTTAAAAAGTTGTTATTCCTGCATGAAGATGAAAAATATCCAGGGTGGGGGGGATATATTTCTGTCCTTACAGTTTCTAAGAGATGTTTGGGTTTTTGAATTGGCAAAATAGGTATTTGGGGATTTTGAAATTTGGAAACACTGCATTCCCCTGAAGTACGACAACAAGATCTTCCTCAACAATTCTAGCTGTGTTCCCACAGAGATAAGACTGCTATTCAGAGGAATGAAATAGAAATTCTATCTGGAATAGAATATCTCTAGGAATTTATAAAAAGTCTCCTTTTAATTGTTATTAATTATGGCAACCCAACCCCACATCCATCAAAGGTAATGAGGGAATGAAGCTTTAAGAGCTTATCTGAGAAGTTCAAAACATGTTACTACTATATAAACCACAGTGGTGGTATTGACTTACCTTTGCTACCAGTTCGCAAACGTGAGCTCGCTTCGCTTGCTCATGACACCTCTGCACATGCACAGAGCATCAAAAATGGGATGTGATGATGGGCGGGTGGGTGGATGGGCGGAGCCTCCCACAGCCGCCACTACTGATTCGCGGATAGAACCGGCTGAATATCACCAGTGATAAACCAGCCTGCTCCAATTTATTGATATACTGAGACAGAAAGGGCTGTGCTGCTAAGAATTCTTAGTAGTATAACTCCAACGTACAAGGGATGGTAGATTTTTTAGTCTTTTGCTATTTTCAAAAGAAAGAACATGGAGTTAAAATAATGCCAAAATTAGGGGGAAATGGACACTTTGAAAGCACGCTGGTGTTCTAATACATAAATGCAGCTTTATCATAATTAGCTTTCATTGTCTGATAGCTTTTGAAGGCAGTAAACTGTTATAAACATTGAACCAGGCTTTGCTGATTTTGAACAAAGTAAACAAATTTGGACATACCGGTAGTTAGAAACTTGTTTGGGGAACTAATAGGAAATACAATCAGTGTGGAGGATGAAGTAGATAATCACAAACATCTCCACCAAAACACTTTACAGGGATATGTTTACATAGTATATTTAACCATACTCTAATGGATCTTGATTGTATGAAAATCAAACAAGTCATGGCATTTGGAGGCTGAATTCATACCAAACCATTTGTTTTAACTTTGTGGAATGGCAATAGTATTTAGACTTATATACCACTTCACAGTGCTTTACAACCCTCTCTAAGAGGTTTTACAGAGTCATCATATTGCCCCCAACAATCTGGGTCCTCATTTTACCCACCTTGGAAGGATGGAAGGCTGAGTCAACCTTGAGCTGGTGAGACTCGAACTTCCAAATTGCTGCCAGTCAGCGGTCAGCAGAAGTAGCCTGCAGTACTGCATTCTAACCACTGTACCAACAAAGCTCGTAATTGATAATTCATTTCTGTCAAGGAGATCATAAGGTTGAGGGTACCGAGGTGGATTGATATTATATTTATTCTGATGTATTTATTTTTGTTTGTTGGCTAAGTTCATGCAACTTTGTAAACAGAACTGGGAATCCTAATGAGTCTGTGTAGTATGTAAAACTACCATATATAGATAAGGTTAAAAAAAAATAGCATCCATAAACATTGATGGTTTTGCTACTGAATATCTGTGTACAAATGTGGTTGGTATACCACAAAACGCCACTGGGATGCCTGAGGCAGATATCTCTCCAAGCCAAGACTATAGTGGCTCATTTCACACTGAATAGCAAGCCATAAATCATAGTGAGGAGTCCTTGGTGCTCTCTGAGCTTGGTTGTTTTCTTGCAGCTGTTTCATTTCTGAAATTAGGTAACATCATCAGTGCTAGTCATGAATCACAGTTCACACATCTTAATGGGTGTGTATATATACACCATAGTAAACCCAACCCAGATTATGGCTTAGTGCAATGTGCAAATTTGTGCAACTGATGTGCACTTTTCATTTTGTAAATAGCAGCCATTGAGAAGGCTAAGCAGCACTGGGACTGTAGAAGGTAGGAAGGAGGTATTTTCTTCCACGTTAGAATGGCTCCTAGAGGTTTCTTTTGAAAAACAAATGGTAGCTTTCCAGAATAATTTTTGTTGGGTAGGTTGGGAAACACAATCATTGTGGCATACCTATCTCAACTTTTCAGTTATTCAGGAAAAAAAAAGCATTAGGTTAAGATGGGAGAGTAGAAGACAGATAAGAGAGAGGGAGCGAGGGAGCGAGGGAGAGAGAGAGAGAGGGAATGAATATGCTTTTTAATATTCTAGTAAAGCAAAAATACTTAAAGCTGCATCAAATTACTTAAGAACACCTTAAATGTACACTATGTATTCCATAAATTGCAGCTTGTATAAATACAGATATGTATTTCTGTTTTTAATTAAATGTGAAAGCTGCCAATAGAATTCTAGATATCACTGGATATCTGATATGTTATTGCTGGAATATTTTTTTTTAACAATCTGTTTCCATTCTCTATGCAAATGCTCTTCCAGATTAGCCAGCCAGGATATAAAAATTAAAATACTTTTGGTTGGTTTTTTCCCCCCCATAATGGGTGAGTAAGCTTTGACCATTTAAATTCTCTCTTTTCTCCCTCTTTTGCCCAGCTTGCTCTCCCCCTTCTCCCCATTATGACATTTATTATTTTTCCATTCACAGCAAAACTGTTCACATCAAGGTAATTGATGATGAGGAGTATGAAAAAAACAAGACTTTCTTCATTGAGCTGATGGGTCCTCGAATGATGGATTTGAGTTTACAGAAAGGTGTAGTACTGGCTCTCCCAACTAACATTAACATTCTTCTTTCCTCTTTTTCTTATTTCCTACCTTTCTTTTCTCGCTATCAATGGCCTCTTTTTTTTTATTTTCCAACTGCTCTATCCTTAACACCGCTGTATCTGCACAGCCTGTCACATGGTACTGATGGAAGTTAGCAAGATGGTGCTTTGTTTAGCTGAGAATGCAGTATTTAAGTGTGTGTGTGTGTGTGTGTGTGTGCTGATTTGACTGAAGGATGTCAATGCATATTCTTGAAATAACAGGGCACTGGGGTTTTCATCTTCAACACTACAGAAATAGGCCATAGAGCTCAACCCTGCAGCATGATGCAAACTTATATGCATATTGGAAGTCTTCCAGCTCAACTTGCTTTTAGCATACCTATCATTGTCCCAAGATCTGCACACTAATAATACTTTCTTGCCTTGCAAAAGAAAATGGTTATTCATTTTTCTGTACAAAACAAGATGTTTTATGAATCAATGGACCAACATGCTAACATATCATTCTTGTCTTCCGATAAACTCATTTGGCATTTTAACTTCAAGTCTATGCCAGTTCAATGTACCATGGAAGGGGACTAAATATTTCCTCTAATTAAAAGCTATTTATTTAGAGATAGAGTTGGCAGAGAGATAATGACTTGGCTCAGTTCCTCCAATAGTGATATATATAGATACAGATATACATATAGATATAGATACATATACATATACATATACACACACACATACATACATATACATATACACACATACATACATACATGTATACATACATATATATATATAGTTGAACAGAGATTTGAAATTGGTCTTCCCACATGTGCTGATCAATACTGCAAACCCTTTTATACTCATGTGTATAAAGATGCTTGCTTGTCTCTAAATGGCCTACTTTTTGCAACCTTACAAACTGTTTGATTAATTCAAAGGCTAAATTAGGCTGTGACATTTTGCACAAAGTGTTGAAACAAAAAATATTTTTTCATCGAACCACCCAAGAATGCTCCTTCAGAATCACACATTTATTTTAATATTAGCCTGACGTCTGTGTGGCCAATTGATACGGAGGCTGCTGACAACAGCATATGGAGAAGTAGAATGCATACAGTTGTGGGTTTGTTTGTTTGTTTTGCCAAAATCTCTTTCCCATAAATGCTTTTTCATTGTCTGTGTAGAGAGATTTGATCAGAAAATGGCTCCAATCAATCTACATGTGACTATACATGAAAACTGAGAATTGTAGTTAATCCTAAAAATACATTCAAGTTTTCTCACCATTCTGCAAGTTATATGAGGAGTTGTGACCAATACAGATTCTTCCTTGGCTTAAAAAGCTAATTTAATGTTGTATTTCAGTTCTCGATGTTTTGAGGATATAGGCATATATCAGGATCTAGCTCTTTTGTGGCACTTTCTACAAATTGAAGGAAATAATTAGGATTCCTTGAGAAAATAACAACAGAGGTTGTGTTAGAGCTGGTCCAGGGTCTCAAATAGAAACCCAATCAATATAAATAGATAACTTCTAAGGAAAAATGGGAAACCATTAGTAATCATTCTTTGTCATTCTCCATGTTCGTATATTTAAAAAAAGTAGGTAAGAAAAGAATTGCAACTTCATTTTTATAAGAGTGTCCTTTGTGACATTGCACGATGCTCACATAGGTTGTATTGTTTTCTGCCCATACCCTTATAACACTGAATTTCATAAGCACTGAGCAGTTCAGTCAGCAAAAATGAATTATCAATTCTCAGGAAAAAAAAATACTGTATCAAGTATGGGAAAAGAAACCAAATTGCCTTTGCAGAGAAAAAGATCTAGATGGGAAAATCCTGGCTATGTTTTGTGTATGAGTTTGTGCATGTGTGTGTGTGTGTGTGTGTCTGTTAAAAGGATATTTTAATTCTGTTTTATTGCACTCTCCACCCACTGTTCAAGGCAGAGGAAAATTGGCTTTTTATCTAATACGCTAAAGATGCTTGTCCCATCTCTACCTGTAGGCTGTTCTGGATTCAGCCAGTTGATGAACTGTTATTACCATGTGACATTTGACTAAATGTGCTGCAGAGGTCACCTTCCACTAACCATCACTATAGACCAGGTTCCTCTTCCTCACTCTTTGCCCCTTCCTCCTTTCCTTCCTTCCTTCCTTCCTTCCTCTAATGTTCTCTAATTCATCTAAAGATCAGCTCCAACTGATATGTCCTAGAAAGCAAGTGAAAGACCACCAAGACAGTGGCAGAAGCAGGCTGCATGTGAGAAGGTGTGGTGGTAGGGGTAGTAGTAGTGTCGACCGCTGCTGCTGAATTTGCTCCCAACCAGGATACCCACTATACACCCATCTTTTTCTTGTTGTCCCTACAGGAAGACCATAAGGGTTAAAATAGTAGATGAGGAGGAATACGAAAGGCAGGAGACTTTCTTCATTGTCCTTGGTGAACCGAAATGGATGGAACGAGGAATATCAGGTGTGAGATCCTTTTTTTGAAAAAAGAAACCAAGCAAATGCAGATTGCAAAAACCACCTTTTTTGCTCCGCCTTTTTCTCTTTGATTTTTACACAGACCAAGTTTTATTCTTTTCCCTCCTATATTCTCGCTCTCACCCTGTTTCGGTCCCATCTCTGCATTTTTGAGCTTAGCTTAAGATCCTCCTTTTGTGCAGTGCTTGTGCCTGACAGGCTGTTTGAACTTCCGTGCATTTGGATCCTCCCCTTTCTCTTTGCTCTCCTTTTTCCCCCTGTGTTCCTTGGGTCATATTTTTGATGTAATCTTGTCTCCTTTTCTTATCCCAAGATGGAAAGTCCTTTTCGCAGAAGAATGTGTTAAACTGCATGGTTGCCTCTTCAGCTTGTTCCCCAGTTCTGAACTTTGCACAATGATCCCTGTCTTTTTTTATTCTCTTCATTAATTACAGCTTTGTAATTAATATTAGCTACTGATTATTTTTTTATATAAATATATATGGATATAGACATGTGCATATTGGAGTCAGATTTAACAAGTTCTGCCAACAGTAACAGCCAAGAATGTTTGCAATTAATTCCCTGCCAAAAAAAAGAAATCTCCAAATAGACCAAAATACTTTATAATACAACTTCATAGAACTCATGTTAGGAAGTACTTCCTCAGAGTTTCAGTAAAGACATATAGGGCCTAGGAGAAGTCATCATGCCATCTCATCCCAGCTGATTCGCCCTGGCCAACTTGCTAAAGGACAAATCACCGCAGCCAACTCACCATAGATAATTCAACCCAGGATAACTCAAGAAAAGGATAAGTGAATTGCAGCAGACCTTGTATTGCTTTAGGTTTGAACCTTCTCAAGTTAGACATTCTCAAGGCTGAAGTGAGCTGCAATTCTACTTGTCCCTCTCTTCAGTTATCCCACACTGAAGTTGTCCCACTATGGGGCAAATTGTCCCACAGTGAATTGGCTGCAGTGAGTTGGCCAGGTGAGTCAGCTATGGCAAGACAGCCTGGGTGAGTTTTCCCGTTCCGGACATACAGGCATGTCAGAAACAAAGAACTTCCAAGATGGAAGTCAAAGCATGCTTTGAGGGAATCTACCTTAACTTGCTGCCTTCCAAAATGTGTTGAACCACTCACCAGAAGAGCCGTGCTGGCTGCAAATTCTAGAAGTCTAATATATTTGGAGGACCACAAGCCTGGGGAAATCTGTCTTCAGTTGCCTTTGCTGAGTTTGTTAACCCACTTGTGGATCCCAGAGATTTTGTGTCTGACCTTGCATATTTCAAGAATCTTTACACAACACTTCTTCTCTCTAATAGGTCACATTAACAAAGATCTAGTGGACTTTCATATATTTTGTATTCTTCTTCACAAGATGTGAACAAATAAAACTCATTAAAAAGATGCCTATAACAATGCTTAGAAATTAAACGTACTGTAGATCAGTAAAAAATGCTTCATAATATACATTGTACAAAATATTCAGATTGTTTAGTTTTTCTATTTTAGTTTTTTCAAAGAAGATGGTATAACACTGATGCTTCAGAACTATGGAGCTAACACTCTTGAAAACAAAGAAATAATAGCTCTTGTAACAGCAGCATACTGCTATTGCTTCTGTCATTGGCTTTATGTTTTATTCCGGTCTATTCATCATTCAAGAGCAATACAGAACAATTGTCCAAAGTTACAATGCAGCTAATTGTTACTTAGCATTGAGGCATTTAATCTAAATACCAAATCCCTTCTTTTTGAGCTGGAAAGTTTGTTACCAGCCATTCTTTGCTGGGTTTTCAGAACCCAAATTAGGTTACTCTGATGATTCCTTATTTGTAAACTTCCATCTTTTTTTGAAATCCTTTTATACTCCAAATTTCTGAGTTCACCTCTCTCTCTTTTCATCCCAATACTCTACTACCAGCAGCCCATGCACATCATGGGTACTTGGAAATTTTCATGTGAACTTTGTACCTCTACCAACAGTTCACATTAATGTGAGTTTTAAGCCGTTTTAGTCATGAGAAGATGCTGATACTATTTGAAAGGAGGACAGTGTTTTATATATTATGCATTCCACTGAGATGGTGTTTCACTGGAATCAGAGGCCAGAAGTGGTTTGGTTGTTTGCTTACTTGTGCAGTTTATCGGCCACCCTAATCCTAGTGGACTTCAAGCAGTTTATTGATATTAAAATAACTTTGATAAATAATATATTACTTTTAAACATTAAAATTACAGGAACAAGTATATAAGCACTGATGGCTCCACAGTTCCTGAAGGCCTATGAACAGAGCCAGTTTTTAATTTACTGGGCTTATACACCTTTCCAATCAATAAAGGTCTCCAACAGGTATACTTACCTCATCTACTCATCATTAAAAAGATTTTTAAAAAATCATTATAATAGCAACAATAACAACAGTATGAATTAGTTCAACAACAGCTAGCACTGGGAAGTACCATGGTCAAAACTATTTCCCTATAAAAGGTAAAGGTTCCCCTCACACATATGCGCTAGTCGTTCCCAACTCTAGGGGGCGGTGGTCATCTCCGTTTCAAAGCCGAAAAGCCAGCGTTGTCCGAAGACATCTCCGTGGTCATGTGGCCGGCATGACTAAACGCCAAAGGTGCACGGAACACTGTTACCTTCCCATCAAAGGTGGTCCCTATTTTTCTACTTGTATTTTTTATGTGCTATTTCAGATCTCAAAGTCTTGCTGAAACAGCCAAGTCTTAACAGCCTCATGGAATACCAAAAGCACAGGGGATAAGCAGATGTCCACTACACCAGAAAAGTGGGTAATGGCAGAGAAAGCACATCACAAGGCATTTTACAAATGTGTGCCATCCATACACAAACACAATTATCATTAAAGTGATTCTGAGGGTCAAGCTTCTTCCTCTCACACCAACGGTGAACAATGTGCATTCTGACTAAGGGAACTGAAACAACCAAAGAGGAAGTTTATGAGCTGTAGAAATGTTGGATCATCTTTCACTAGGCCTTGTTAGGGTCTCATGCAGTTTCGTCTTCTCGCATCTTGAATGATGCGACTTTGGGACAGAGATGCACTAATGAGTAATGAGAAGAATGTGCCAGTTGTTTTAATAGACTCCAAGCTGGGACTCATAAGATCTATTACAAGCTGGAATTGAGTTACCCTGGTTCAGCTATTTATTACAGCAAAGGAAGCTGTGGCCCATAAAGCCATTTTCCTGCTTCTGTGAACAGTGTCCATCCCCCGATAAAAAGCTAAAATCCCTTTTCTATATTACTGAATCTTAGTTCATAGAATTCTTCAAATATTCATGCACTACATTAGAAGTGAAAGAGAGATAAGCACTCTTTTAATAGGCTGAAGCACAAATGGTAGTCAGAGATCTCAGACCTTAAGGAGATTAATGTTTTAAATCTATTACTCTTGAGGCCACACTTGTAGCAAAGAGCACAAGCCAAACCCCAGGGGGAGAAAATCAGCTTTGAGGCCAAGAAGATATAAGTGATAGAGAAATAGTTCCTTCCATAGGTACATTCTATTCATATATGCTGGAGGCTATGAGTTAAAAATAATAATAAAAGGAAGGTGTAACAAAGGACAATTGATCCCCATCTCTGGTGCTCTTCTCCATTCATTTGCTTCAGTTAGTGTTTCCCCTTCTCCCCCTCCCAGCTTTCCAATATCAAAGATAGAAAGCAGAAAAATACCCCCAATAAACTGGTTTGAGGGATATAGGATGCCAGCTGAGGCAGATCCAATGTCTTCCAGATATTCTAGAATCTAGACAATCCCCTTGTCATTGCTTATGCTGGTTCAGACTAATAGGAATTGAAGTCCCAAAAATCTGAAGCATACTAGATGGACTGCCTCTAATTTATACTGCAAAAACATGACATCCCTGCCTTCATTTTATATTTGAAAATAGCCCTGTCAAATGTAGTTCCATCCTGAATTTCCTCCTGCCGTGTTAAAGGTACAGTCCAACATAGTTACTACTCAAATAGCTTTTTGCTGCTGCCTTAAGCAAGTATTAAATAGCCCTACAAAAGTGAATGTATTTAAAAGGGTATCATTAATAATAATAATAATAATAATAATAATAATAATAATAATAATTTAATTTGTATCCCGCCCTTCTCCCAGAAGGGACTCAGGGCGGTGGATAGCCAGAATTAAAATACATACAATACAAAAATTAAGATAAATTAAAAGATATTAAATCGATCGGCCTCCCAATTTAAAACCCCAAGTCTATAAAATTCAAAATCCCAATTTAAAACCATTTAAGCTAGGCCGGCTTGCTGGAATAAGTAAGTCTTCAAGGCTTTGCGGAAGGTATAAAGGTCCGGGATCAGTCTTATTCCAGGAGGTAGCTCATTCCATAGGGCGGGTGCCCCCACAGAGAAGGCTCTCCCCCTGGGGGCTGCCAGCTGACATTGCTTGACTGACGGCACCCTGAGGAGGCCCTCTCTGTGAGAGCGTATTGGCCGGTGGGAGGTTATCGGTAGCAGCAGGCGGTCTCGTAAGTACCCTGGCCCTAAGCCATGGAGCGCTTTAAAGGTGAGAACCAATACCTTAAAGCGCACCCGGAAGACCAACGGGAGCCAATGCAGCTCGCGCAGGAGAGGCGTTACATGGGAGCGCCCCGTTGCTCCCATAATCACCCGCACGGCCGCATTCTGAACCAGTTGGAGAATTAACAATTCCGAATTCTGTTTATTCAGTATACTTGTTAGGTTCTAAATACTAGGTCTCTTCTTTAATGGGTATTTCTGTGGAAAACCCATGCAGCATTGTTAGTAGAAGGTGTCATTTATTCAAGGTCAACAACCACAGTGAGATTCAGGCTTATTTTTAAAAGCCGTTCCTTGCAATGCTATTCTTCAGAGCTTCTCAGCTCAACTCATAAACTTCCTGTGAAGCCCGAAGCAGCAGTCAGATTCTTCAGTTGCAATTGGCCAGGCCAGTTAAGTCATGCAGCCTGTATGGATTTCATTGACATAGTATTAAGTGAAATAGTATGGTATAGATTAGGTTTTCTCTTGTCCTTGAAATCCCATCATCATTGGCAACCTTCAGTCTCAAAAGACTATGGTATCATGCTCTGGAAAGAAGTCCTAAAACAGCATCTGGTGTGACTAAAAAGGCCAATTCGAGAGCGGCAATCCCTTCCACACTGGGGGCAGATACATTCTGTCCCCTGCCCAGCCCCCAGATTTCGCTGGTTCCAGGACTGCCTCTTTGCCTCAGCCTGCCGAACAAGTGTCTCTTCGAATTGGAGAAGGCCATGCTGCGTCTTTAGCCTCCAAGCTGAACGATCAGAGGTCAAGGTTTTCCAGTCATTAATGTCCATTCCCAAGGCCTTTAGATCCCTTATATCGCAGCTGTGGTCTCAATCTAAGGTGCTTTCCCTGCACTAATTCACTATACAAGAGATCTTTCGGAATCTGACCATCAGCCATTCTCACAACATGCCCAAGCCAGCATAGATGTCGCTGTTTCAATAGTGTATACATGCTAGCAATTCCAGCATGTTCCAAGACTGCGCCATTTGAAACTTTGTCATGGCAGATAATGCCAAGAATACGTCAGAGAACACGCATGTGCATTGTCTCCTTGAAATTAAATCATAAATTATAGGGCAAATCTGTAAAACTAAAGGGACAAAGTTCAGCTCCTATTTCACACTGGCGGTTCATTTTTATTGAGACAAGATTTTTTTTTATTCCAAACGGTGATACTTCTTCAGATTCTTCTCTAAGAATCAAACAAATGTTTCATTCTTCTTTCTGAACCATAGACAAATATAGAAAGGAGTAAAATTGGAGTAAATTTAGACGTTAAGATAGTTGTCTTTAGAAATAATTGCACAAACGTAAGAAATTAATTCTTAGAAAATAAAATGCTAAGAGTTACATTGAGATATATGGAATAGAAGATAGTACAATGAGATTTAATTAGAAATCTGAACACTTAAAAGATCATTTCTAATCAAAATTAAAAATACTGCGAATAAAATATTCTTGACAGAAGCATACTATCAATTAATAAATAGAAATTAAAAGAACAGCAGAAGAGACTTTTAGGATTCGTATTCAAGTTGTTTCTTGTTGCTAGTATCAAGCTGTTTGACTGATTTAGAATGAACTATTACTGTAATCAGCCTTCATAGACCAAAACTATAAACTGACAGTTCAGAGTTTACAATTAAAAGCAATACTATTCTCTGCAGCCATCCATCTTATCTCTTGATCTCAAGAGGGCAGAAGAAGCACAGATGTGTTTAAATTCCCTTTTGCTTCAAAGTTGTGGAACTTTTTAAAAGTCTAGACAATAGGTTAGGGGAAAGGCATTAATTATTCTTACATTTAGGGCCCTGTTATAAAATTTATTCATGTCTAGGAACTGTTATAAGTGAAATTTCACTTCTACTAATAGAAAACAATATTTGTAGCTCAGGGTTGAACTGTGGAGTTCTTGGTGCTCTCCGAGCTTGGTTGTTTTCTTGAAAACATTTCATTACCCAACCAGATAACATCTTCAGTGCTAGAAGAAAATGGGATTTGCTTTCTGATTATATACAGAAAGCTTGCCCTGTCATTGTTGAGGGCATCCCCTTCATGGATATCCTCATCAGCAGAGGAAATGGCAGCAAATTAGAAACACAAGTCTATCGTAAAACCCACCCATACTAATCAAATGCTCCATTACCAAATACCAACAAAAGAAGCTATGTAAGAACCTTATGAGCCACAGTGACAGTAGAGTGCAGTACTGCAGGCTACTTCTGCTGACTGCTGGCTGCCTGCAATTTGGCAGTTCAAATCTCACCAGGCTCAAGGTTGACTCAGCCTTCCATCCTTCCGAGGTCGGTAAAATGAGGACCGAGATTGTTGGGGGCAATATGATGACTCTGTAAACTGCTTAGAGTGGGTTGTAAAGCACTGTAAAGTGGTATATAAGTCTAAGTGCTATTGCTATTATTCAGATGAGCACAAATGCACTACCGCTACCCAGAACATCAAAAAAGGAACATCACCTATATAATATCTTCTAACAAAATGAATACCCACTTAAGTTTATAAAAAAAAATCCTGCTCACTCAACCTATTACAGTACAACCAACATAAACTATGAAAAGGATAGCACTTCCCATACTTCAGAAACAACCAACAGACTATTGGAACCACATGGCATCACTGTAGTACATAAACTAACTAAAGTTCTCCAAAATATCTTAAATAAACCAAAAGACCCAGTAACCCAAGAACAAAAAACAGGGTTCATCTACAATATACAGTGTGAGGGATATAACAGCCATTCTGTAGGACAGATAAGCAGACAACTAACAGAACACATCCATGAAGACCAACCAGCAATCAGAAGACACAATAAAAAGTCTTAATTTGGACAGACTTCACCATAGTTTCAGGTGGGAAACTGTGAGCATACTAGATACAAGCTAAATTAGGGAATTCCCAAAAGCTTGGTATTTAGACAGATCAACATGAAGAGAATCATAGAGATAAACCATGTCTAGACAACTTTCAAAAAATACAATAAAAAAACTAAAAAGGAAACAAAAAGATCAGAACACCTCCTTGCCATGAATCAATACTCAGATAAATAGGGATTGATACCAGAAGCAACACCAGATAATCAAGTGGTACAGTAAATAACAGCCTAATCAAGGAACTACCAAAGGAAAATCTACATCAACATAGACTGGACAAGTTACTGTATATAAATAGAGAGCAAACCTCACACTCTTCTAGCACTGAAGATGTTACTACTGAATAATGAAATATCTGCAAGAAAACAAACAAGCTCAGAGAGCACTAAGGATTCCCCTTCACACTATTGCTAAATGAGTACATCTGCCAAAACTGGACTGAAAAAATCTGGATGAACATAAGATGGCAGCAATCAATTAGAGATTTCTTTTTATCCCTTTCTTGCTATCTAGGAGTTCCTGGAAGCTAGTTGTTATAACCCCATAAAGTTGTGGTAGAACAGTTATACAAAGTAGGAAAGGTGATATTTCATTCCCCATTGAGTGACAGTAATTCAGCTAGGGTGATACAAATTTAATTTCTAAGTATGAATCGTTGCATCTGTCTGACTTCCTTATTAATTTTTACTGAAACCAAAGTTGCTTCCTTAGGTGTAGCCAATTGAAAGAGTTTTAAATGATAGAAATACCTTCCCTAGGCCAGTAGCTAAGTGCCACTACTGGTTAAGGAATCAGGCTAGAAACCCAGAGACCATAAGTTCTAGTCCCATCTTAGGTACAAAACTAGGTGCATGACTTTGGCAGTAGCTCCTTCCAGTCCTAGGAAGAAGGCAAGAGCAACCCACTTCCAAAAATCTTGCCAAGAAAACTGCAGGGACTAATCCAGGCAGGCATCCACACTGACTCGAAGGCAACCCTCCCCCCCCCCAAAAAAAGCCACTAGATGTGCCCCAGATTCTGGTCTTGTGTTGCAAATTTCTACGTTGATTGCCTCCACAATCCTCACCTCCAAGTCCTGTCTTTCCCACCCTACTGCCTGCACCTTTGTTTATGAGGGAAAGGGGGAACCTCTGAAACCCTTACAGTTGCACCTGTTTGATACAGCTTCATCTCCATTTTGTGGCTCCCACGCATGTTTACAAACCTGCTTCTACCATGAGGCTACCAAAAAGCCATTGTTTACTTCAAGCAAGCTCATTATTATTTAACACGGTTATATGCAAAATGCTTATAAACCTGTCATACAGAAAATAATAACTCTTGTCTCTTCCTTCCTTTTCTTTTTTATTTCTCTTTATATAGCGCTTCTCTTGACTCAAGGTAAGTCAATTTTTCCCTCCCTCCCCTCTTTTCTCTGTTTGGATTTCTGCTCTGTCCTTTTCTTGTCTACAGCCTAGATTCTAAATGTTGTCTTTCATTTGGAATGACTTCATACTTCAAGGATTTCACCTCAATGTTTAGAACCAATGCCATTGTTGACAATAACATGAACCTGAACCCTTGCTAGGATGTAAGGAAAAGGATTCAGCTGGAGAGAAAGAACCGAGGGTTGTTGGAACTGAGGTTGCATCTGTGTTCTCTACACCCTTGAGGGAACCTGCCACATGCCAGGGTGAACCTGTGGTGACAAGTTCATTTTGCACAGATGAATGTGAACATACTCAGATATGCAGACAAGGAAAGTGAGTTCAGCCTTGTCATTCTGACTCAGCAAGAGGAACACAGAATGACGGTATATCATTCTAAAGGCATCTGCAGGATCTGATATTTTCATCCAAATGATGAAAGCAACACCTCACCATTGTGCTGCACACATTCTATGCTTGTGCAGTATAAGATAAGATAGGATGATAAGATAAGATGAGATGATAAGATGGAATAGGATGGGATGGTACGGTACGGTACGGTACGGTACAGGACAGGATAAGATGATAAGATGAGTTGAGATAAGGTAAGGTGAGATGAGATGAGATTAAATGAGATGAGATAAGATAATTTTTATTGTCATTTTTTATTGTGACCACACTGGCACACATTAAAAATGGATAGATAGATAGATAGATAGATAGATAGATAGATAGATAGATAGATA
>WNWU01000001.1:37052639-37070717 GCA_012654045.1 Ptyas mucosa | reverse complement strand
CTGATCGGCAGAGGCTTTTAAAAGAAAAAAAGCCTCTGACGATCAGGCAACTCAGCTGGGCTCGTCAGAGTCTTTTGAAAGCATTTTTTTTACAACCTCTTCACTGAAGAGGTTGTAGAAAAAATGGTTTTAAAAGTTTAAAAAAATTGGCCACGCCCACCCAGTCACATTACCCACACACACACAAACACCCAGCCATGCCCACAGAACCGGTAGTAACAAATTTTAGATTTCACCACTGTTTTAGATGCCTTAAATTCATCCTGGTAAGTAATAGGTAACCAATACAGAGCTTTCATTGCAGGCACAATATCTCTAATCTTTCATAGATTAGAAGTAGCGGTGGGTTTCCAATATTCTTACCACCGGTTTGCCCCCAGCGCACATGCTCACTTCGTGCATATATATGCCTTTGGTGCTTGCACCCAGCCTTCCGCGCATGCGCCCGGCCTCAAAAATTTGCCTAAATAGGATGGCATAGAGTCGAGGCGGAGGCATAGAGCCAAGGCGGAGAGCCGAGGCAGGCCCACCCGCAATTTCCGCTACCGGTTCGCTTGGACCGGTATGAACCGGCTGAATATCACCTCTGATTAGAAGTCTGTCTGTTCTATGTTTTACATCAATTGCAACTTCTGAACACTTTTCAGCATATAGAATACATTACATTAGTTAAGGTAGGATGCTACCAAGATGTGGATAACTCTTGCTAAATTCAAGTGAGTTGGGAAAGAGTCTTTATCATAACCACCATGGCAAATCCAATGATAGTCAAAAATCAAGGAACACTCCCAAATTATAAACATGCTTTGTCAGGTGGAGTAAAATCCTGAGGTACATAACAGCCTAAACCTCAATCTTTGAACACAGTTCAGTCTTTCTCAATAGCTTCTCCATATTGTCTTAATTAAATTGCAATTCATTTACTTCAATACAATTAGCAACAATTTACAAGATTATGGATTACTCCACTGAAATCGGATACTAAGGAACAGTAGAGATGGGTATCGTATTGATGACATGCCATTATAAGACATCAGTTGGTGTCTCCAACAGTTTTATATAAATGGTAAATAGCATGGGAGACAAAGTGAAATGCTTGGATGGTCTATGTGTTGAACTATGCTCTGTCATCCCCACCATCTGTATGTAACCTGACATGCAGGTAAACTATCTGGATACCATTTTCAATGGTCTGAAAATCCACAGGAAAGTCCAGAATAATTAACAGGCCTCTACATTCAAGTTTCTGGCATATGTCATCTACAAAGTGACTAGACCATTTCAGTGTTGTATCCCAGCTGAAATCCGATTGAAATATATCCAGAAAATCTATGTCAGATAAACAAGTCTGAAGTTATGGGGCCTCAATTACCTTTTGATTAAAAAAAAATGTATTAGTTTATCAAAATATAAAATACAGAAATACAAAGAAAAATGGAAATAATGGAAAAGTAGGGAAGGGGAAGAGGAAAAAGTGTAGGGCACGGGTGTCTAACTCGCCGCGTCAGGTTGATGTCACATGACGTATTGTGACATGTTTTGCCTTCACGGATGTGGCCTGCATTTGACACCCCTGGTGTAGGGTAAAGGGGAAAAGAAAAAAAACAACCATTAAAACTTTGATTTGTGGTTTTTCCAGATTAGCTAGATTTATTGTTAAAGAAATGGCTAGTATATATTATTATATAAAACTAAAAAGTTGAGGTTGTATGGCTAGTATATATTATTATATAAAATTAAAAAGTTGAGGTTACCTTGTTCCACTGCGCGAAAAAGAGTCAAAGTCAATACTCAATTGTCTTTCTAAGAAATTGAATATTTGATATTTACCCTAATGATACAAATCCATATTCCAAGGAGTACTTCTTTGGGGAAAGTCTTATTACTTCCTCCTTTAGGCAGTGCAGAAACAATTCTCCTAGGAAGGAAACATTGATCATCTCCCTTAACTATGGGTCTATGCTAATCTTACTTATTATTGTTATTTATTAAATCTTTATGTCATCCATCTCCCCTATAAGGTTATTCTTAGCAGTGTACAGTTTATAAAAAGATAAATAAAAAGTAATTAAAATATTAAAACTATGCAAATTAAACATTTAAACCGTACCAAAAAACAAGAGTAAGAGATGGATGTCCTGGGGCCGAGGTCTTCTTACTCTGTCAACCATCTACAGTGGTGAATGTCTGCCTCGGAGGTCCCAAGCCAACTGGCACACAACACATAATTGCACAAAGGCCCTCCTACCAGCTGCTCTTTGAGCAGGAGTCATGAGTTCAGAAGGAATCCCAAGTTGTGCACCAAATTTGTCTGTACAAATTTGTGCAACCCCATTCAGAGTTAATGTTATAAACCACCAGAGCCAGAAGTTCTTTGCACCAGTGGTGAAATCCAAATTTTTTTACTACTGATTATGTGGGCATGGCTTGGTGGGCGTGGTGTGGCTTGGTGGGCGTGGCAAGGGAAGTATGCTGCAAAATCTCCATTCCCTCCCCACTCCTGGGGGAAGGATAATGCAAAATCTCCATTCACACCCCACTCTGGGGCCAGCCAGAGGTGGTATTTGCCGGTTCTCCGAACTACTCAAAATTTCCGCTACCAGTTCTCCGAACTGCTCAAAATTTCCGCTACCAGTTTCCAGAACCTGTCAGAACCTGCTGGATTTCACCCCTGCCTAGCACCCATAGCCATTCCATCTTGCTAGGGTTCAGTTGAAGCCTGTTGTCTCCCATCCAGACCTTACAGCTTCTAGGCACTAAGAAAGGTCGGTCACAGCATCTCTTGGATCACCAGAAATGGAGTTGTAAAGTTTTATATCATCAGCAGACTGATGATATCTCATTCCATGTTAAATGATCTCACTCATCAGTTTCATGTAGATATTAAACAGGATCAGAGAGAGCATTGAGCCCTGTGGCATCCCACAAGGGAGTGGCTATGGGCTGGACCTAATGCTCCCTATCAACACCAACTTGGACCAGCCTTGGAGAATAGAGTTGAAACAGTGTAATATTGTGCTACCCAGCCCCAAATCCCATAGCCAGCCCAAAAGGCTACCAAGATCAATGGTACTGAAGGCCACCAAGAGAAAGGATGAATACACTACCCTTAGCCTGCTGTTGGCAGAAATCATCCACAAATGCAACCAATACAATTTCTGTCACATAATCTGGTCTGAAACCTGACTGAAAGGGGTCCAGATAATCTGTTTCATCCTGGACTCTCCAGAGCTGTAACACAATCCCTTTTCTACCACTTTCACTAAAAAGGGGAGATAGGAAACTGGATGAAAAATATACAGACAAGTTGGATCCAATAATGGTTTATTGAGGAGGGGGCATTCCAAGGCTTCCTTAAATTGTGCTGAGAACAACCCTTCATGAAGCAATGTATGAATCACTTCTGAACCCACCTGCAGGTCAGCGTCCTGGTGACTTTTACCAACCAGAAGGGACAAGGTTCTAATAAGCAGCAGTTGCATTGATATCCCCAAGGATCCTGTCAGCTTCCCCAGGTTCTCAGGTTCCCAGAAAATTGGGCAAGTCCATTCCCTGGGAATCTCTAATGGACCTGCTCCATGCTTAGTCTCAAACTTAGAATGGATCCAAGTGACTTTATCCTTCAGGTATTTGTCTAATTCCTCTGCACAGCCCTGTAAGTGATCATCCAAGCCCTCCTTCCCAAGGAAGGATCATCTTAACTGCAGCTCTGAACCCATGTACAGTTGGATTCATTCTTAGTTTTCCTCCAGCAGCACTCTAGCCATCTTCCGGCCAATTAATCAGCCAAAGGAGCATGGGGCAAATAAGTGCACGAGGATTCCTCATATCATAGCCAGCTCTTCAAGATGTGCAAATAAAAAAATAATTCAAAATAAAGGTACAACTTGATTGCCTCAAGGACCCTGTCACTTTCTCCAGTCCAACGTTGTCAAGATTACATGTCCACCACCTGCCCCAACTCTGCCTTGTTCACCAAAGGTAACAACATGGTTTCAGGATTAGCAGACTGCTGGACAAAGTATCTAGTTGGAAAGTATATATGTACCTCTCTTCTTCTCTGCCTTCTAGGTCTAGCTTGCTGTAGTACAATTTAGACTGGTAAACAAAGATCTAAGAAACTAATTATACTAATTCCAGCTCTCCGTGGCCCACATCAGATCAGCACTTTCATCCAGGATTAAGTCTTGGCTTAATCAATGCTTTATCAATAATTGCTCTGGCAGTCCTTTTTTAACAGCCTCCTTACCTCGCCAATATTCCTTGCTGATCACATTGGAGAGCTTTCATGTAGTTAGGTTTGATGTGCTGCCTTCATCCCTTTACAAGCATTTCTCTGTCTCTGTCGATTGGGGAAGCCAAATCAGGTGTTCAGTTTTTCCTGCATTGGCCATTTCATCCACTTGACTCAAGGACTTAATTTTGGCTTTATTAACCAAATACTGACAGGAATTCAGAAGACAACTTTTTACTCCTTTTAGTTGACAAGTCAACTTCTAGTCAGCGTTATTGTATGCTTGTAATTGTAATTATTGTAATTAAATATATGTTTAAATAGCAATAGCATTTAGACTTATATACTGCTTCACAGTGCTTTACAGCCCTCTCTAAGTGGTTTACATAATTGCAAATCACATTCGAGTTCACTTCTTTGGACAGTCATAGTTCCACTAAACTTTGATTCATCCCATTATGATAATAATTAACTGACACTAGACATTTTCCACTCTCCTGTTTGTAATCACGTTGGAGGAAGAAAGGGGGAGGGATGTGCTCTTTACACATGAACAGGAGACTTAGCAATAGCATTACCACTTAAGACTTATATACTGCTTCGTAGTGCTTTACAGCACTATCCAAGCAGTTTATAAAAGTCAGCATATTGCCCCCAGCAATCTGGCTCCTCATTTTACCGATCTCGGAAGGATGGAAGGCTGAGTCAACCTTGAGCCTGGTGAGATTCAAACTGCCAAATTGCAGGCAGCCAGCAGGCAGTATCTGCCCTACAACTTCTCTCTCATTACAAAGAACAGGACTTCCAAGTTAGAGTTTGATGGGGCCACCATCATTGTCACCTTTAGTTAATTACAACTTAGTTGTGTGCAAAATTAAGAATGCCTTCCTTTAAGGTTTCTATCTTATCCTCTCCTGCCAGTTACTAGCATAATTTACTACCATTTTTCATGACCTGCTCTTTCTGACTTCCCTGGCACACCTCTTAATATCAGACCACAACTAATCAGCAGCCCTGATTCCATCCCACAAGCAGAACCCACAAAGACATAAACAATTTCAATGGAATGCTTAAGTCTTCCTTGGTAGAATTTTGCCATCATAACACAAAAGGGAAAATTCTTAGTTTTATTCTCACCACCACAGGCTTTTCACAGAATAGTTTATGTAATCCAGAATTATAGGAAACCTGTTGTGGTTTAATTTAAATAATAATTACAGAGAGAAGAATTCGAAATGAATCAGTGCTCAGTATTATTAAGTTATTTGTGTTTTGATGAAATAAAGAAATACAAAACAGAAAGGTTTATTTTGTTTTGGTTTTTAAGTACCATGGCAGAAAGTTTTGAATTGGGTAGATTTTGGAGGAAACTGCTGATCGTTTTCTTTAGAGTTGAAAGCAAAAAAAAGAGAGATATTCTTATTATCAACAGTAGCTGAACACCTAGATACACCCACATTACACCAATTCTCCGCGAGCTGCACTGGCTCCCTATTGGTCTCCAGTCACAATTCAAGGTGTTGGTTATTACCTTTAAAGCCATACATGGCTCAGGGCCAGGTTATCTTCGAGACCGCCTTCTGCCGCATAGCTCCGAGCGACCAGTAAGATCTCACAGAGTTGGTCTCCTCCGGGTCCCGTCAGCTAAATAATGTCAGCTGGCAGGCCTGCGGGGACGGCCTTCTATGTGGCCACCCCAGCTCTCTGGAACCAGTTACCTCCTGAGGTCCGGACCATCCCCACCCTATTGGCCTTCCAAAAAGCGGTGAAGACCTGGCTTTTCCAGCAGGCCTGGGGCCATTGATCTCGCTCTTGTGATCTGGCAAGATCCGGCAATGAATGGTATGAATGACAATTTTTAATGTTTTTAATTTTTAAATGTTTTTTATAATGATTTTTAAAAATGTATTGTGAGCCGCCCTGAGTCTTCGGAGTCTTCGGAGAGGGGCAACATATAAATTGAATTAATTAAATTAAATTAAATTAAACTGTAGAAAAGATGGTGCCTCCTTCTCATGTACTGTAATGTACATTAACCAACCATACCAGTTGTGATTGGTTAATTGAATCTTATCTCACAACTTGTGAAGGGGAACAGTGCAGGCAACTTTCATGGATAAATCTACATCATAATATAAACATAAGAGTCAGGAAGCCAGTATAATTTTTTTTCTGTATCTAGGAAAGGAAAAGGATCTGCTTCTACAGTCATTTCTTTGCTAGGTTGTAAAGTCACATGAATTTCCTGCATCCCAAAAAAATCATAAGAATAACGGGAGTCTAAACACTCTTAGAATTCTAACAGTTCTTTATTTCAGAAGATCTGTCATAGCTGAACTCATAATAATTGTGTAGTTCTAATTCAGTAGTGTGCAAATTCAATTAATTCTCCTTCACCCAAATAATATGTATTCAAATGATGCAATTCTACCCCTTCTTGTGCTCAGATCTTATCTTCTTTTTTTTTTTTTTGCAGAAAGTCCTGAATAATTCACTTGCTTGCCTTTATAGAAAGTTGCTCTTGCTTTAATAAGCGAGGAACTGGAAATTCTGACCGTGTTAGGAAAAAAGGGTGCCCAGAACATTGCGTTAAATCCTTTTCCGCATCCCATGCACTCTAGGTAGCATCTTCTTGCTTCCAATGAACTTGTCAAGTTGCTATTTCAATTAATTCCTACAATTGGTCTCCCTTTTCGAAGCTTGAATTTGACATCTCTTGGACATGTGGACATAGGACTTCAAATTCTGTTAATCTGTGACATATCAAAGGCAGAGTAATATAAAAATGCATCTGTTACTGCACAGGACAGATCATGACTAATAAGTAAAGAATGGCAATGACATTTTCACTTACTCTATGTCATGTTAGATTTAGAAAATGTAAGCATTTCAGGAGTGCTGGAAAAAATTACATTGAAGATTGCACTGAAGCTTGTCATTGTCTTTTTGACTCTAATTTAGCTTTCTTCAATCTGGTGGCACCCGGATATATTGGGCTTCAAATCTGATATTTTCCAGTTATTGCATTAAGCTGGCTGGCAATGATGGGACTTAAAATCCAAAGAGCTGAAAGACATATACTTAAGGCAGTGATGGCTAACCTTTTCCAGACCGAGCACGCTCCTGAACCCCCAAAATGCAATGTGTGTTTGGCCTCCACGCATGCCCCCCGCCCCCCTACACATGCATAGCAAAGACCCAACCACCTGGCCAGTGGGAGGCGCGCGCACATGCATGGCAGAGCTGAACTGGGGTGATGGCTCACGTGACCACAGGGTGCTACGTGCCACCTGTGACACGCATGCCATAGGCTCACCATCACGGACCTAAGGCATGCTATTTTAAAATTTTGCCCTTCCCCTTTCCAATATTCTGCACTCCATAGGTTTTTTTTTTAATTGGCTTGATTCTTCAGCTTTTTTTTTTTTAATTTTATTTATATGCCGTCCTTCTCCGGAGACTCAGGGCAGCTTACAATGCGTTAAGCAATAGCCTTCATACTTTTGTATATTTTTATACAAAGTCAGCTTATTGCCCCCACAATCTGGGTCCTCATTTTACCCACCTTAGAAAGGATGGAAGGCTGAGTCAACCTTGAGCCTGGTGAGAATTGAACTCGCAATAATTGCAGGCCACTGGATGAAAGCTTTGTGCTTTCTTCCTTCTTTCTTCCCTTTAAATACATTTTTTATTTATTTTCCATTTTTTAAAAAATATAAATCTTTCATCTCTCCTTAAACAGTGTGTCGTCTGAATACAAATATTTCTGTGCAACATTCTTCTATAACTTATATACAATGAACAATTATACCTTGTGTAACTTCATTTCCCTCATAATGTATCCTTCTTTCTTTCTTATATTCATATTTTTTTATGTTGCACTTTCTCTACTCTTCAAAGTTTTGGCAGTCCTTAAGATCTGCCTTCTGACTTTTCTTGGGTTGCATGTGCAAAATGTGCGTTACGCTTTTTGCAGGACTAACAGTAGTTACTAAGATAATTTGTAGTTACTAATATAATACAAATTAAAACAAACATACCATACTATATGGAACACAGCAAAGCAAGTATACTATCCTAATCAACGACTAGGATCAACTTTGTGATATTAGCTATCATATCAATATCAATTACACTCTTACCATCCAGAAGTTCAGCTTCCCAGGAATGGAATTAACACCCTTTATCCCAGGGGTGTCAAACTCAGGGGTGAGATGCATCACGCGCTGATCACCCTACCCCCATTTTAGTAAAGGGGGAAAAAGTCATGATACACCATGTGATGAAAATGTGACACCGCAAGTTTAACACCTCTGCTTTATCCCATTTCACTTTTTTCTGCTCCCAGTGAGGGACAAGAAAATTTACAACTTCATTCATCCAACTCAATACTTCCAAAAATGTCGAGACACATCTCTTCAATTCAGCCTTTAAATGGCTTTTGCTCATTCTAATGTTTCGTATGGTGTCAGTTCAAACTTTTATAAAGGTATTGCATTTTTCTTTGTTGTTCACCAGTTTGAATAAGGGAGGCTGAAAAGACGTACCACGGAAAAGGCAATTGATAGTCTTTATGGCAAGGCTTATGACCAATGTCTATTTACAGACATTAGCTAACTAATTAAGCAGATGTCTTCTTTTTGATACATAAAATAAAGTAGTGGCTTTTTTTAAAAAAATTGGTTAGAAGCCTACTTCAATGAGACAAACTTCTTGACCTACCTGGAAATACATTGTCTGTTTCTCCTTGTCAAGAAAAAGAGCATCTTATCAACTTCCTGTCCTTTAATACTTGCTTAATTCTGGATGAGCGGTGCTAAAAATTGAATTCTTTCCTCCCTAACCTTTTGCAATACCTGGAAAGCAGGGATGGGAATTAAGGAAATACTGACAGGTTTGTTCCCCTGCTTGGCATCTTCAGACTAATTGAAGTTGGCAGCTAGGAGTCTAGGGTGCAATCCATTTGAAAGCTGAATACCAAGGCTCATGCAAACAAATCAGGAATGGTTAATAATTAAGTTACAGTTTGGCAGTGTTCACCTTGACAAAGTTGACCTGCGTGTGCATGCAAACACACACACACACACACACCATAAAAGAAATGTTAGCTTTTTTCTCCTGCCTTATGGATCTGTTCTTGAAATCCCTACCCCTTGAAGCCTGCAGATGATTGTCCTCTAGCAATAGCACAGCTGGAATTCCTTTCTTTCAGATTTTCATCTATATGCTTCTCATTTTGAAACAGTGCTCTACTGCATTTAATTGTGGGGTTTTGCTTAGTTGTGCCTTCCTTTCCTTTTACCACGCCTCCCACAAATGCATGTATTGTGGTCTTTGTGAAGTTCTTTGACTGCCAGGAGCAGGAAAAAGATGCTTTTGCAATACTAGTAATCAATGCTATTGTTTTTACCGTTGTCATCCTATGTTTTAGTAAGCAGCAGAAGGGAGTTTTAACGATACAGAAATATGGGGTATGTGTGGGCATTTCAGAAATGATCACTCAGAAGATCCAGAATATTGCTAAGAGTGAGACAGCAGGATCAATTTAGTAGGCAACATGGGGAATGGTTTCCAAAAAGCTCAAGCTTTCTTCTTGGAAGAGCCAAGTAGGCTATACAGTCTTTGCAACCCACTCAGACATTACCAAGTAACAGAGAAGTCAAGATCTTGCAGTCCATATGCATGGATATGAAGAATATGTGGTTTATTATGTGCACACCTCTAGGCTACACTTGGATGCAGCATTAGAGACTGAACACTTGTCTCAGATTGCCTTTTAGCAATGTACACTGGAAAGTGATAATTGCAACAGTTATTTGCATTTGAATAACTTCATATTTGGTTTATCACAGCATATTATGCATGGGCTGACTTTGCAGATGGTCCACAAACCAGAGCATGTAAGCACAGACAGAGGAAGGCATAGATGAATGGTGTCATGCCCCAGCATACAACCTCTATATACTGCTGTTGTTCTCTAGCCCCATCTAGTGGCCGGAGGGGCAAATATGCCCCAACATACGATCTTTAGAACAAGTGGGTTTTTTTATTTATTTATTTTATTTATTTATTGGTTCGATTTATATGCCGCCCTTCTCCGGAGACTCAGGGCGGCTTACAATGCGTTAAGCAATAGCCTTCATACTTTTGTATATACCTGCTTAGTAGGGCTTTTGGGCCCCCTTAAGCGGTGTTCTTTTTTATATAAAGTCAGCTTATTGCCCCCACAATCCGGGTCCTCATTTTACCTACCTCAGAAGGATGGAAGGCTGAGTCAACCTTGAGCCTGGTGAGATTTGAACTTGCAGTAATTGCAGGCAGCTGGTGCTACTTTACAGCACTTTAGTCTGCTACACCACCAAGGCTTTGGTTTGTTTTCTCTATATCTCCACAGATGTTTAGACAATTTTTCTCCCATTGGTATGGGGAAAAATAATAGGTTCACTTTGAGATGCAAATCAGTAAATTACTACATGAACCCATGCACCTATTTCAAGTAGCCTCTTCCGGATGGCTCTAATATACGTTCTGGCTATTAGTGAAAATGAGAATTAAAACCTTTGGAAGAATTGTTCAACTAAATAAATTGTTCCCATGCATTGACCCTATATGCTAGTTCCAGCACCATCCAGAAATTGTGACATCAAAAAGACAAAAGAATAAAGAACTGCTATAATCATTATGAACAATCATAACTTTGATCTGGCTTCTTCTATTGTAGTTTCTGAGGTGCCGATAAGTAATAATCATTTTTCCTTCTACTATGATGAGCCAAGTGGTAAATATTCTCTATTGATTCTTTCTCATTCATTCATTCATACATTAAAGTATTAGGAGTCTGGCTGGCATTCATTGTAGTATATACTATCTACTACTGTTCTTTTGTGCAACTATTTCTTACACACTGCTAAGTTGTTTGTTTGTTTTTTAAATGGTACAGAACACAGACACAGAGATTGCATTTCCCATACAAAACCGTTTTCTCGTGCAAACTTAAACGCCTATCTTATTCTCTTAGTTTCCTATTCCTATAAGTTTGCAATTATTCTACTTCTATTCTCATTTAATCTATACATTTCCATCTCTTATGCCCTATTTCGGTGTCCCTATTTCTATATTAGCATTGTTTTCACCTCTTAACTATTTCTTCTTTAAATCACACACACACACACACACACACACACACACACCCCAAGTCCTCAGCTCTTGTAGCCATTCTCAGTCCATGTGCATGTAAAAATTCTTCACTCCTTTTTAGACTTGGGAATGAGCTTTTCTTCCCCTCCCCCAGTCCTCATAGTCCCAATTCTGGACCTGCTTTGCAGAGCTCTGCTCCTAAATTGCTGCAGGCAAGTAAGCTCAGCTTGGTTTGTTTGGTATTAAAGACCCATCAGTCTCTTTTCCTCTGTTTCTCAGCTCTACCACTCAGTGGTCTTGCAGGTACAAAAATTGATGGTTTCTCTTGCTATCTGAAAAATGCTACTGTAGTGCTTGCCCCTCGGTTGGAGTTCCTTTTCCTCTTATCACTGCTGTCTTCTGAGCTTAACTCTTTCTCAGCACTGACACATCTGCTTGTTTTCAATTCCTTTTTTTTTTGTAAAACTCTCCAGTGAAGGGGTAGGTGGGGCTGTTTTGACCTGCCCACTCCAGGTGGTGAGTTCACTTTTCCACATTCACACAACTTAAAAGGGAGCGGGAGATTCCCCATCCCAGAGTTTTGGTGAGATGAATGCAGATGTTGTTGTGGCAATTTGATATATTGGTGATGGGAAAAGGTGGATGGATTTGTTCTTTTCTTGCAGGGATAAATTAAGATGGCATTGCCCGAAACAGGAATGCAACGAAATTTCCTTTTTAATGTATGCCAATTAGTGTACATTCAAAGTGACAATCAGGCTATTCTATTCTATTCTGTTCTACTTATGTACTATGCAAAGTGTGCTGGCTCTGTAGAGTTAATACACTTTGAGATTTTATGTTGAGACAAGATTTTAATGATATATGAAGTCTATGCAGAGGTATTTTGCTTCTGAATAATTTCCTGAGGTCAGGAGTCATGCAGGATTTATCATTTGAAGCGCTTTGTGCTCACAAAACAACCTGAACACTTCATAAATACAGAAGGAACCCTCTGTGTTATGCTTGCTTGGCATGCCAGCTCAGAGAAGAAAGGTCAGCATTCAGGAGAGAAAGGGGAGAAGAGAAAGTTCAGAGGAAAAGATGCTTGTTACCATAGCTACAGACTCTACCGTTTTTTCAAGCACCCGGGTGGGTCAACTCATCTGACACTGGTGAGAGGATTGCACCTGTAATGTTCTTTCGAGATACTGTGTATCTTGGGTGAGCAGTAAGGATTGAGCTGTTAATCATTACAAGTTTTAAAATGCCTTGCCTGTCTTTTGACTCTGGCTGACTTTGTTATTACTCCCAATTAAATACATTTTTAAAGATTAATTTAGATAGAGCCAAACTGAATATTTCTGATACACAGAAAGCTGTAAAAAATTGTGATTAAGTTTCTAGTAGTAACAATAACAACTGCAGAATGTAAAATTGGAAGCAGTTTTTGCAATATTGATGGCACATAAAATGGATTTTCCCCCCTCCTCCTGAAAGGAAAATCCATTGTGTTGAAATAGAGGTTATTACTTAGTAATGGATAAAGAAGTGCAACTAGTGCTGATGTGTTTTAGATGGATTTCCATTTTCATGAAAGAGGCGATGCTCCAAGGGTGGGGGGGAACTGTTCTTGAATATTTTGCACAATCAGGGCTGTCTTCAGATTTCTTAGATTTCTGCATATTTTGGCTTGGCTCAACTTGTGGTCCACTACTCTTCCCAGAGATGTAAAAGTTTAAAAATCTGGAGGGGGGGGAGTGAATTCTAGTACACACCGATATATTTTAAAGGATAATAAGCCACATCCTTGAAAAAGAACGTATGGCTTTTTATTGAAACAAATGGAATGTAAAGAAGAAAAACGGACTCAGAAATGAGGCTAAACAAAGAATAAAAGCAAACAAAGCAAACAAGGACACTTGGAGGGAGAGGGAGTGAAATATAATATATTTAAACAATTATATTCAGTAATTTTACTCAGACATTTGTACAGAATATTAATGTAGCTAATTAATTGAGAGGATATTTAAATGCATCTACGCTTAATTAAAGGTTCTTCAAAGCTCTTTTCTGCCCTTTTAGATAGCATTTATGCAAATAAAGTTTTTCAGTTTTCCATTGTTTGGTTTGACATAATACATCTGGCACTAATTGTAAGCTCTGTATTGTGCTGCAGCAATTAATAAATTGTAGGAAAAATAGCCAATGAACATCGGTAGGCTTAACAGTTAAACATCTTTCAGTACCATGGACAAGGCTGGCTGCTTGTAAACCTGTTTCTAAGCTGTTACTCCACAAATTTTGAAGTATCTTCGTGTTTAGTATAAATTGCATGAGACTGTACAAACCTCACACGATAAATTATTTCAGTCTGATTTAGTTCACCAATTTACTTTCTTTCCACAATTTCCCTCTTGATTATTATCTTTGTTCCTTGGTTTTCTCCTTTATTCGGGCTATTACAGGTAGTCCTCGACTTATGATGACAATTGAGTGCAGAATTTATGTTGCTAAGTGAGAAATTTGTTAAGTGAGTTTTGCCCCATTTTACAACTTTTTCTTGCCACATTTGTTCAGTGAATCACCGCAGTTGTTAAATTAGTAACGCGGTTGTTAATCAGGCTTCCCCATTGACTTTGCTTATCAGAATGTTGCAAAAGGGGATCACATGACCTCGGACAGTACAACCATCATAAATATGAAGCAGTTGTCAAGCATCCAAATGTAAATCACGTGATCATGGGGATGCTACAATGGTCATAAGTATGAAAAATGGCCATAAGTCGCTTTTTTCACTGCCGTTGTACCTTCAAACCAGGAGTGAAATGCTCCCGGTTCGGACCAGATCGCCTAATCCGGTACCGATGGCGGCGGGTGGTTCAGAGACCTGGTAACAAAAATCCCTGCGCCCCCCCTCCCCCCCATGCCCAGCTGAGCCGCACAATCATCAGAGGCTTTTTTTTTAACTTTTAAAAGCATTTTTTCTACAACCTCTTCCGACGAAAAAATGCTTTTAAAAGTAAAAAAAAAGCCTCTGATGATCGCTGGCTCAGCTGGGATCGTTAGAGGCTTTTCAAAGCATTTTTTAAAAAGCCTCTCTGACGATCCCAGCTGAGTTGCCTGATCAGCAGAGGCTTTTCAAAGCATTAGAAAAAATGCTTTGAAAAGTTAAAAAAAAAAGTTGGCCACGCCCACTCAGTCACATTACCCCCCCCACCAAGCCACACCCACAGAACCAGTAGTAACAAATTTTACATTTCACCCCTGCTTCAAATGGACACTAAATGAACAGTTGTAAGTGAAAGACTACCTGTATTTTTCATCCCTCATATCTATAAGAGTTTAGGTGAGTTAATTATTTGTTCATTTCTTGGAAACCATTCTTTATAATACTATAGAGGATATGGCCAATAAAGTTTTGCACATCAGTAGAAAAATAACAATTCTGTAAGCATAATTACATCCACGCATGTAATATAATTGTTGATTTAGTAAAGTAGAGAAGATGAAAAGATTGGTGGGCTATGGTCAAGATGTATCGAGAATGGGAATTATGAAATGTTACAAGGATTGTGTGCATCTGTCCAGCTGGTATTGGCATAATTTTCCATATATTTTTTCCATGTTCCAGTTGGCCATGAATAGATAAGGGAAGTTTTGAAACTCTAAAAGACTGAAGCAAGAAAAGGGCTTAGACCAGAAGAAATAGTGGAGGATTGTAAAAAGTAATTAAAAGAGTTTTTTAAAATAATTTTAATAAACATATAGATGTAAGAATGGTTTGGGATACAAGCAAAGATTTCACAACAGGTTATTTTATACAACATAATAGTAAACTCAAAAAGAAGAGAGGAGAAAAAAAGCTATGTTGAACAAGATAAAAAGGGGATTAAAGAAGTTTTCATAGAAGATAAATATTACTCAACAAATTAAGCTTCTACAGCAACAATAATCTATATTAACACTAAGATGAATTATTAAAAAAATGAATTTGCAAATAAAGCAGGGAAATGATTGACATACTAATTACAAAAAAATGCTACTGAAATTACAAGAGGGATATATCATAATAACAGATAATGTGGTTTCTTAACTATAAATACTTTGGGGATGAACTCTTGCAACTTTTATAAAATATTATGAACTCTGTTTTACAGAGGGGAAAGATTGCAGACAGCTGGAAAGAGGCTAATGTAGCATTAATATTTGACTTAACAAGAAACTATTAACCAATGTAATTATTGAATAATGACTGTAAGTTGTTTGCAATGATTTTGGCTGAGAGGTTGAAAATAATTTTGCAGTTCATGAAGATCAATGTGGGTGTTTACTCACTTTATGTTTAAAGGGTAATTTAAGAAATATGTTGGACATTTTGGAATACTTGGAGCAACACAATGAAAAACAAGCCACATTGATTTTCTTAGATGCAGAAAAGGCCTTTGAGAATATGAAATAAGCTGCTTAAAATTATGAAAAATGTGAATTTTGGCAAGTTTTTAATACTGATAAGATTGATCTACACTTCACAGAAAGCTCATATAACTATCAATGGAGATCTAAAAATACTCTATGAGATATAAAAAGGAACAAGACAGCTGACCATTCTCCTTTCCTGTTTATTTTATTTCTTGAAATATTGAATATAAGTCAAAATGAGGGAATCGTGGAAGTAAATATTTAAAAAGAAACTTATAAGTCAAGGACACTTGCAACACCAATAATTTGGTGTTGATTCTGGAGGATAAAGGGAACAGAGACATCAAAGAGATTTTTTTTAAAAAAAATTGTACACTTGCATATTTTAAGATTAATAATTATAAGACAAAAATATTTTCAAAAATATGGAAACAAGATCAAAGAATTGATGAAGAAAAAGATTTAGAAGATAAAATATCTTGGTATTTCCATGACAAATATGAAGTATATGTATTTCAAAATGTTTACATTAGGACATGGAATGAGGTTTAAAAAAGATATATTAAGTTGTAAGAAATTACAATTGTCATTGTTGGGGAAAATTTCTGTGGTAAAAATGAATCCTTTGTGGAGAATGATATTTTTGTTTCAGACAATACCAGCTTTGATAACTGTTATATCATTTAAACTCTGGCAAAAAGTTACATCTAAATTTGTATGGCAAAGGGGAATAACTCACAAGTTAAATATAAGGCGTTACAAGATGCAAAGGAAAGACTTGGGTTTACCTGATTTCAAATTGTATTTACAGTTTGGTTTGGATGAAAAGAATGGACAGAAGACTGTGTCTTCTAAGTGTCTATGGGGATTCTCAATCTTCTAGGTCAGGGGTCTCCAACCTTGGCAACTTTAAGACTTGGGGACTTCAATTCCTAGAGTTGAAGAGGAACTCTGGGAGTTGAAGTCCACAAGTCTTAAAGTTGCCAAGGTTGGAGACCCCTGTTCTAGGTCATGACTGTCTCAAAGATGCTTTTATCAAAACTGGACAACTGGACTTTTTTTGTTTTGCTTCTCATCCAAGAAGCTTCTTCAGTTCTGACTGAATGGTGGAGAATGGAAGGATTTATATTCCTTGCAGTCATTTGGTCAAGGAATATAAATCCTTCTATCCTCCACCATTCAGTCAGAACTGAAGAAGCCTCTTGAATGAGAAGTGAAACATCTTCAAGGAAAAACAAAGTCAGTCTAGTTGCCTTTTGATAAAAAGCACCTTTGGGTGTCTTCTAAGCCATTTAGACTTAGAAAAACATGACCTGATAATTTGAGTGGCATGGGTATTTGTGGTACGAGAAAGTTAAGGTTAATGGAGATTTCTAAAATCACCATGTTAGATGTGCCCTATTAAGAATATGGAATAGATACAAATCTAGTTATGCCTTAAAATACTTTTGTGGCTCTCGGCACAAGAAGCATTTTATAGACAAGAAATAATAGGCAAACATAAATGATTAGCACACCATGAAATACTAGAATTCTGTCAACGAGAATTTAAAATAAAATCAAGAGAATAACTGATGGCAGAAGGGCATAACTCTCAGTTGTTTTCTTATTTACCATTATCGGAAAGATTAGACAAAAGAATTTGTGGTATTATGTACTCTAAGACTGACTTAGAGGTGGAATTGTGTACAAATGATGAACATGTGATTGTTGAAATGTGTAAACTTTCATTGAAATTTGAAAGAGAAGAACAAGCGAAAGAATGTATGATGAAGTGGACTACAGTTGGGAAATTCAAGGTGCTGGTGATTACCTATAAAGCCCTACATGGCCTAGGCCCAGGATATTTGGTGGACCATCTGCAGCCAGCAACAGCTTCCCATCACCCAGTGCGTTCCCACAGGGAGGGCCTACTCAAGGTGCCGTCAGCCAGACAGTGTCGGCTGGCGACCCCCAGGGAGAGAGCTTTCTCTGTGGGCGCACCTGCCCTTTGGGATCAACTCCCTCTGGAGCTCTGGGTGGCTCCTGACCTTCAGTCTTTCCACCGTGGGCTGAAAATTTGGCTATTTCACCTGGCCGCCTTGGACTGATGGGGATTTTAATATGGGTTTTATTGAATTTCTTAATTTTCGCTTGGACTTCTGTTTTAATGGTTTGTCTGTTCTGTTTTAATTGTTGTGAGCCGCCCTGAGTCCCGTGGAGATAAGGCAGCATACAAGTTGAAAGAAAGAAAGAAAGAAAGAAAGAAAGAAAGAAAGAAAGAAAGAAAGAAAGAAAGAAAGAAAGAAAGAAAGAAAGAAAGAAAG
>WNWU01000001.1:37025072-37052629 GCA_012654045.1 Ptyas mucosa | reverse complement strand
AAGAAAGAAAGAAAGAAAGAAAGAAAGAAAGAAAGAAAGAAAGAAAGGTGTGATTTAAAGCAGGGGTCCCCAACCTTTTGGACCTCAGGGCCTACTACATTCATAATTTTAAATCCCATCCACCACTAAAATGATCTGCCTAGTGACCGGCAGGTGACCGTGGCTAGGTGGACATGTGACTGGGTGGGCGTGGCCAACCTCTACTCACCCCTCTCCTCCCAGCCACTCCTCGCCTCCCCACGCGGACTCCCAAAGCCCTGCACCAGGAGGCTGAAGCAGACCCCAAGTGGGAATTTCTGCCCCCCTCTGACCCACACAAAAAGACCCTGAAGGGGGAGACTATCCGCAGCAACACAAACGTTCATTGCAGGTATACAGCCCAGGGGCCATAGTTTAAGGACCAGTAGTGGGTTGCTCCCAGTTCTGTCTGGTTCTTTAGAACCAGTACTAAAAGCTGCAGGAGGCTGCACCCACCTGCCCGAACGTCATAATTGACTTTCTGCGCATGCCCAGAAGTGTGCGCACATTCCTGTTGCAAACCGGTAGGAAAGGTAAGTAGAACCCACCCCTGTTGAGGACCTCTGATTTAGTGCAATATAAAAAAATGCAAATAATTTTTCTGCGGACCACCAAAAGTTTCTCGTGGACCACCAGTGGTCCATGGACCACGAGTTGGTGACCGCTGGTTTAAAAGATTGAAGTTTACTACAATCTTAAAGAGAACTTTTATAAAGTAATGTACCATTGGTGTACAATAAATTGGTGTACAGAAAATGATTCTGAAAGTATAAAGGTACTTCAAAGCCATGGTGGAAATGTGAATGATGGGAAGAATCATGTTACCATGCTTGGTGGACATGTAAAAAGCAATAAAGAAGATTTGGGGTTCAAATGCCTACACCCGTGATGGTGAACCTATGGCACGTGTGCCACAGGTGGCACGTGGAGCCATATCAATGGGCACGTGAGCTCAGCTCTGGCGTACTTGCATGCAGAGGCCAACTGATTTTCGGGCCTTCCGGTCCCACCGGAAGTCGGCAAATGGGCCGTTTCCGGCTTCCAGAGGGGGGGTGGGGAAGGCCGTTTATGCTTTCCCCATGCTCCTAGAAAGCCTGTGGAGCCTGGGGAGGGCAAAAAACAGGCCTACCGGGTCCACCGACCCATCACGTGCCAAAAAGGTGGGGAGCGTGGAGGTGTTGCGCATGCATGCACAGGGGGTGGGGCGCATAGAATTACGGGTGTGGGCACATGCGCACGCAACTCTCCTGCGCTCCCCCCACTTTTGGCAGGCGATGGCAAAAAGGTTAGCCATCACTGGCCTACACCGATTCAGAGGGTTTTAAATATTAATATACAACTAATTGTTTATTAATATACAAGCAGGTTTTTTGGGGGGATTTTTTTAAAATGGTTAAACGGTTGGGGAGGGAATCATGGAACTTTGTTTTTATATTTGATAACTGCAGCGGGAAAATTTTTATCTTTTGTGTGATTTATCACAGAAATTATCTTATTTATCTTTTCAAAGATGGAAAGTTTTGGCAATACTTTCCATTGAAGAATGGTTGGTGAAGATGATAGAACTTGCTAAAATGGCCAGATTGACCTGTTTGATAAGAGAAAATATATCTACATTTATTGCTGACTGAAACTCCTTTATGACCTATTTTGTGTAAAACGGAAAAAAATGAACTTATGATCTATAATTATTAGATAGGATAAATTATAGAAAAAAGAGACTCATGGTGTAACTTTTGAAAAAGAGGTAAATCTACAATTGTACTTATAACTGCTGTAAAGAAGATCAGAAGCCATTTCTTTATATCTTTTTTAATGTTTTCTGTTTTTCTTCTAGACCTTTTCTTTTTCTTCCTTCCTTCCTTTTCTCCTTCTCACTTTATTTTAGTTTGTATTAATTTTTTCTCTTGCTTTTAAAACTTTCAAGAAAATTATATTTTGAAAAAACCCTTCGACACCACATGAATCTTGTTTTTTAAAAAAACAAACTGCCAAAGTTAAATGAATGTCACTTTCCCCCCAATTGCTGAGTTTGCTAGTAATGTTCATAAAATCTCATGTTATGCCCACTGCCTGTCACTATAGGCAAGCCACAGTAGGATCCATCTTTTAGTCATTTATAAGGTGAAGTACATAGTACCAATGCCCTGAGGCAGTTTGATTCCCTTCCAATTCTGAAAAATAAAACTTTAGCCAGACTGCTCATCAATCCCATGTTGATAAAAAATGGTTTATTTTCCTGAAAATAGGTGCATTTCTTTCCTCTTTATACTTGTCTTATATGAGGCAAATGTTTCAGGAAAGAAAAAACATTAATGAAATAAATTAAAACATAAGATAAAATATATGCTGGTACACACAAAAGCTGAAATGTTTACATCATAGTAGAAGAGATTAACAGATACCAGCTGAAGGTTTATTCTTCCCTGCAATATGAGCAAATAAGTAAAAAACATTGATCTTGTTTCATCCAAGTTTTGGCTTTTGGGAAGGGAAACTGATTGTTGCATTTGTCTCTTCCAAGCTGGATTGATAGGAATGAGTGCCACAAAAGCACACGTTGATTTCCTTCCCTTGATCAATGTATTTTACGTTGTTCTTTTTTATCTACTGAAATCTTAAATTGTTTCGATAGAAGCTTAACATAATAAAAACTATGATTTTCTTCATGAATGATAGTTAATAGTTAGTTAATAGATAGTTCTTTTATGTACACTGAGCGCATATGTACCAAGACAAATTCCTTGTGTGTCCAATCACACTTGACCAACAAAAATTCTAATAGGATTAACGCTCACTGCAAACTCTGGTACAACAGAGGTGTTCCAAAAGAATGAATAAAAACTTGATATTTTGAGAAATACGTTTCACATGCAGCCTTTTCTCTCTTTTGAAATATTAAAATACTAGATTCAAATTGTGACACTGATCTGCTCATAGCAAAATCAAGAAGCAATGAATGGGAGAGATACACAACGTAATGATTTCATAATCTAGGAAATCATAAAAGGAAGCATGTATATTTAATAAATGTGTGAGTCATATTTCAGATAATAAGCCCTCACAATAGACCTAAATAGAAAATTCATGTTTAAATTACCAAGGCTACAATCCAGCAAAAATATAAGCATAATTAAACTTCAGAGGGTTATATGGCCCATAGGTAGCAATATTAAGTATAATATTGCAAACAGTTAAAAAAGAAAAGTAGTTCCAATATTTTCTGTAAGCCACATTTTTACAAAGAGAATGAACTTACCCTCCCCTTATTCTGTTTCATTCAGATCTTATCGTATTAAAAGGCAAAACCTAAAAATATGAGAAGAAAAATGTATTGTTTGTATTCTCTGCCATGCTTGGTAATATACCATAGTTTCCTATAAGATTCAGAAACTGATTTTTTAATACAAGAAGAAACTGTTTGTAAACAATGGACAAATGGCAGAAATCGTCACACGCAGAAAACAAGCAGATATTGACTTTAAAAGACAGCTGAAAAAGACCCAGGATTTAAATCTGTGGGTTAACATACTGTATATAGAGGGCAAGATTCTGGTGTGCTTTTTGATGATGAGTTTCTTCCTCTTAAATTTCTAGGTTTTTTGCAATAAATCTACATATAAAACCTTGTGTCTGTCTGGGAATGGAAATATAGAAAGTGTATCACTGCTACAAAGCCTGGATAATTCTGGTGAACAATTTATAGGATGGATGCAAATGTAGCCCTTGAAAAAGAAACAAAACCAATTAATTTCCAAATCCAGTCCTTTTGCTATTGATTTTGGCCTTGTCCTCTTACTAGTATATTGGAGACTCACTGTATATCCATGTTTTCTTCCACAGAGGTGGCAGAAAGAAAACTGACCATGGAGGAAGAGGAAGCCAAACGTATTGCAGAAATGGGAAAGCCAATACTGGGTGAACATCCAAAACTGGAGGTCATCATTGAAGAGTCCTATGAGTTCAAGGTCAGTGCTGTGTATTCAGGGTTTTTGCAGGAAGTGAGGGAAAGAAAAGCAGGAAAGGAACTAAACAGAAAAATTGGTTAGTAGAGCTAAGCAGAAGAAAGGAAGAGGACTGAAAGGAAAAACAAAGGGTGCAACAGAAAAAGAAGAGGGTTGCAAGGAATGCTAAGCTAAGGCAAAAGTCCAGGCTAAATCCTGGGAGGGAAGAGACGACAATGAGAAAAATAAATAAAATAAGGTCAGGGAAAGAGAGCAAGTCTGAAAGAAAATAATGAAGAGATGTTTTGAGGAATACAGTCCTACTTTAACAATAAGAGTATGTCCAAAAGTTTCCCCACTGTCTTCTGAACAGTGAGGAATGGAAAGTCCTACATCAGAAGGCGAGTTAGGTTGCTGCTTTGAATTATGTATTAAAAAAATAGAGACAGGACATAAAAAAGAATCTAAATAATAAAAGATTCAAGATACATAACTAAGAACCAAGTAAGCCAAACGTGTGATTTTTTTCCTAGCTAAAGGAAATATCACACTGATATATGTGAGAAATTAACAGGCAAATATGCTAAATTTTATTCTGCTGTTTTCAGTTGCTAATCCTTACTGTCAAATGACTCCAAGGCCAAAGTGGCATGCCCTTACATCTAGCTGAAACAGGTTTCTGTCTCTCTGAAGGTTGGTTGCCCTGGAAATTGTTTTTAGCGACACGTCTGTCTCAATCCAGGTCAAGTCTGCTAAGACTCATAGAACACTGTAGAGGAATTTGAGCTTGCTAAGTTCATGCCAATATGAAAGGGATTTACTGTATGAATGGGAAATAATTTATCCATTGACAGAGTACATTGCGGGCTGTGAAAGAAGAATGGCATTTACCAAGAAGGGAGAAAGTTTTATATGAATAAAAAAGCAGAAGGTGCCCTTTTTCTTAATGATGCAACTATGACTTTTGCCAAACAACCTTGTCATAAAATGACTTCCTGACCTGCATACGGTTTGATGTTTATACCTTTCATTTCTTTTATTTATTCTTTCATGGACACTATCTGTGGCTTAAGTTAGCTTCTTGCCGTTAATGCTTTCTCAAAGAGTTAAGACCACAATTACAAGGAAACTTTGTATAAGGAATGGAAATTCTGGGTCATGTGATCATAAAACCCTTGGAAGAAACCTGCATGGAAAAGCTACCTAACACCTTCAGTCAATCTCCACATTGACTGAGAGATGCTCCAAAGGAAGGCCCTTAGTAAAACCAATATTCTTTGTGTCTTTCTAATTCACAGAGTACAGTGGACAAGCTCATCAAGAAGACAAACTTGGCACTGGTTGTAGGAACGCATTCATGGAGAGACCAGTTCATAGAAGCCATCACTGTCAGTGCAGGTGAGACAGAGTTGAATGCCTTGTACTCAGATAAGGAAACAATCATCCAGAGGCAGTGGTGAATTCTAACATGAATTCTTACTTGGGGAGTTTTTATGAAGCTCTTGCTGCTCAATAGATGTTATGAACAGGTGAAAGTGTTTAACGTGCTTGACTTTGGTTTGACTTTTTTGGGGGGGGAGTCCATGCACTGGAAAGTAAATGAGTATATATTAAGTCTGATAATAAAGAATTTTTAGTTACTTACTTGTTTTTTAACTGTTACTTAACAGCATGGTGTTCAAAACAATCACTGAATGCTAAAATTTCCAGGAAATGTAAAATCACAATAAAAAGAAAATTTACAGTTTAATAAAGAAAAGTTTTTCACTGATTATTAGAAAGGAACTGTTTTTTAAAAATAATTCCTGTTACTGTAATTTTCCAGAATCAGAATAGGTAAAATTAATTCCTTTAATTTCCATTGCCAGTAATCAACATTAACCCCACACTATTAAAATTATTCTTGACTGATCAGTTGGGTTTAATTTTGAGTAATCCAGCCGTTTTTATTTAAATAATGTAGTAAAATCTAACTAGTTGATTTATCCGTTCAATTAAACTAGAATGCTTAATCCTTTGGATAGACTTTGGTAACTCATTTCAACACATATCACAGAACCTGCCTCCTTAGTGATAAACAGTGCTTTAAATCCACATACTTCTGTGGTTGGGCATGCTAAGGGCTTCTGTTTTAAGTGAACTCCGTGATTTGCAAATAATCATAGTATTTGAGCTGGATACTAGCATTCTTCCTGGGAAAAGAGTTCATTTCCAGTAAGCCTACATTTTCTGCTGTATGTGGGCTTCCCAGATACAATGAGAAAAGTGCAAAGAAAATCCCAGGCATTCTGTTTATGAAGTATTCTCACTATCAACTGTGGGACTTCCTTGCTTAGGGCAGTTTGCATTTCAACACTTACTATGTCTCTCTCACTCCTCTTTTCTTCCTTCCCTATTTGAGCATGGCTTAGGGAGTACTCTGCCTGCAGCCCAAATCACTCATTCCCCCCAAATAAAACCATCAGAATCAACATGATCTGTTTTCACAAAGGCCTGTTTTATATCAAACTGCCGATTTGTTTTTCCCATACCTCTCCTTTACCTGCTCCCAGTTTATTTTATCCTCGTTTTGTGATACGTGCTTCCTGTAATAGTGCATACCCGTGTTTCTCCAAAAAGAAGGCCGGGTCTTATTTTCTTTTGACCCCCGAAAAAATGACTAGGACTTCTTTTCAGAGGGGTGTCTTAATTCCTTCCCCCCTCCCCCCAAGAATCGCAGGCAATTCTGGAAGATTGTCGGAAGCAATTGTGCCTGCAATTCTCGTTACTGTGGGAGGCTGCATATTGCAAAGAAGAACAAAGCGAGGTGGGGGGGGTGGAGGACGAAGCAAGGCAGGGGTGCAGAGCTACACCGAACTAGCACCAACACAGGGTGTCTGGTTTGCCTGCCTCACCCATGCCAGTGCCAGTGCCACTGCACAAGCCTCCCACGAGTCTCCCAAAAAGAGAGAAAAAGCAGAGCAGCTGGCCACGGAGCTGCCGGCTTCGGGCAAGCGGTCCAACAAGCAGAAGCGCTGCATCCAGAAAAAGAAGGGCAAAAGTGGTATTTGCGCTGCCCCAAGGGGCCAGCAGGTTGCAACTGCAGAAGGACAGTTGCCCCACACCTGCACCGCCATACGTGCTGGCCATGGCCATCCCCCCATGCTTATTTTCAGGGTAGGGGTAATATTAGGCCCACCCCAAAAAATTAGGGTAGGGCTTATTGTTGGAGTGGATCATGTTTTCGGAGAAACACGGTATTATTAAACAAGTTCTTCTCAAGATTACTCTGTGCAAGTCTTCAATCTCAGGATTTTGCCCTCATCCATGGTAGCCAACTGCCAGTGCCAAATATGCCAAGACACAGTGAAGTTCAGGTGGAAAACATTTCCTATTTGATCTGCTGCTACTTATTGTGTTAAGGAAAACCTTGCCACTAGCAAAGACAGGCTGAAAAGCAGGAGCTCCTACATTTTGTGCCCAGCGGATGTTTTTGAGATTTTGAGAAAGTGTCACGGGCACCATTACAGGTTTGTTTGGTTTTTTTTTTAAAGAGCAGAGTGATTAGAAATCAGAAGATTAAAGTTACCAACTACTCCACTGTCTTGCTTTTCTTTCTAAAAGAATCCTTTGAATTCATCCATTGCACAGAACTATCCTCGGAGACAAAAGGGGAAGAAGGGAGTTGGAGACTAGAAGCCCCTTGCTTTCTAACTAGCCAAAGCAAGTTTTGTAGAGCCAAGAACTCTGTCCAAATAGGAAAGGTCATGAAGCTTAAGTGGATGTTTGGTTAAATGCTAGACAGAGCTGTGATTTAGAGATGCAGGTCAAGTTTAGAAGTTTAGAAGTTTATTAGATTTCTATTCCGCCCTTCTCCCGAAGGACTCAGGGTGGTGTACAGCCATATTAAGAACACATAGATTTATAAAATTTAAAACCAATTAAAATCGAATATATAAAATTTGGCCCGTGAATTAAAAACACACGTACACCCATTTAAAATTCATATTAGGCCAGTCCGGCTTGCTGGAACAAAAGGGTCTTAAGGGCGTGGCAAAAAGTACACAGGTCGGGGCTAAGACGAAACTCTAGAGGCAGCTTATTCCAGAGGGCTGGTGCCCCCACAGAGAAGGCTCTCCCCCTGGGTGTCGCCAGTCGACATTGTTTGGCCGACGGCACCCTGAGGAGCCCCTCTCTGTGGGAGCGTATTGGCCAGTGGGAGGTTGTTGATGGCAGAAGGCAGTCTCATATATACCCCGGTCGAAGCCATGGTTAATCCGAAGAGGAGTTGAAGGAAACCATTATTTGAGACAGAACAAATTGGATTTCATTTTTCACCCATTTTTCTCAGTGCAACCCAAGTGTTTAGTGCAAGAAACCTTGAACGAGGTAATCCATTTCAAATCCACCTTCCAGATGCAAAGCTGTTAGATGAAATATGTTGCTGACTTTTATCTATTTGATTGAGTGAAATGGCTGCCCATCTCACAGCAGTAACTCTGGCCAGCATGCAGCGTTTAACATGCAGAATTAAAAACAACAGTGTAAACAATCTGAACCATAATGTCCAAGGTTACAACAGGCCCAGTTGATAAGAAAACATTAACCAGCAGAGCCTTAACGCCGGGGGAAATAGCTATATCATAGAAACTCTGAACCCTTTTGATTCTTCTCCCCATGTTCGCTGGCACCTGAATTTGAGCCTCACTCCAAAGGAAAGACTTCAAGGAGGGTATGGAAATTCCAGCTATGACATTCAAATTGGTAGTAATGTATTTACCCAAGTACTATTACATTCTTTTTCCTTACATCCAGTGTTGAAATCCAATTTTTTTTTACTATCGGTTCTGTGGGCATGGCTTGGTGAGCATGGCAGGGGAAGGATACTGCAAAATCTCCATTCCCTCCTCACTCCTGGGGGAAGGATATTGCAAAATCTCTATTCCCACCCCACTCTGGGGCCAGCCAGAGGTACTGTTTGCCGTTTCTCTGAACTACTCAAAATTTCTGCTACCGGTTCTCCAGAACCAGTCAGAACTTACTGGATTTCACCCCTGCTTACATCTCTTCCCTCACACCCCAGCATAGCATTACATGCACAAACATTTATTTATTTATTTATTTATTATTTGATTTATATGCCGCCAAATCTCCGGAGATTCAGGGCGGCTTACAGTGCGTTAAGCAATAGCCTTCATACTTTTGTATATTTATACAAAGTCAGCTTATTGCCCCCACAATCTGGGTCCTCATTTTACCCACCTTAGAAAGGATGGAAGGCTGAGTCAACCTTGAGCCTGGTGGGATTCGAACTTGCAGTAATTGCAAGCAGCAGATGTTAATAGATGTTAATAACAGGGTGCTTTAAACCACTGTACTACAGGCTCTGTATGTTGGAACATGTTGGAATAAAGGTAGATTGTTATTACCTAGTACATTTCTTAGCCTTCAGCAATAGATGAATGTCATGGATTGCTTCCTGATTGTTTAACAATGGTAAATAATTGTAGTAGCCATCTATTACTGAAATAAAATTGGAGGGAGACTTTTACTAAGAGAAATGTTTGTGGGGAAAATATTGTTTTGAGATTTCGAGCAGATCGTTGGACTCAAGAGTTCTTTAATCCCAATCATATATCTTTTGCATCAAGCTTCAGTTAAAACTTTTAAGGCCCAGAGCTGGTTCCCTTGTGAATTTTAGAGAAATCAATCTTGTAACCTTGGGCACTGAGAAGTATGAGCCCTTCTAGCGCCAAATACTGAAGTTCATCTACTTTACTGTGTGAGAAATAATTTCTTTGAATAACTTTAGTTCAAATGCTTGCTTCTTCTGAGAAAAGATGAAGAAGATTGCCTATCTTCAATCTTTTCACAATGCTTTTCACTGTTGCTATGGTAATAAATGTGGTCATCCTCTAGGTGCTCATATAAGAACAAAGTTAAGGACATTAAGTGTTGCTTCCTTTGCTGTTACCTACTTTCAAGGTTTATATTATCATTACAAGGGATAAGGAACCCCAGTGCAGTCTCGAACTGTTTATCCCTGCTAACTCTCCAGAAACTAATAAAATCAGAAGGAATGAAAGTACAGTTTTAACACTGCCTTTTTATTTATTTTTTAATCACTCGTGAAAGTTTCTGATTAGAAAAAGACTTTTTCCATGGTCAGCTTTGAGGAGATTGATTTTTTTTTTACTTTTTCTCAGTATACTGATGTCTTTATGCTGCACCACTATTTTGGAATATATAGAGATCATCTATAATTAAATAGGTAGCCTTTCAGGAAGCATAGAGGTATACAATGATAAGTTCCTTGTGTACCTTTTGGGAGGTAAGAAGAACAACATAGAACAGGGGTCTATGGCTTAGGACCGGGGTATATACGAGACCGCCTTCTGCCATTGACAGCCTCCCACCGGCCAATACACTCCCACAGAGAGGGGCTCCTCAGGGTGCCGTCGGCCAAACAATGTCGACTGGCGATGCCCAAGGGGAGAGCCTTCTCTGTGGGGGCACCAGCCCTCTGGAATGAGCTGCCCCTAGATGTGTGTATGATCCCGACCTGCGTACCTTTCGCCATGCCCTGAAGACCCTCTTGTTTCAACAAGCCGGGCTGGCCTAATATGAATATGAATTTTAATGGGTGTATGTTAGTTTTTAATTTGTGGGCCAAATTTTTAGATATGCGATTTTAATGGTTTTTAAATTTTATAAATCTTTATGTGTTTTAATACGGCTGTACACCGCCCTGAGAAGGGCGGTATAGAAATCTAATAAAAGTAAAGTAAAGTCTCCAACCTTGGCAACTTTAAGATTTGGGGACTTCAACTCCAAGAATTCCTCAGCCAGCAAAGGTGAGAGTTGAAGTCCACAAGTCTTAAAGTTGCCAAGGTTGGAGACCCCTGACATAGAATGCTGCAGGCAAGAAAATTGGTTACTATCAAAGAGCCTCTAAAGGCTTCATGTCTGCAGGAGAAGGTGGAGCTGTGTGATCAAGAAAACAGAGCAGTTTCAGGAAGAAGATAGGTGACAGGATAGACAGGATAGACAAGAAGTAAAGACTCAGAGAAAACAGCCAGTAAGCAATGTCCATAGGAAGATTGGAAATGAGAAGACAAAATCAGGACAACTTTCTGGATCAAACACCAGCATGGCACTAGATGGAGGTTTCCTGATTTGGTAGCCTCCATGTACTGTGTCAGCGATTTAATTCGTTCTATTTTCATCGCTACCATGAAGATCCAAGAGAAAAGAAAAAAAATAGTTAGCAGAAGCAGTTTGAAGTTTTAGTAGCCTGACGTTTGACCTAGTATTCTTCTCCCCTTAGCAGATAACGTAACCCAGGTGATAGAGGGAGGGGGACATTCCTGTGATCTGAAGTAGTTGGCAGACTTGGAAGATGGCCAATGAGGCACTGGGGTTTTGAGAAGCGGAAAGGGAGGGGTTGGTTTCAGAGAATCAGTTTTGGCTGCACATGAGTTCAGGTCGGATCGTAAATTCTTCAATAAATGAGAGATTCATCAAAGACTTTGTGTTTGAGAATGAAATTTATTTGAGATTACGTCGAAACCTGACATACTGTATATTAAGATGACAAGTCTAGTCCTACTGCATCCTCCATATCTCTAGAGGGCAGCTAGTTGTGTATGACTGTGCTGGACATTCCGAAGTAACTTACTGGAACACATGCTGAAGCTTCTTGGGAGCTACCCAATAACCTGAAGTTCAGGAAAGAAGCAGCAGCTCTAGCAGGTAGCTTTATTTATCCTTTAGCCTGGAATGTTCCCTTTTTGCTCAGATGATGGTTCTAAATACAAAAATGGCTGTGGACCATATGGGGCAGGCAAGAAAGTTATTCTTCTGCAAAACATAATTTACTATCTAAATGGTTGTCCCAAAGGTGTTTTTTCAGGAGGCAAACAAGGACTTCCTTGTTTTTTCTTTGAAAAAACATGGTGAGGAATAGAAGCAAGGAATACAAATTCTTCCATTCCCCACTATTCAGTCAGAGCTGAAGAAGCTTCTTGGATGAGAAGCGAAACGTCTTCAAGGAAAAAACAAGAAAGTCCAGTTGCCTCCTGAAAAAAGCACCTTTGGGACAACCATGACCTGGATGACTGAGAATCTCTACAGACTTTTATCTAAGTGGTTGTTTTCATAGAGAACCTTTTCAAGAGCTGAGGTGGTGCAGTGGTTAGAGTGCAGTACTGCAGCTACTTCAGCTGACTGCTAGTTCAGCAGATCAGCGGATCAAATCTCACCGGCTCAAGGTTGACTCAGCCTTCCATCCTTCCGAGGTGGGTAAAATGAGGATGCAGATTGTTGGGGGGCAATATGCTATTTAGTATACTGTCTTTGGTGGGGTGGGGGGACAGATCAGTAATTGATACTAGCCTGTTCGAGCACATACATACAGTGAAAAAGTTTGGAAAACTGTATTATCTAGGTCCTGTTCATCTGATGTGCATATTTCAGAGCGAGGTATTCTGAGAAATGAATAAAGCCACAGTGCCTCCAAGAAGAACCCAATAAAGCGGTGAATGTATGACTTGCTCTCCCTTCACTATTTCTAGGCTTGGAACGTTGGGGTTTTGCATAGCATCCACTGATCTGAAGCTCTCCCTTTTGTCTTTCCTACAGCAGGCGAGGAGGAGGAGGATGAGTCTGGTGAGGAGCGCCTGCCCTCCTGCTTTGATTACGTCATGCATTTCCTGACTGTCTTCTGGAAAGTGCTCTTTGCCTGTGTGCCCCCAACAGAGTATTGCAATGGCTGGGCCTGCTTCATTGTGTCCATCCTGATCATTGGGATGCTCACTGCCATCATTGGAGATCTGGCCTCCCACTTTGGCTGCACAATTGGCCTCAAGGACTCTGTGACTGCCGTGGTCTTCGTGGCCTTTGGCACTTCAGTCCCAGGTGAGACTGGGACTCTTTGAAATAGGAGGGTAGCACCACAATGGCTTCTTAACTATTCCATCACTAACAATGGTTGCAAGCTATCATGGGGTTACATGCAGCTTCCTAGAAATGTCCTCCAGCAATGATGTTAAAAAAATAATCCAGGTTTATTCAGAGAGAATAAGCAGGGGCATCTGAAAGCCAGTTACCGAATTTTTATAAGGAAAAGCAAGAAGAAGAAATTATGTTTGCCTTACTTAACTCCTGGGAGGGCTGTCAAGTAGGAAAAATAATGAAGAAATACTTTGCATCACCCACCAGCCTTTTTGGAATTTATGATGTATTGCGCCTTCCAAACATATGTATGTATAAGTAAATAAAAGAATGTCAGCAAATGATAAAGTGCCTCATACTTTATCTCAAGAAGTCTGGTACAAATATTCCAGCTGAACCTCTTAACAAAGAAACTGTTAGGAATGATTCTTTAAAATATTTCAGGTAGGACTTGTTTGTGGAGTAGGGAAAATTTCAGTATCTTCCTTCTTTGCACAAAATTAACAGCCTCGATTGTGCATATCACTACCAAATTAAGTTACAAATAAGTCACTTCCAATTGTTTCCATTCTTACACTAAGAAAACACTTTAAGATATTTTATGCTAAATGGTAGCATATAAACACAGCTATCATTTAACAAGCCCTGTTGCTACTAAGACTAAATGCTACATATAATTTCAATAGTCAAGGCAGCCAAAAGCCATGGGACACAATCCAGAATCAATGTAGTACTTTTGTCCTTTGCTCCACTGAATATAAATAGGGTTGCACATGCTGCCAAATGCTGTTCCTCAGCATCATCTGTGGTCCCACTTGCTATCTTGCTGATTTTGACACCGCCCACTCCTGCAGAAACATCTGCTTCTTTAAAAAAATATGATTTGATTAAATTTCAAACCGTGAAGAAAAAATAAGCAAACCAGCAAAAAGAAGTGCCAAAAAGAAGAAAAAACATAGATGTAATATAGACGATTGTTAATTTTAGAGTACAAGTTGATGTATTTTTTTTTTAACCAATATCTGTACCAGAGAAAGTTGGAAGCCACACGCTCATCCCTCCGCAAACACTTCTACTGTCCAACCTCAGTTTATCTATCAAGTCTCTCTGGGTGTAAATGGAAGTGTGAGAAGGAAACATTTGCATGTATGGTTCTCCTTTGGAGTACAACACATAAAAGGAGGAGGTTATCATGACTGGAGTCTTTTCAGGCATTCATCTAAACCAGTGTTTCTTAACCGTGGCAACTTGAAGATGTGTAGATGCATGGTTGGCTGGGGATTTCTGGCAACTGAAGTGCACACATCTTCAACATGTAAAGTTGAGAAACCCTGATCTTAACAAATGAACAAATAAAGAAACACCAGAGGCCTTGAAAGTGGGTGGAGGAAAGATACACATGTTACTGCTAATTCCATTTACTAATCTCCCCAAATTTCACATTGGAGGTCTAAGAGGGACATATTTTTCCATGAATGGAACAGAAGAAGATCCACAGCTGAATAGGGACAAGTGGGTATGAGTGCAAGAGTGCAGCCCTGCTTTGGACTTCTTGGAGGTGGGGCCAGTATACACATCCCATCAACCAGGTTGGGAAAGATTAAGTTAAGTCCTTGTTCTCTTAATGAGATATCAGTGGTGGGATTGATTGGATTAAGTACTCTTCAGCACATCTCTTTCATGTGAGTTGTCATCTGAGCACACATCTTAATGCTGTTTGCCCTTCCTTTTTCTGCCCTAAAATGTATCCCCATCTTCTTCACAACAGGACCATGTTTGTCTTCTTTATATTGGGAGAACTGCTTGAACTTGAACTTATGCAATTGGTTTCTTTTCCCTTCCAGATACTTTTGCTAGCAAAGCAGCCGCTGTTCAAGACATTCATGCAGACGCTTCCATTGGCAACGTCACAGGCAGCAACGCAGTCAACGTCTTCTTGGGCATTGGACTGGCATGGTCAGTAGCTGCCATCTACTGGGCTTCTCAAGGAGAGGAATTCCATGTGTCAGCTGGCACTCTTGCCTTCTCTGTGACACTGTTCACCATTTTTGCTTTTGTCTGTATCAGCGTGCTATTGTACCGAAGACGGCCTCATTTTGGAGGAGAACTAGGAGGCCCTAAAGGGTGCAGACTTGCCACAACTTTGCTTTTTGTGAGTCTGTGGCTGTTGTACATTTTATTTGCTACCCTGGAGGCCTATTGCTACATCAAGGGGTTCTAATTCATGGAGAGATTTCAAGCCAGAAGGGAGGCCTTCTCCTCCTCTGATACCTCATTGAACACCAGTCCTAAGAGTGTTGTCTAACCAGGAGTGGCCACTCACTATCAATTTTCCAGAACTGCCCAGGTTAAAGGATGACCGGGCTTCAAGAAGGGCAAAATTATCATCATAAGAAGTCAAGACAGATATTAAAATAAAGCCAACAGCATCAATCATTCAGTCAAATCAGAAACATCAGCAGTTCCTAAAGTACCCATTTGCTGAATTCTTCTGTAAGACTCCACAATGTTCATTCCTCCACTTTACGAAATATCATATATTCAAATAACGATCTTATAAAACATTGGGGTGGGTGTTGTTTTTTTTAATTTGGGGAGGGTGAATCTTACCTGATCTATTTTCCTTTTTTAACACAAAGAAAGGGGCTGAAAAAAAAATTACAGGTTCAACTTTCATGCCACATCAGAGCTGGAGTTGAAAATGCTCTATATTTTTTACTCTATATGAACGTTTAATTATCATTTTTCACTTTGTTTTAGAGTTATAGTGCTATTGTATTTTAAGTGCAAACATAACCCATATAGACATGACACCAACACGTACGGACACACAGATGAAAACTACAGTTGAAAACTGGAGCATGTAGCAAGTAATGCACCTCCCTGGGCTACCAAAAAAAAAAGAACAAGGAGAACAAGCTGTAAAGATATTCTATGTAATGTGTATATTTTGAATATGGCAAATCTCTTTGTGTAATTAACATAAAAGCTTTTAGCACTGCAGAATTAAATATATATAAATATATATAGTTATTTATACACAGCAAATAAATCAATGCAAAGGAAAAACTGCAGTGTGAAAAATACAAGCAAAAGAAAACCAGCACAAGTTTATTACTATTGTCATTATCATCATCATTGTCATTCTCATTGTCATCATCTTCTTCATCATCACCTATTTGTTCCATATGTGGAAAAAGAAGATTCTTTTTTAAATAGAGAATAATTTATGTAAATACAGTTCTCACACTTTTTGAGTGTTAAGATATCACTCAATACCCTTCAAGAATTATATTGTTTTGCTTTGACTTTGCTCTTAAAAACACTAAATGAAGTTTAAAACAATGGCAATATCTCTATACGTTTTGTCAGATTGCATAATGGAATCCCTCTTTAACAAAAGTTGTTTTTAAAAAAGCTGCATTCAAATCTAATACTAAATCATAGTTTGATGTTAACTTGCGGCCTGGTGATGCAGTAGTTAGAATGCAGTATTGCAAACTAATTCTGCCGACTGCCAGGAATTCGATCCTGACTAGCTCCAGGTTAATTCAGCCTTCCATCCTTCTTAGGTCAGTAAAATGAGGAGCCAGATTGTTGGGGCAAATAGATTGACTCTAAACGGTGCAGTAAAGCGCTACGAAGCAGTAAGTCTTAAGTGCTAATGCTATTGCTAAGTCTCCTGTTCATGTATAAAGAGCACATTCCTCCCCCTTTCTTCCTCCAATGTGATTACAAACAGGAGATTGGAAAACGTCTAGTGTCAGTTAATTATTATCATAATGCGACAAATCAAAATTTAGTGGAACTATGCCTGTCCAAAGAAGCTAACTCGAATGTGATTTGCAGTTATGGCTTGTTCAGGTGATACGAATAGAGAGGGATGATATGCGTAACATAACTATATTTTAATAGATATGGAGTGAAGATGTCTGATTGTGATTGCCCATTACCAACATAAGCCAAGAATGAAAGTAAATTATGAAACAGCTGCAATGCGTTATTACTAATCTACATTTTGCCATTGCTTGGTGCTCCAACGAGATAATTTATGAGTCCCTTTCAAGATACAGGACAATCTTTCAGATGATGCTACTAGAGAGTCACTGCACTTTCTTGTAAAAATGACCATCAATCTTGAGGGTTTGCAGAGGGAGCTCTGTTTTTTCCCACTAAAGAAAACACTGGTGATAATTTTCCAGATAACATGATGCATCCATTTTACTTGCAATGCAAGTATCTTTTTGTTTCTTTTATGTCCCTGCTTCTTGGCTTCCACAAGACTGAAATGCTATGATCTTAATGTAGATACCATTAATCGTATCTACAACTTTCTGAGAAAAAAGAGCCTTTTGATTTTTTTTCCCCCAACTCTCTCTGTGTGTGTGTGTGTGTGTGTGTGTGTATCTTTCAATAACTGCAGACTTAAATATAGGATTGATACTAAAAATTATATTTGTCTCAGCACTATTCCACATGCTTATGCACACAAACCCATTTCTTAAGCATAAGGAGCAAGTGGGGAGGTAGATTTTTTTTATTTATTTAAGAAAAATAGTTCTTTTTCATCCAGAAATACAAGAGTTGTAAAGGAGCTTGTTTTTTCTTAGATTTTGAACTCCTTGGCAGGTGAACAAGAAAAGTGAAGTATCTGTATTTTGTACCTTTTTAATAAGTTTTTTAAGAAGCTTATGAGCATTTGAGACTGATCCTACAGTATATAGGGGCAGTGACCCAAAGAATTCCTGAGCGTGGAAATAGATGCAAAGTAATTTCAAAGAGTTTTGACACTGATTAAAAGAGGGTTAACAAGAGTTTTTATGCCAACCATACTCTGCTTTTATTGCCTTATTCCATATAAAAAAGGAATCCCTATGGATTTTATTCTGCTAGTCGTTGCCGACTATAGGGGGAGGTGCTCATCTCCATTTCAAGGACTGTTGAGCTAGCATTGTCCAAAAATGTTTCCACAGTCACGTGGCCAGCATGAAGTCACAAAGTTGCTATTGCCTTCCCAACAAAGTGGTACCTATTTATCTACTTGCATTTGCATAATTTCAAACTGCTAGGTTGGCAGGAGTTAGGGCAAGGACAGGAGTTCACTCCATCATGTGACATGCAGGTCTCAAATATGGACTGTTGGCTTTCCAAGCAACAAGCCCAGCATCTTAACCCCTGAACCATCGCCCCACCTCCTATTCCATATATACAGGCATAATTGATTATCTCAACCTTCAAGTTGGGGGGGGGGATGCCATCCCCTAAGAAATTGCTAAAAAAAAGAAAGAAAGATTAATTTCAAACAAAAGTGTGGCTCTTCTCAATGGTTACAGTATGCGAGACAGACAGGATGTACCACATCCCCAAAGCGTGGTTCTTACCCTGTGGTTCTTAACAGTTTCAGAACAGCAGATACCTGTGCCTAATGGTATAACAGGGATTCCCTTTGGATAGAATCACGTTGTGCCCAGCACAAGCATTGTTATCCCTAAGCCAGGCATATTTCGCAGGAGGGAAAATGCTTTCCCCATCTTTCATTTGCTTGTTACAATCTATTTTAACGTTACCTGCTTGAATTCTTCAGGATAGGCAGGAGGCAGATCTGAAGTCTATTTTAATAAATCTCTTGGTTCCTGCTGTACAAAAAGTCCTGTACAAATCCTTGACTTTATAAATTATTACCTCTTCCGGATATAAAAAGAAAGAAGATTGATATAATTTTGAGGAGTCATCATAGTCAGCTAGAATCGGTGTGATTTAATAATATGTTGTTGCAGCCTACCTTAATACCAATGATCTTTTCACCGGGAAAAAAAAAAGTTCTGTCCTTCCTTTGATTTTTCATTTATGTCTTTGGGTTTTATTTGTCACATTTGTGTTGTACCTTTCCCCAAAGAAGCCCAGAACAATACAAATGAAGCCTTGTTTTATCCTTACATCCTTGCAGTGACCTTGCAAGGGGAAGTTAGCCTGAACCGTCTGGGTGGTTGCTAAGCATTGCATTTGGGCTTGCAGTCCAGTTTCACAAGCCATTTGTTCAGTACAGTGAATATTGTTGTCTTCCCTGACTCAGATAGGAAGTTTCAGCTCACAGCTCTTAGTGATGAGCTATATACAGGCAACAGCCTGTCTACTGGTTTATTTAAATAGTGTTTTCGGTCATCAAGGTTTTCAGGTGAGTTGTACTTGATTTTGCCTATCTCCCCCATTTCTGGTTGATACATGGCCTTGTTACAATAAAGCCTGTTAACTTTATCTACATGGATGGTTTCAACCACATTCCTATCTGCTTCTTCATGAAGTCTACCTTTTGGGTAGGGAGAACTGAAGGTATCACCATGTCATGTTTACCATATATATGTACAGGGAAGATCTGGTCTAGGCTGACTTTCACCACAAAGTGTTTTATCATTTTATTTTTAATTCATTAAAATGCAAGAGAAATAAGCTGAAATTTTGTGCTGCCTCTTTTTCCCAATGAAGGTGATTTCCATTTCTTTCCAAACTTGTCCGGGCAACTTTTTAAAGTCTCTTACATTTTAATTCCATTTTATCCCTCTTATTTATCCTTACTTATTTTGCAGCAAGAGAAACCACCGAGATTAAAAAAGGGAAAACAGCATGTAAAGTAATATCTTAAAGCCTAAATTATTAAAAAGAAAGATGTCTGCAGTTCAAAGCTTACTAAACCCCAAGATTATTAAAATGTTTAGCCAAACAGTCATTTCCTTATATAGCACATAAACAAGGACAATCTTGGAATTAACAATTCTTTGTTGTCTTCTTCAAAAAAAATTGTGAGATGCCTTTCCCAATAGGAACACATGGGAATTATAATCCAGTATCTTTGTCTGATAAGCACCTTGATTGAGAGGTTTGTGTGTCTCAGTCTCCAATCCTACTTGGGTGAAGAGGCTGATATCCATGTTCTACTTGGGCCTGGATCAAAAGAGAAAACATCACTCATTCAGATAAAATGGACTCAAGACAAAAAGGAGCTACTTACCAGAGGTGGGTTTCAGCAGGTTCTGACTAGTTCTGGAGAACCGGTAGCAGAAATTTTGAGTAGTTCGGAGAACCAGTAGTAAAAATGCTGACTGGCCCCACCCCCATCTATTCTCTGCCTCCCGAGTCCCAGCTGATTGGGAGGAAATGGGGATTTTGCAGTAACCTTCCGCTGGATTGGGGAGGGGATGGAGACTTTACAGTATCCTTCCCCTGCCACACCCACCAAGCCCACCAAGCCCACCAAGCCACACCCACAGAACTGGTAGTAAAAAATACAAAGTATACATTTAAAAATGTATAAATTTTTAAAATTTATTTTTTATTTTTGCTTCTCCTTGCTCATTCCTAGAAAATTCCCTGATTTTCTAGAGGAAGAGAAGCTGCATCCGTGAGATTTGTTTCTTTTCCTTAATGCTAATAGAAATATCACTTGAGTAACATCCCAGATATTACTTGAGTAACATCCCAGCTGCCAGAAATTTGGCAGTTTGAATCTCACCAGGCTGAAGGTTGACTCAGCCTTCCAACCTTCCAAGGTCAGTAAAATGAGGACCCAAATTGTTGGAGGCAATATGCTGACTCTGTAAACTGCTTAGAGGGCTGTAAAGCACTGTGAAGCGGTATATAAGTCTAAGTGCTATTGCTATCCCATGCACAGGAACATAAGATCTGGTTCCAAGTTCAGAGTTACCACATTGAAATGGAAGGTCCATTTCAAGAAGTAGATAGATAGAATTCTTTATTGGCCAAGTGTGATTGGACACATAAGGAATTTGTCTTGGTGCATATGCTCTCAGTGTACATTAAAAAAAAGATACGTTCATCAAAAATCATAAGGTACAATATGTAATGATAGTCATAGGGTACAAATAAGCAATCAGGAAACATCAATATAAATCGTAAAGATTACAAGCAACAAAAGTAGCTAGGTTGTAGATGTTATGCACATTGTTTGATGGTTGTGCTTTAGATTTTATGCTTTTGTTGGAATTGTTTTGCCTTTTAGAATTTTTATTCTTTTATGTTTATAGTTTTGGGCTGGCCAGAGTTTAAGATTGGAGAGGCATATGAATTGAATGAAATAATTGAACAAACTAGCTCTTCAGGATGGCAAGTGAAGAAGATAGTTGCTTTATGACCACTAGGAGATGCTCTGGCCCTTGAGTTAGATTTGTATTCTCTGTGCTTGTTTTTCTCCAAGAAATGAACCTCAAAATAATGGATGTGCCTACAGAAAGTACACTGCAATTCCCAGGACAACTGGCAGTTAAAGTACAGGACTCTTCCAGCCAGAAGGGATCAAATATAAAAAGAGATCACATCAACATTTTATGTTCTTATAATGGCCAATCAGTCAAGATGGCCACAAGAAGGATATGGATGCAATAGCTGAGTTTGCTTTAATGAACCAAGAGAATTTGTCCAAATTCTCATCAGAATGTTCTTCCTGAAAATGAGCAAGAGGTATAATTTTGTAACCAATTAGTAGGTCCAACATCTGCTTTCCTCTCAGTGAGGAGTATCTGCAAGGTCGTGGCCAACTCCCTATTTTCATCAACATTATCCCAAACCAATATGCAGCTTTAATTTATGTATGCTCTATGCTGCAATTTTTATTTAAAAAAAGAAATGGATAAAATAATAAAGCCAGGGCATTATTTTAAATGTGTATTAGAAATTAAGGAAAGAAGGAAAGATCATGTGGAAGTACAGCCAAAGTCCAAGTTACTTAACTGTCTTCACCTCTTTTAGTCTCTTCCAACTTCCCTTTTAGTTTAGGTAAGCTCTACTAGGCAATTCTGTTCTTATTAAGTCAAGGAAGAAAGCCTGGAGTTTCAAAGAAAGAACTGAAGTCTGTAAATGCTACTTTCAACAGTTCTATTCTATTCCTTTTGGGGGGGAGGGGGGACCTGTCTGAAATCCTTGAGGGTTTCCATTCAAGACTTTTAAAACTCTAAACATTGAAATTCTTGGAGAGACAAGGTCACTCTCTCTCCATTAGGTTTCATTAAAAAGGGACGTGGTGGCTCAGTGGCTAAAAGGGATGCGGTGGCTCAGTGCCTAAGACACTGAGCTTGTTGATCGAAAGGTCGGCAGTTCAGCGGTTCGAATCCCTAGTGCCGCATAATGGGGTGAGCTCCCGTTACTTGTCCCAACTTCTGCCAACCAAGCAGTTTGAAAGCACATAAAAAATGCAAGTAAAAAAATAGGGACCACCTTTGGTGGGAAGGTAACAGCGTTCTGTGCGCCTTTGGCATTTAGTCATGCTGGCCACATGACCATGGAGACGTCTTCGGACAGTGCTGGCTCTTCGGCTTTGAAACGGAGATGAGCACCACCCCCTGGAGTCAAGAATGACTAGCATGTATGTGCAAGGGGAACCTTTACCTTTACCTTACGAAAGCAAAAACAAAATACATCCATTAGTACTATATATGGCACTATATATGCATATATACTATGTTCCTCATGCAAACAGAAGAATACACACACACATATCCTACTATTATTTCCTATATCCTCACCTAGATGAAAAACCTGAAGGTCTCCAAATGTTGCTGAACAACTTCCAGGATCTCTGATGATTAGTCAAGATGGCTGGAGCTACAGGTTTCCTGCCTCAAATTACTATTTCACTTGAACTTCAACATCCTGGATGCCCAACCATTTTCAGGTCAAAAGACCCAACTTAGTGGTATGAAGAGCTACACTGCCAAAAACTGAGTCTAAGGAAAAGGCTAGGCCCAAATGGGTACCTACAGCAGGTAGGAGTTGGTTAAAAGATATCAAGATGGCAACTACAAGTTCATAGTTGAAGACTGTCTTTTGTATATGTGTGGCATTGGTAACTCACATAAAAAAGAGTGGGTCTGATTACAGCCAACTTGTTTTGGTTTGGTTTTTTGACAGACACACACCCCAGGACACTCCTGGACTAATTTAATTAATTAAAATTAAATTCATAGTGAATTTGATTCCTTTCATAATATCTTTTTCATGTTTCTTTTGGCTCGTGTTAAAAATGATTCTTCAGCTGCAACGTGGTGAGCCACGTGTGGCTTCAGGGCAGCAAGTTGTGCATCATCCCCTAAGTCCTTTACAAAAGGACTTCCAATGATTTTCTCAAGATGACAGAAGAATTTGTCTCAGATGTGCAAGGCATTCTGAGATCAACCCTTTGGCCGAATTGCTACCAAAGCTTCTAAAAAAGCCTTCTTCTGGAGCAGGCTGTGTGGTTTTGGACATTTGGGCCTCATGAAAAACAAGGGATGAGAACTAATTTAATGTACTGGATTAGAAATGGGAGCCATGGCTTCTAGACTGGAGGCTTGCTGGAGGACTTGGAGCCCATCCCACCCCATGAGGATCTTGTAATAGGAAGAAAGAGCATTATATATCCTGTCTATGTTGCCGTAATATAAGTAATATAAATGGAAGGTGGATGGCTTGACAAGGATACTGCGGCAAATCCTGCACTAAGCAAAGGAGATGGGCTGAACTAGATCTGGGGATCCCAAACTCTTAAGCTCATCAACACTTTTAAGTTTCAGATTGTTCATTGACTCAAACAATTTTCATTATCACATGAAAATAATGTGATAAATACCACTTTAACTAATAGTACTATGAATAATAACATAGCAATGTTGTCCCCAATTTGGGTCTCAGCCTGGTGCTGAAGCTGATGAAGAACAGCAGACATGAGGTGTAGGTTTTGTTTCCTTTTATTGAAACACTCCAAGAAAAGGGGTCCTGGCCAGAAGATGCCTAGGAACCCCGAACAATAGAATTAACACTAGCAATAGCACTTAGACTTATATAGTGCTTCACAATGCTTTACAGCCCTCTCTAAGTGGTTTACAGAGTCAGCATATAGCCTCCAACAATCTGGGTTCTCATTTTACTCCACCTTGAAAGGATGGAAGGCTGAGTCAACCTTGAACCTGATGAGATTTGATCTGCCAAACTGCTGGCAAACTGGTGATCAGCAGAAGTAGCTTGCAGTACTGCACTCTAACCACTGACCACCGTGGCTCTTAGAAGAAAGCTTAATACAATTTCACTAAAGTGGAAATTGGGATAAGGCGGGATATATAAGAAATATCATCTAATAAACACTTTAGTAATTATCTAAAAACTGTTCTATTGGTTTCTAGCCATCCCTATTCCTAAACCTTGACTAATGAATGCTCCAAGAGTAATCTAATACACATTCTATTTGCTCCAAGCCATCTCTATTCCTAACTTCTAGCTGTAGTATGTAGGATGTTTAACTCTAACAAATCACCAGGATCTGTTGGATTACATCCCAGAGTTCTAAAGGAGCTGGCAGATGTCATCTCAGAACCACTGTACCACATCTTTCAAAAATCCTGGAGCACTGTGGAACTACGAGAGGACTGGAAAAGAGCTGATGTGGTTTCCATCTTCAAAAAAAGGTGGGGGGGGGAACAGATCCAGGAAACTACAGATCAATCAGCCTAACATCAATATCCAGGAAGATCCTGGAAAAGATAATTAAAAAATAGATCTGCCAACATCTGAAAATGAGTAAAGTAATATGTAGAAGTCAGCATGGGGTTGTTAAAAACAGATCATGCCAAACCAATCTTATTTCATTCTTTAACATAGTGACTAAATTAGTAGACCAGCGAAATACTGTGGACATAATATACTTAAACATCAGCAAGGCATTCGACAAAGTAGACTACAACCTACTTCTTGATATAAGCTAGAAAAAAGTGGATAGATAGCATCACCCTCAGAAGGATTTATAACTGGCTGACAAACCATACTCAACAAGTAGTCCTTAATGGTACTACATCTACATGGAAGGAAGGAAGCAATGGGGTACCACAAGGTTCCATCTTAGGCCCAGTACTCTTCAACATTTTCATAAATTACTTAGATGAGGGAATAGAAGGGGAACTTATCAAATTTGTGGATGATACTAAGCTGGCAGGAATAGCCAACATCCTAGATGATAGGCTCAAGATCCAGATGGATCTTGTCTGGAAGCTAAAACATATAATGAACAGTTGCAAGTACTCAGCATGGACAAGAAGGACCAGGGGAGACATGATAGCAGTGTTCCAATATTTGAAGGGCTGCCACAGAGAGGAGGGGGTCAAGCTATTTTCCAAAGCACCCAAAGGTCAGGCAAGGAATAATGGATGGAAACTGCTCAAGGAGAGATTCAACCTAGAAATAAGGAGAAATTTTCTGACAGTGAGAACAATCAACCAATGGCACAACTTGCTTTCGGAAGTTGTGGGAGCTTCATCACTGGAGGTTTTCAAGAAGAGACTGGACTGCCATCAGAAATGATGTAAGGTCTCCTACTTGGGCAGTGGGGTTAGACTAGAAGACCTACAAGGTCCTTCCAACTCTGTTAATCTGTCTATCTGTCTGTCTTTGTTACTGTTGTCAGTTCTCTAACCATCCAGAATTGGTACAAGTTTTACATGTACATGTTCTCTGTGAACAAGCATTCTTATTGTTCTTGCCAGACAGCCTCCACAATTACAGGCTTCCCGGTTTTCTTTCAAGTGTATGCCATAGCCTTGCTTTGTTTTAACAGACAGCCCATCAGCAACAACAATTTTAGCTAGTCCCATCAACCCTTGGGAATGTTTATTGCAGAGGTGGGTTGCAGCAGGTTCTGACCAGTTCTGGAGAACTGATAGCAGAAACTTTGAGTAGTTCGGAGAACCGGTAGTAAAAATTCTGATTGGCCCCTCCCCATCTATTCTCTGCCTCCCAAGTCCCAGCTGATCGGGAGGAAATGGGGATTTTGCAGTAACCTTTCCCTGGAGGGGGTGGGAATGGAGATTTTACAGTATCCAACACTATCAAACTATTCACATTAGGCTACATTACTATTGCTATTGGTCTTCTCATCTCCTTTTTTACAGTATCCTTCCCATGCCACGCCCACCAAGCCATGCCACGCCCACCAAGCCACCCCCACAGAACCAGTAGTAAAAAAATTTGAAACCCATTACTGGTTTATTCACCACTTTGGAGAACCCAGAAGCAAAGGATGTTTCCAAGACCCTGCAAGCCCTTGCCTTTTGAGACACTACAAAATAGAAGCGTGGATTTTCTGCTCTGCTAGCAGCATGAAGGCCAGCTCAGTTTGATGGAGGTTCCTCTTCTTGTTGTTAATTCTCTCCCAGCAAGACTCTACCCAGGGGCATTACTTTGTTTCGCTACACCTGAACTAGTGTTGCCCTTTTCTCCACTGCATGGAGAGCTTCCATGAATTAATTTAATGAGGAAATGGGATAGTGCCGTTCACTGTGGCAGAACTAACCTTGTTCGCTGTATTAGTCAGATTGAAAGAACACAGCCGTTCACTCTTGGCACCAGATGGCACACCTGCCGAGCACATTTAGTTATTACCAATATCCAAAAATTAGGTAGATAGGCTTGGTTTTTAATTACAGCCTTTGTCACAAAGGTGCTTTTTCAAGAGGCAACTGGACTTTCTGGGTTTTCTTTGAAGACGTTTCGCTTCTCATCCAAGAAACTTCTTCAGCTCTGTCTTTCATTGAGAAGTTGGAACTCTGCTTTCTGCAGGATGTGTCCCTTCACTGTGGAGCGCAGGGGCAGGCTGTTGGGGAAGTCAGCTGAAGAAGTTTCTTGGATGAAAAGTGAAACATCTTCAAAGAAAAACCAGAAAGTCCAGTTGCCTCTTGAAAAGCACCTTTGGGACAACCATGACCTGGATGACTGAGAATCTCCATGGACAAATGACAGTTTTTATTTTTCCAGTCCCGGCGACATGGGCCTTACTTTTAGGACTATGGCAACTAGAACAAAAGATTATATTCTGGGTTATTTGTTGGTGGCTTTTTTTTTTAGTTTTGGGAAAAAAACCTTTAATTTTAGAATAAACATTAGCATCTAAATACTGGATGCATTCATCAGTTTTCTACAGCCTTAAAAATGCTTTTCTAGTTTCTACATGTTGCAATACATCTTTTTATTCCCCAACTGATAGATGCAATTGGGGTACTCTTCCAATCATTACAACTCCATGCAGCATTTGTTTATTTAAAAAAAAGAGGTTAATTATACAAACACAGATAAGATTTAATATTAATGTGCACATTATAAAATGTACATATTTTAGTGCTATATTTTTGTACATACATATGTACAAGTGCACAGCATTAAACTCTCAAACATGAGCAATTTGGTAAAATGCATGGAAGCCTAACCACAGGCAGGCACTTCCATCAATCCTCTTATAGCTTAGTAAGGTGAGATAAGAAATGGTACTATACTTGATAAAAGCAGCCTGGAGATTTTTTAATCAATCTCAGCTGGCTGTGTTTGGGCACCAGATTAAGCCCCTGAAATGAACTTACTACCAACAATCTATATATATATGTGACCTCACCAGCATTCATCTTGCAGTCTCTTAGCAGCACAAGCTTGCACAGCTACAATTCAGTGACCAACCCCCACCCGCAAGATTTTTTTCTGTGACAAAAATAAGAGGCTTTAGACATTTTGTCCCTTATCACTGCAGCTCAATCCAATAATCAAACAGAATATAAACTCCGGGTTTTTTCCACTTAAGTGTATCACTTTGCTAGCCATTCAGTCAGAGGCTAAACAAATGAGCAAATGTGAATACCAGTTTTT
>WNWU01000001.1:37005144-37024232 GCA_012654045.1 Ptyas mucosa | reverse complement strand
ATATATACATACATACATACTGTATCTCAAGTTGAGGAGAAGATTTGGGTTTCTAAAGGGTGGGCTCTGAATAATGATGCCTACATTTTTTTGATTGATTGGCTGGAAGGAGCACCAACCACAGTTAATTGTAGGATCCCTCTTCAACATTTCAAAGTCATCAAGAAGCACATTAAACAACTTCAAAACATTTTGGAAGAACTGTGGAATAGAAATACCATGTGGACCATGGTTGAACTGTTCTTAATATTAGGATATTTTTTTTTCATTAATGTTCAGTTGGGTTGGTTGGTTTTGATTTAATTCAATATGTAAGCCCACCTGTTATAGTTTGCAAGCCAGAGTTTTAGATAGACATGTCTTATTAACACAGATGCTTGTGGGAATTTTTTGATTATGTGCTATCAAGTCATTTTCAGTTCTTATTGACAACCTAGGTGGATTTTCTCCAAGATTATCTATCCCTTACCTAATCTTTCAGTTCCTCTAAAGTAGGAGTCCCCAACACTGAGCTGCAATCCATTCCTAAACCGTGGTCTATTCAGAACTGGACTGTGTGAGTGGCTGGCTGGTACACCTGCATGCACATCTCAACTTGCAGAAGAAGTGGGCTGGCGGGCACTCGCAGGCACACCAGCCCATCCCGAGCACAAGTCAGGCTGTGCATGCATGTACGTGTGCACAAGCCCACCAGTTCACCTTGCCCCCCATCCCCATCGGGCCACCAAGCTGCAAAGGTTAGGGACCGCTGCTCTAAAGGGGCACTTATCACTTAGGATAATTTGATAAATTGAGTCTGGTCATTTGTGCCTCAGATAAAAACTATGGGTTGATTTGTTCAATCATCCGTTGGCCTGTTTTCTTGGTTGTTCATGATATTCTCAATAGTCAATCGTGGAACCTGCCTTGGTGGGCCAAGGCATTTAACAAACCTGCTAAGATAGCTAGGAAGTACCTGCTTTTTCTTTCTTCTTCCACAATGCTCCAGAATGATGTTCTCTTGGATAAGTAATAGGAAATTGAAATAAGGGTGGAATCCACTAGGGGAGAATCTTTTTAAAGAGCTGTGAACCCTTCCGGGATGGAAATATTGGCTCTTGCCCACGTATGCCAGCTGTTGGAACCATCCCTGAGAGCAAATATGCCAAGCAACTAATATTCATTAAAATCCTTAGTACTGTGGTCTGGGAATTACTAATGAATGCTATCAAATAAATGGGAAACATCAAAGTAGTTTGAAATGCTACTCAGCAAGAGAACATTTAGCCCAGGATGAAACTTAGTACATAATTTTTCCCTTGTTTCATTTCTTCTCAGGTTTTTTTCTTCTTTTGTTAGTTACCTTAAGAGTTAGAATCATGTAAACTTAGGTCACTGTCACCACTGCTACATGAGCTGAATTGACTGTTAGTTGGCTTCTAAATACAATTGAAGTTTTGAATTGTAGAAAGTCCCATACAGTATAGGGACTGGATATCTGGAGGACCACCACTTGTCTCTGTTTCTGCCACCCAATAAGGTCCAGAAAAGTGGGTATGGTCCAAGCCAGTGGTGGGTTGCTCCCGGTTCAGTCTGGTTTTTGTGAACCAGTGGTAATGGTGGCGGGAAGCTCCGCCCACCCACCCAGACGTCATCATGGATGATCTGCGCATGCGCAGATGTGCGCACGCTCCCATTGCGAACTACTAGTAAAGGTAAGTGGAACCCACCCCTGGTCCAGGCCCTTTCTATTAAACATTGTCATCTTATGGGACTAAAGGACACAACTCCCACCCTCTGGAACAGCTTCTCCCAGATATAAGGACTGCGTCATGTCTCCTGGGGTTCTAGAAAGCCCTTAAAATCTGACTTTGGTCCCAGGCCTGGGAATGATGTACCAATGTATTGTTGTTTGATTTGTGTAGCTTATAAGATTGTTTCAGCCTGGGCTACCTATGTGTTTTTATGTTTTATCTGTTTTTATGGATTTTGTATGCTGCCCAGAGTCCATTGGAGGCAGCTATAATAAACCGAATCAAATCAAATCAAATCAAGAATGAATGAATGAATGAATGAATGAATGAATGAATGAATGAATGAATGAAATCTCACTTGGCAAAGCTTGGGAAAAATGTCCACAGGATTAACTTTTCTCAGCTGTGTTCCCCAGCTGCAGAAACGCCAAATCCTGACTCGCAGTTTGGTTTTCTTTTTCAGTAACAACAACCAAACGAACATATTAGAATTGCTTTCCCAATTGTCGAAGAAATATTTTCATTTCCTGTAATGTTTTTAAGCAACCTCTGTAAAAATAGGAGGTAAAAACATGCGTAAAAAAACAACAACAGCAGGCTATTTTTGCCCAAGGAGATAGCAAGATGCATAGCAGCAATTTAAGCTCTTTAGGGAGCATCTGAGTCTATAATCCCATTGAGCACCGGATGACATTGAAACAAACAAGTCCGCATGTTTCAAAATAGTCAGTGAGAGGTTTCCCCAAACTAATATGCAAACATCCAGCATCTTCAGCCAGAGGTTTCTGGTGAGGAATCTATATTTGTTGTAGCAAAACAACAACAACAAGATGCTTATAATATCTTAAAGTGTAACAGGTCAATATATTTTATACATTTAATGCAGAGGACTTTGTTGACAACAAACATCACTGTGGGGTATTCTGCCATCTCAGTCAAAATAATGAGCTTTGATCCCACTACATTAAGTTGTAACACAATTATCACAGTCAGACTTCATTTGCCTCTGATCCTGTTGTGTGTGCGTTCAGAGACAAATTCCATGTAAAATGAAAATATAATGAGAAACTAGACCAAGGAAGACTCTTACTTCTGAAATTATAAAACAGCCAGACGTATTCACCTAGATCCGTGATGGCGAATTTATGGCACGCGTGCCACAGGTGGCACGTGAAGTCATATCGGTGGGCACGTGAGCTCAGCTCCAGCACACATATGTGCACTGGCCAGCTGATTTTTGGGTCTTCTGGGCCCACCAGAAGTCAGAAAACAGGCTGTTTCTGGCCTCCAGAGGGCCTCCAGGGGGAATGGGGAAGGCCCATTTTTCATTCTCCCCAGGCTCCAGAGGCTTTTTAGGAGCCTGGGGAGGGCGAAAACAGCCTTCCCCACCCCCACGGAGGGTGGAAATGCCGACTTCAGGTCCTGGCCCACCGTGCCATCACGTGCCAAAAGGCGGGGGAAGGGAGTCATGTGCACATGCACTGGAGGTCAGGGCACATAGATTTATGGGTGTGGACATGTGCGTGTGCGACACCCCTCCGCGCTTCCCCCCCCGCTTTTGGCACGCGATGGCAAAAAGGTTAACCATCACTGACCTAGATATTAAGGATATCTGTAACAGCAGAGATGGCTATTGTCGAATCAGAATTATAACAAACGAAATTTATAGATTAGGAGAGTGTATGCACCTTTGAAATTGCAGTGCAAGGCATCAAATATAAACACATTGCAATTTGAATTATTTTTTTGATTTGCAATTCAGAGAAGAGTTATTCAGAACAGAAGAAAGACCTTTTTATTTTTCATGAGGAAGAAAACCCATAAAGATTGGCCTGGAACTGGCCTGGACTAACAGAGAAAAAGATTCCAGGTGGTCAGACAGCAGCTCAGAATGTTGCTGACTGTTCCATTCTAAGACCACTCCCTCCTGGTCATGTAAGCAAAATTGCAGCATATTTTTTATTTATTTATATATTTATAGAGCCGCCAATCTCACAAGAGGTGACACTGGGTGGTATACAGGAAAAAAAAGTATAAAACCAATGTCAAACACAGTCATATTAAAACACACACACACCAGATTCTATCGGCAATGGAGCCACCACAAGAGCTCATTAGTCTTCTGAGCCTGACCCCTCCCCCAAGCCTGATGACAAAGCCAGGTCTTGTGGAAGTTCCAGAAATAAGGAGGGATGGAGCTGGCCTCACTTTAGGGGGAAGAATGTTCCATGAGGTAGGTGCCACAGTAGCAGTGGTGGGTTTCTAACGGTTTGCCCCGGTTCGGGCGATTCTGTAGTGGCGGCAGTGGGAAGCTCTGCCCACCCACCCGGACATCATCATGAGGTTTAATGTCTTAATGGTCCTCCGTTTCCTTCTCTCATTGTGCCTCATTAATGGGACATGCCAAAAACTTTTCAATTAGGATTAGGCTTCCACAGAGTCCTTTTTACATTTTATATAATATCTATCATTTCTCTCTCTCTCATCTCCCTGTCTTATCTCTCACTCTCTCATCTATCTATCTATCTATCTATCTATCTATCTATCTATCTATCTATCATCTATCTATCTGTCTATCATCTATAGCAACAGCACTTAGACTTATATACCACTTCACAGTGCTTTACAGCCCTCCCTAAGTGGTTTATAGAGTCAGCATATTGCCCCCAACAATCTGGATCCTCATTTTGCTCACCTCAGAAGGATGGAAGGCTGAGTCAACCTTGAGCCTGGTGAGATTTGAACTGCCAAATTGCTGGCAGCCGGTGATCAGCAGAAGTAGCCTGCAGTACTGCATTCTAACCACTGCGCCACTGTGGCTCTTAATCTCTATATCTATCTATCTATCTATCTATCTATCTATCTATCTATCTATCTATCATCTATCTAATATACACACAGTTTTTATATATGTGTGTGTGCGCACACACAAATGTGTGTCTTTGTGTGTGTGTGTGTGTGTGTGACAGAGACAGAGAATGTGAATGTGTGCATATAGATATACATAAACTGTTCTGATAGCTTCCTGTATTTGACTCTTCCTTAATCAGTCACCTATTTGAATTAAAAATTGCATTTTGATCTTTTCTAAAGATGCTTTGACCCCTCTCCTTCCCACTTCCCTTTATCAATCCTCTTCTATAAATCATGTTAGAAATTGTGGGTTTAATTTACATTTTAATGAGTAATGTGTTTTTTTTAAAATGCATTTTACTCTTGACTATTATTTTTTGCATGGACTCAGCAGTATTGAAATTATGGATTCTTGATTTAGTAAGATATTTCACCCAAAAAGATTTCGAAATAGAGCCTCGGTGTGAATCACTTTTCATATAATAAGGCAACTTTTATACATAACTCTTCCTCTTTGCTTTCTTTTATGGAGAATATATTACTCCTCCCATCTCCTTCTTTGTCATGTCTTTCTTCCTCTAGTCCTTTTGCAGCTGAAGTTACTGCGCTGGGCAAGATAGTTCAGCATTCTTTCACAGGTTAACATAAAAGCACTTACAAGCTTCAGTTCAGAAATTCTTCACAACTTCAGGAAGTTTCAGATAATAAAGCTCTTAGCCGGTTGCAGAGTTCTTCCCACTTTATATTTCTAAATCCAGAGTTACTCCTCTTCATTAATTGATAATGTACTCTCTTCCTTTTTTGCCGATTCATAGCCAAAATTCATGACCCTTGAAAGTGTAATACTGTACTATCACTTTCTTTTACATAGGTGGTACCTTATGACAAAAAAAGGATCACACCTTGCATCCTTACTACCTTCCAGTTCTCTCTGCTCTATCCTATCACCCTAATGTATAGGAATGTCTGTTTGCACACATATTAGAGTAGAATCTCTCTGTGTGTGTGTGTATTTAGAGAGTGTATTTAGAAAGAGATGATGATGATTGTTTTGTCCCCACTACACGTTAGTCTGTGTGCAGCTCGACATGCAGCTAAACCCACCTATCCTCCAATAAAACAGACTGTGTGTGTAGATCTGAATGCTTTATTGAAAGGACAGGATATGGTGAAACTGGGGAAAATAGGGATACATACAATGAGAACCAAATACGAGATAGACAGTATTAAATTACTGCTGAACATAACAATGAATAAATACAATACAATTTAAATCTCACCAGCGATGCTCTGTGTATGATGTCCATGTGCCACAGATTAAGATGGATTCTTCTTTGTGCATCTGCCTTATCCAAATGCTAAAGGAAATGGAGCATGGCTTCCAAGCGTGAACTTGATTTGAGAGTTCGGGCTGATGGCTAAAATGGGTTGGGTCAGCTTCAAACAATATATTTGGTATCTTGTCTCTCCGGCCACTAGATGGGGCTAGAGTGCAAAGTATATAAAGATTGGATGTTGGAGCATATTTGTCCCTTCAGCCACTAGATGGGGCTAGAGAGCAACAACAGTCTATCTATCTATCGATCGATCGATCTATCTATCTATCTATCTATCTATCTATCTATCTATCTATCTATCTATCTATCTATTGGTTCACTTTATATGCCGCCCTTCTCCGGAGACTCAGGGCGGCTTACAATGCGTTATATAAAAGTTATATGCTGGGGCATGACAATGATGATAATGATGATGATGATGATCATCATCATCATCATCAAATTGTTTTAACTCCTAGCAACCACATGGATAGTTTTTTCTCCATTATGATGAATAAATAATCTATTCTTTCAGGTCTCTCAACAATGCATTCATTGCCATTGTAACTGACTCCAGACATCTTGTTGCTGGTAATTCTTTTCTTCTTTCTTTCCAGATTTCCCAGCATTAGAGCCGCTTCCATTGAAGTCTTTTCCAGATCTTCACATAATTATGTCCGAAGTAGGATAATTTGTTGAGCCTGGTCATTTGTGTCTTGAGGGAGAACTCTGGGTCGATTTGTTCAATGATCCATTGATTATTCTTGGCTATCCATGGTATTCTCACGAACTTTCTCCAACACTGTAGTTCAAACTCATCAATACTGTTCATATCCTGCTACTTCAGATTCCAACTGGTTTATATCTGGTTTCCCCGTCTCTTTTCAGGGTACTTCATGCTGTGAAATTTACTTTGAGACTCAATTGAGATGCAAAGGATGCAAAGGATTCCTATTAGAATGTGTGTTAAATAATTAAAGGAATGTTAATGATTCATGTAATTTCACTGTTGTCCTATGTTAAAATCTGTTTTTTGGGGGGGCTGCTCCCTTTTGTAATGGAACCCCACAACTTGGCCTTCACGGAGTGCAACCTCACTTCGGATGATATCATGGGATTAGAGTAAATCATACTTTAAACTGGCTTTTTACATCAAATTAAATACATTTAATGAAAAACTGAGAAGTTAAATGTGGTGCACTCATAACCTGATTCTCGTGAAAGGAAGACCGGCACTAGTCCAGCTTCTGGACTGTTGTCCAGACTCTGTTGTTAAATGTGTATAATTCTCTAAACTGGGGATGCTTGAAAATGAGGTCTTTGTGGTGCAATTCACCTGACTCCACTATGGAATTTCACCAGGATGTAGACCAGTGGTGGGTTTCAAAAATTTTTACTACCGGTTCTGTGGGTGTGGCTTGGTGGGCGTGGCATGGCTTGGTGGGCGTGGCAGGGGAAGGATACTGCAAAATCCCCATTTCCTCCCGATCAGCTGGGACTTGGGTGGCAAAGAATAGATGGGGGTTGGGGCCAGTCAGAATTTTTACTACCGGTTCTCCGAACTACTCAAAATTTCCACTACCAGTTCTCCAGAACTGGTCAGAACCTGCTGAAACCCACCTCTGATGCAGACTGTATCATCTTCCATTTGTAACCTTTGTATCCTTCTTACTTTTTACCACAGGAAAACCCTTTCCGTGCTGCTAGCATTCCATCTGTAAGGGCCTTTGCTATCCCCTTGCCACTTAGGATATCAAACTCTCTCTTTCCTTAAATATCTTGTAGAGAAAATGTTGAAAATGTCAAAGGAGGAGATGGGGGCTGACAGGAATCCTCTGATGCACTAGGAGTAAATGTTTAATCAGGATAAATTATATTTGAGAAGCATGCCTTTGAATTCAATACACTAAAGAAAATGAATATTTAAGAGACTGGTCTCTTTTTGTACAAATATCTTGATAAGACCACATTTCTAACCTCTGCAAACATTACATCCTAAAGCTTGATTGCATTTCTAACTCTGAGTCCCAAAGCCTCCAAACCGTTTCTTCCCTGCTTCCCAGTCCAGATCTGGATCCAGAATGAAACTTTTGAGTTTTCTACTGCTTCTTTCAATCTGTGTTATTCAAAGGAAATCAGAGAAATCAAAACCTTACAAAGCCTTTGATACACAATCCCTAACATAGTGTGTTTCTTCTTACATAGCAAAAGGCTTCTTCTGTATTATATAGTTTATCATTGTGAAAAGATTAGAGAATGGATACCCAGTACTCATTCTTTTATACTGAAAATGTTGATTTTGTTAGATCCTTATCCTTGCATACACAATCACTTACAAAAGAGATGGCTCCTTTAGATAGGATATAATGGATAGATTCCTTCTCTGTGTAGACATCTTTATTATGTATCTAGAAAATAAAGTTGTAAAGGGTATTTGTAATTATTAGGAGAAAATGATAAAGGGAAATAAAAAAATAAAATAAAGTCACTCCCCTTCAGATATTCATATTGAACACATGGAGCCTTCCAGTGACGTCATATTTTGTGAGTGATAGTAGGCTCCATCTAGGCAGCTCCCAGTTTACATGCTGAGATGGCTTATTTCCAGGGTGACTTTTATGTCAGCAGATTAGTAAACTGACCTTATAATGCTTGTTCACAGAAAAGAGCTATTTTTACATTAATTTTTAGGCAAAAAAAGAACCCTTTTGAAGATTCAGCAAGTAAATAAAGCCAGAGCCTTATTCCATTTCCTCCAATTATAATCTTTTTCCATCTTAAATCAATGGTCAAGCAGGCCAGGTAGATAATCAGCCATTCTCTTGATCAGGGGTGGGGAACGATGGCCCTTTTGGACTTCAACTTCCAGAATTCCTGGCTGGCTCAGGAATTCATGCTGGCTCAGGAATTCTGGGAATTGAAGTCCACAAGTGACCATCGTTCCCCACCTCTGTTCTATATGGATGAACTTCAACTTGTAGAATTTCCAATAATTGTTTTGCTAACTGGAGAACTCAAGGAATTAAAGTCATGCTTCTGGCAGGATGCCCAGATTGAGAAGATTAGCTCATCTGTATCTAATGTGACTCTCCAAATGCATTCTCCCATTAATCTTTTGAATGCCCAACCGTCTTTTGTTAATGGTCCCTACTCTTATGATTTCTCTTTGTTTGCCTCTTTTGTATCTGAAATACATACTAGTTGACAATGAATTTTTACCTTGGCACTAGTAGGTGACAATTGCTTTGCTGCCATAATGGGCCATGCGGAAAAGGCCATTTGCATGTACCACAATTTTCCATGCACACATTTATACAATGTTTTGTTCCATTAACAAAAATACTAGGTTTATTATAATATCCAACCCTCAAAGGAGCTGCCATTTTGCATTTGTAGAAGTCAGAATTCATTCAGAAACTTGGTCGTAGGTTATATATTGTTTTCCATTCACATCATAGGCCTGAAGTGTCATAGTCAGAGGTGGGTTTCAGCTGGTTCTGACCAGTTCTGGAGAACCGGTAGCAGAAGTTTTGAATAGTTTGGAGAACCAGCAAATACCACCTCTGACTGGCCCCTCCCCATCTATTCTCTGCCTCCCGAGTCCCAGCTGATCAGGAGGAAATGGGGATTTTGCAGTAACCTTCCCCTGGAGTGGGGAGGGAATGGAGATTTTACAGTATCCTTCCCCTGCCATGCCCACCAAATCATGCCACGCCCACCAAGCCACACCCACAGAACTGATAGTAAAAAAATTTGAAACCCACCACTGGTCATAGTGTTATGACATAGTAATGTAATCCATGTTAACTGGATTTTTTCAACATGTTTTGTTTGGTTGTATTCTTTAAAAATAAGACTGAAGTACACTGTGAGAAGGTCTCTCTCTCTCCCACACACACACACACACACACACACATATACATGCATTTCTCTCTAGCCAGGTTCTACCTAAGTAAGCCAAGATGTTATACAGCCCTGGTTCTGTGAAATCTCATTCACAAATTTCTGGGCTTTTTTTTCTTACTAGCAGACAGCTAACTCTGTGTTGTTCTTTGGGAGACTCAGATAGATCCATTTCTGCCTTATAAGGCTTCGTCAGTGAGCCACACCCTCATCTCATGTATCCTCCCTGTAAAGGTACAATGTTTCTTTTTCTTTCTTTTTCGTAGGTTTATATATGTAGGTATATATATGTATATATATATGTGTGTGTGTGTGTGTGTGTGTGTGTGTGTGTATGTAATTTATATGCCGCCCTTCTCCCGTAGGATTCAGGGCTGCTTACAAAAACAAACAAGAAATTACATAAACACTTAAAATCAATTTAAAATTAATTAAAATCAAATTAAAATTATTAAAATATTTGAAGTCACCCCTACGGATTCAACCCATTTGGCGAAAAAGCCACGTCTTCAATTCGCGGCGGAAGGAGAGGAGGTCCAGGGCTGTCCTGAGGCCGGTGGGCAGCCCATTCCAGAGGATCGGCGCTCCCACAGAGAACGCTCTCCCCCTGGGGGCCGCCAGCCGACATTGTCTGGCTGACGGCACCCTGAGGAGGCCCGCTCTGTGTGAGCGCACCGGACGGTGGGAGGAAAATATCATGCCCAATTTATATGAATAGACAACTTTGTAAAATGAAAAAATTAAATACAGAGTCTTACCTCTCCCACCCCTTGAACCATTAAAGATGTTTTTTAAAAAAACACAAAAAACCCACCTGCTCTTTTATTAGTATCTTTGAAAACTCTCCGCTTTAATGGTGTTTTTGCATTGTGAGTTTTCTAATCAAGTGTCATGAACTGAAATTTATCATGTTCTGGAATTAATTTTCAATTTACCATGGAACAGTATGGTAACATTCAGAACTTACCACATTTGATCATCTTAAGCACTGACAGGTAAAGTCAATATATCACAACCTATGAGAATTCAACATAAAATTGATTGCCTTATAATATAATAATTACAGTTTTCCCTGTTCCATGAAAGACAGTACTGTATTAATTAGAGCAGCCAAATTTGAGCTACCAGTATGCATTAAATTTCTGACTGGCCACTAGGATATACATAATTCTTTCTTGCTACCTCATAATAATCAGGATTTTTGCAGGCCCAATTTGGAAACCACAATATTGTGTGATGCTTCACTTACTGAGACACTGATACACTGTTCAGTTCTGTTTTGTCCTCAAAGCCTTAATCTGGCGACACAGAAATTTTAAGCTACAACAAATTAAAATCTTATTTTCAAGTGAGACTTTGTTCCAATCATGTTTAGCAGGATTGAATACACCAACGAATATCAACAATATGCCTGAAGCTTTTCTCCCCGATAGAAAATTGCATTTTTGAGATCATTCTTTCTCAAGCATTTCACTGTAACTTGAAAGTTAGCCATCCTTCTTAACTAAACGGTAAAGAGTGCCCCCTAAAGTTCCATTTTTTTTCTTCCACAAATGTGTCTTTTTTTCACTTGTATATATTTACTGAAAAGACAGCTGTACTGTCTTAAATAACTATTATTTGTCTTGTTGGATTGCATTGCCTTATTTGAATGTTTAATTTTCAAAGTCATACAGGTAATTCGCGATTTACAGTCACAACTGGGACTTACGTCAGTGGCTAAGCAATGTTGTCTGTTAAGCAAACATCACATGACTGAATCCAATTTTATGGCCATTTTTATTGCGACTGTGCCCAAATTGCAATCACCTGACCACAGGTGCAAGGGTCATAATTTGAAGGACAGGTTGGAAGTCACTTTTTTCAGCAACACGATAACTCCAATCTGTCGTTAAATGAATGATTATAAATCGAGGAGTATCAAGTAGTGTATCACCAAGGTGCTGTTATGCCTGGCAACAGAGGAATGCTTCCTGTGGAACTGAGTGGAACTTTAGTATATGGAGAGATGCTGTGTACATGATAATATAGTATTCTGGGTAGATGTAGATTCACACATTATACTTTCCCACAATGCAATATGGTAAATTATGGCTTAGGGCTGTCCTGAATGAGAGGTGCTTTTCTCCCAAGGACATATTTATTATAAGGATGATATTCTGTCCATTATTAATGTCACCCTCAATGGGTGGATTCTCTTGCTTCTATACTCTTTTTACACCTGGAAAGCTATCACTTTCTTTTGCATGTGTGGGACTTACAGGACTCTTCTTTCCTTTCCTTTTTTCCTTTCCTTTCCTTTCCTTTCCTTTCCTTTCCTTTCCTTTCCTTTCCTTTCTCCTTTCCTTCCCCTTCCCCTTCCCCTTCCCCCTCCCTCTTTCTTTTTCTCTCTCTCTTTCTTTCTTTCTTTCTTTCTTTCATTCTTTCTGTCCTTTCTTTCCTGGAAAATGTAATGCTATTTACAAAGAAAAAGTATCAAGAAACACATATACAGCAACCAGCTTCAAAACAAAAGTTCTTTTCTTTTAATTTCATTGGTTGCTCCAAGTGCTGCACTGGTAGAAGAGAAGTTATCATGTTTGCTTCAGGTGCAAAAGATCCCCAGTTCAAAACTTGACAGAAATTTCCCCCCCTATTATTTTTATTTCTCTCAGGTTTGCTGCTTTTCTTTTTAAATTAGTTCCCCAATGGACTGCTTCATCCTTCTTGCTGTGACTTGACATAAGAAAGAAAACTAGCAAGCTGTTATCAATTTCATTCCAACTCCCAAACAGCTATGTACGCCTGGGAAAAAATATCACTTGAATTTTGCTAGGACTGGGGAGAGAAATAACCTACCTAGCTAAGCCAAACGTTTCAGCAGTCTATTGGAAGATGGATTTTTTAAAAAAATAAATCTAAGCAGAAGTGCTTTTCCCAAAGTAGATGTAAGCATTAAACAAAACCAAAGGAATGTTTTGATAATGCATAACCATCAGCATGAATAAAGAGCTGTAATAAAAGATCTGATGGATCGTGTGAAATCTTCTGGTTTAGTGAAAGAACTGGTGGGTTACATGCACCCTTCAGGAAAACGAATGATGGTGCATTTAACCCTAGGAAGGTCCTGAGAGGGGAATTAAATTTAATAGCCTAAGTTAAAATGGCTGTGGAGCTGTGGTGAAATCCCAATTTTTTTACTACCGGTTCTGTGGGTGTGGCTTGGTAGGCGTGATGTGGCTTGGTGGGCATGGCTTGGTGGGTGTGGCAGGGGAAGGATACTGCAAAATCCCCATTCCCACCCGATTCCTGGGGTAAGGATACTGCAAAATCTCCATTCCCACCCCATTCTGGGACCAGCCAGAGGTGGTATTTGCCAGTTCTCCGAACTGCTCAAAATTTCCGCTACCAGTTCTCCAGAACCTGTCAGAACCTGATGGATTTCACCCCTGCTGTGGAAGACTTGAGCAGGACCAGAGGGGATGGGACATTCCTGTCAATTACAACGTAGCATTTCACAACATGACAATAAAGTACAGAAGAGAAATCAGACATTTGCCTTTCTTCTATCAGATAGTGAGAAACACGAGTTTTGAGGCAATGCAGGAAGTCAGAGGTAGAGGTTGCATTTGTAAGCAAAACGTGCAAATCTGGCTTTATAGTGACTATGGTTGTAGTTTGTAAATAATGCTTCCTAGCATAGGTGCGAAAAAATATACCAACTGTTATTGCTTAGACTTAACCTTTGTGGATTTAGCTGTTATTCCCTTTTGCAGGGGAGCTCACTGATTTTATCTTCCAAAGTTTCCTGAATTCCTCTTAACTATAGCTCTATCAGTTACATTTTTGTTTGTCTACTTGCTTGTTTTGTACCACTGAAACATTCCCTGTTTTTCTGATTAAGCAAAGAAAATTCTGCCGGTATGAATGAAATCGACTAAGCCATTTAGTAAACCAGCATAGAGTATCTGGCTTGCTGTTCCAAACAATAATTTGTATCTACTTGCTCTGAATCAGACTTCAAGCGGGGATTAGCAAATATTGGCTCCCACACATTATGCAAGCTCAGGACTCACACAATTTTCAAACAGGCCTCTGAACACTGTACTTTTTTTTTAGCCAGACAAGAAAAAATATCAGATATGAATTAATCACTAAACTGGAAGCAGGGGGTAGTAAAAAGTAGCTCAGTTGGAAAGCGAAAAAGACACTCACAAAGCTTATATGCCAGTTTCTAATAGCATCCTTTTTCAGGAAGGTGCATCTGCCTTTCCCTGGTGCAGTTTTGGGAAAAGATATTTGGTTTAAGGACTTTCTCTAAGCAGGTCAAAAACATGTGTTTTGTTTTGTTTTTTGCAAAGCTTTAATAAAATCCCTAATTAAAAAATAATACAACTCAAGCCTTCCCTAGCTGTCCTCATGAAACAAAATAAGAACATTCAAGGGAATTATGACTGAAGAAAGTAATAGCCAAAGTCCAGGATTATTTGCCTCACCCACTATTAACATGAAATATGTTTCCCTGCCTGTATTTTCCTAAAGATTGTCCTTGCTTATTTACAGACACTTGTAGGAAGTTAGCACCCACCCCTTTCCTAGAAGAATGAAATATTTTAGGAAATATTAAAAAGGCAGAATATTATATTTCCCTGGATGAGAAATGGAGAAACATGTTTTAAAAGACAAGCAGCTTCCTGCCTCCCCCCCCCACACCTTTGTTAATGGGCCATAATCTGCAACACAATAGGACCCATCTAGGACAGAAACTAACCACATGGCACCTGGGAAGATTACATCAGCCAGCAAGGCTAGCTAAGACCCCCACCCCTTGGGAGTCTGACAACCAAGCAGGATACTCTTTCGGGGCCCTAGGAAGTTCAAAGCCAGAGAGAGCATAAAACCCGGGGATTCACTGCGTCTCGCCCCTTTTTCTGTTCAGGAACTCAAACCATGTGATCCTGTCCACCATTAAACCATCTTTCCAAACAGTCTCCATGTTTCCAGTGTCTTTTTCCCCACTTGGAGCTGAACCCAGGAGGATATTTCTTCCAACACACTTATAAAAGATCTACTCTAGACTGATTTCCACTTGTACGCTGCTGTTTTCTACTACTATGATCACAGTCCTCCCTCCCCTGAAAATCCACTAGTGGGAAAAAAAGCATCACAATGAACTGTGTTAGCAGAAGGACCCTCCTTATACATAACCCTACAGATGGACATCCAAAATATGTGGAGTACTAAAATGTTTTTCAGATTCTTTCTTTTAAATAGAAAGAACGTTAGCATTAATAGAAGATGGAAGGCAATTTTATGGCAGAAAACAGTATCAATTTCTAATTACTTGGATGTGGGAGAATCAAGAAAGGATATTATCACTTATGGCCATGCTTCTTTTGAGCATGGCCAAAAGAGTGATTAATGCTAAGTCAGAGGAAGGAAGATGAGGCAGACTTTGGTCTAAATCCAACCAAAAAACCCTCATACAAAAGGTATGTATCTTAATGAGGAAATTATGAAATCCAGCACTGTGAAAAATTATGTATCTTTATTAATTTACTGGGATTTATATGCTGCTTTAACCCAACAGGTTCTGAAAGAAGTTCCTTGGAAGAAAAACTACCAAACTAAAGGAGCCACAGAGGCCCTTTGACAGAACTAAACAACATTCATTTTCACAAAATAGTAAGACAAAGTGAGAGAAGAATTTGGCATGCTCTCTGATTCTCTGGCATTGTTAACAATAAGTATAAGGGGGCTGAGAGGAAGATCCGAGTGAACAAAAACTCTTTTAACAACATTCTTTACAAATTGTTCTTCATTCATATGGACAAAGTAGATTTTTTTACACTGCATATTCAAACAAAGTAATTTGAATGCATACAGAATAAGTGTTGTGAACAAAAGAAAGGAAAAAGAACACAATATGCAAAAGAAGAGTTTGAAGACACATTCATTGTATGCGATACATCAGAGAAGCCAGCAGGGGGTAATGGCGATCCATGAGACAAAAATCCATTTTACAGTAAACCACAATCCAAAAAAAGTCATTGTTGCAACTCACTCTTGCTTTCCCTAAACACTAACACAGCCAGAAATTAAGAATATAAACAGTGAGATTCTGGCTGTACTGGACCTCTGACCCCAGTAGTCTGTCCTCACAATGGTCAACTGGTGGACACTACAATGTGGAACACTTCACACAAAACAATATCCAAAGTCCTCTCTTGTTCCAGAATAATGAACTGAAGGGAGATTCCTTCTGAATGAGGGGAAAAAAACCCCTATCAATAGGAATAGTTCACTCAAGGACCCATTATCCAGGCTGGGCTTTGTGTATAGGAGGTGCTCAAGCCAGGTTATGACAGCTATTTTGTAAGGCTGTTTTATTTTCGATTCCTGAACTGGGCAGAGATTTTGTCTCATTTTTGCTGCCTGTGAACACTGGATATGCTGGCTAAACATGTGTATATTGAAGGCACACAATATCTGGAGTGCCATGAAGTCCCCACCCCCATTTATAATTTCATACTGCTCACTTTTACATTTCTTGAATGTAAAGATCCCCAGATCAGCGATCCCCAACCTTTCTGGCTCCGCAGAGTGGCAGCAGCGGTAGCGGCAGGAGGAGGAGGTGATTTCGCGCACAAGCCTGCCGCTTGTGCAAATGGAGCTTGGTGTACTCACCAGCCACATGTGTGGCCCAGTTCCCAACAGGCGGCAGGCTGCTAGCAGTCCATGGACCAGAACTGGGGACCACTGCCATAGATTACATATTTAGATCATTTCCTCATCAGTGATTTACAACATTTTATAAAGAACCATCCAATAATCTCTGTAATGAATGTAATGAAGGGCAGAGCTTATATCACTTAACAAAGATTGAGTAGCGTTAAGAAGACATTCCTGTCCAGGAAGACATTCCTGAAACTGCTGTGCCTCTTAAAAAGGAAACAAAGGAGACAAAAACTGGGCAGGAATCAAATAGTCATCCTATAACCAACAGAAAATCACTGTGTAATTTACATTTTATGTACAGTATATTAAACATTTTTTCAAGTCCAGGCAATCCTTAAGATTTAAATCCCAAGTAGATGTTCAGTTTTCTTTCCAAATGTCAATGGTCTTTTCTTCAGATTACTAAAAAAAAAAAAAACTGTATTATATGCAGACAATTTTTCTCTTCTTTTGTTTTTTTAACAAAGTGCAAATGTTGTGACTGCCACTTCTGCTATACTGGGTGTTGCCAGTCCTACATGTTTTCAGATGGCCATGCATCCTATCTCCTTCCATCCTTCCATCCATCCATGGCATATCCTCCTAGACAAGACGTCCTACTGAAGTTGTAGACAGAGAAGAAAACAAAAGGTGAAAAACCAATTAAATCCTATTAAAAGTAATCAATTGATTAAGGGAGCCAGTTTGATTAAGGCAGCAGGCTAGAAACCAGGAGACTGTGAGTTCTAGTCCTGCCTAGGCACAAACCCGACTAGGTCAATCACTGTCTCTCAGCTCTAGGAAGCAGATGATGGAAAACCACTTCCAGAAAATGTTGTCAAGAAAACTTCAGGGATTGGTTCAGGCAGTCACCAGGAGTTAAGATTGACTAGAAAGCATGATTTTTTTTTTAGTAAAGTTCATGAGAATTCTCCCATTGAATAACTAATATGGGTGATACTTTCATTAGAAGCAGTAAGACCAGGGGTGAAATCCAGCAGGTTCTGACAGGTTCTGGAAACTGGTAGCGGAAATTTTGAGCAGTTTGGAGAACCAGCAAATACCACCTCTGGCTGGCCCCAGGAGTGGGGAGGGAATGGGGATTGTGCAGTATCCTTCCCCTGGAGCTGGGTAGGAATGGAGATTTTGCAGTATCCTTCTCCTGCCACGCCCACCAAGCCACACCATGCCCACTAAGCCACACCCACAGAACCGGTAGTAAAAAAATTGGATTTCACCCTTGAGTAAGACTGCCAAAATAATTGGGGTATTTGACCAGAGACCTTGATTAATAAGTATGCATATAGATCATATAGATATACAGAGCAAACTTCTAAAGATTTTCTTTAGAATATAGAGGTTATAATTTGCATTTAATTAAGAAGAGAATGCCACTAAATACACAAGTTTTGGAATGATGCTTCATTTCTAAAGGAGATTCTAAAAGCTATGTAACCTTCCTTAGAGATGGCCTCCAATTTTAAATATATTTTAAACCTTTAATTTTAAATATAAAGAAGATTCACTGCAAGAGAAGCACTCGGCATAGCTAAAATTAGATTATTTTAATTTCTTCTGGAAAGCAGCTCCTTTTACCAGCTACACTCATTTGAAAAGGGTTTCTGATTTTCAAGGAGGGATTTTCAGGTTTAACAAAAGGGATAGCTTTTTTTCACTTTGCACAAATATTAAAATGCCATGGATACAGTATATACTCGAGTATAAGCCGACCCGAATATAAGCCGACCCCCCCCAATTTTACCCCCCCAAAACTGGGAAAACTTATTGACTCGAGTATAAGCCGAGGGTGGGAAATGCAGCAGCTAGATACCAAATGCATACCATCGTACCGTATTGCTTCATATTTATAAAACCATCTGGAGACGATGCGAAGGGGGAAAAAACCCACAGAAAGTCCTGCTCCTGGTGCTGCCAGGGAAGAGGCACCGCAAGAACCACTGTTGCTGGGGACGAGGGGGTGCCAGAGCCAGAAGCAGTGGGCTGGGGCTTCAATCCCTTTCCCTGGAAATCTGCTCGGGTGCGGAGACAGGGAAGCCGCAGACAGCAGATCCTTCCCACTATCCCCTTGCACCCGGCAACAGCAGTTCTTGCGGTGCCTCTTCCCTGGCAGCACCAGGAGCAGGACTTTCTGTGGGTTTTTTCCTCCTTCGCACCGCAATGAATTAAGAATGGGGTGGTAGCGTTGTCTTCCTTATTCCGAGGCAGGGCTGTTTATTCCACTGAGTACAAGGGGGTGGGGGAAGAATCTGCTTTCAGGGCTTCCCTTCTCCCCAGCCCAGCAGGCTTCATTGTTCCTTCCCCCACCCCCTTGTACTCAGCGGAGCCGGTTCTCTACCCCTGGGCAGCCTGCTGGGCTGGGGAGAAGGGAAGCCCCGATCCTTCCCCTACCCCCTTGTATCCAGCAGAGCCGGTTCTCTTTCCCTGGGCAGCCTGCTGGGCTGGGGAAAAGGGAAGCCCCGATCCTTCCCCCACCCCTTGTATCCAGCGGAGCCGGTTCTCTCCTCCTGGACAGTCTGCTGGGCTGGGGAGAAGGGAAGCCCCGATCCTTCCCCCACCCCCTTGTATC
>WNWU01000001.1:36977907-37005134 GCA_012654045.1 Ptyas mucosa | reverse complement strand
CCCCGATCCTTCCCCCACCCCCTTGTATCCAGCGGAGCCGGTTCTCTACCCCTTGGCAGAGGAGCGGAGGCACCGGCCGCCTCTCTGCTCAGTTGCGAGCAAGCAAGCAAGCAGCCAGCCAGCCGCGGGAGAAGCTGTAAAAAGCTGCAAGCCTCCCTGCAACCCCTAAAGCCAAAAAGGGGCACGGGGGAGGGGCGCCGCACCCCCCCCCACACACACACACACCCCATTTTGGCTTTAGGAAGCCTCTCTGCAATCCCGGGAGCCAAAACGGTTGCAGGAAAAAAGGCCTTTTTTGGGTGACTCGAATATAAGCCGAGGGGGGCTTTTTTCAGCCCAAAAAATGTGCTGAAAAACTCGGCTTATATTCGAGTATATACGGTAAACATCAGGTCAGTCAAACCTATATCAGAATAAATCTAGTCATCTACCTGAGTGGGTCAGGCAGAATTTTGGTCTGGCAGGTTTTTCAACGCTTTTGAAATAATGTCTATTTAAAGAGTTCTGTACCTATTTCCATTCTCCTACACTTTCTCCTGTGCGAAGCTCTCAATAGTCATTTCCCAAGCAATCTGTTTTTATATAGTTCCTTAATGCTATTCTTTCATTTATCACTTATACCAAGGGAAGTTCTTGTTTGAAATACAGCTCTCTTTTTATATGTTTAACTTTCGCAGATACATGCTCTTTTTCAGTCATATATCTCACAAAAAATATGTGTTTATGATTATACTAATTTAAAATAATTATAATAATTTACACTTTTTTAAAAAAAATCTTAATTCCTTAATTCCGCTGCCCATACAATCTTGGGTTGAGAGAAAAGCAGGATACAATGAAGCCGTAAAAAGCAGCATAAAATTAAAATTAAGGTAAGCATATAACCATACAGAGAATCAAACTAGTCGCTAGTTGTGGTTTTATAAAAACAAAAGGGAACATTTTTCAATGCTGTATTTTACAACTTCGCTCATTGATTAAAAAGTGAATAAACATAACTTTGCAGGATCCAATCTGAGTTGGTCACTGGGACTAGAGGTTAAGGCTTCTGAGTTTTTGGACTCGTGCTGGAGCCCCACGGGTCCAAAACAGAGGTGGGTTTCAGCAGGTTCTGACCAGTTCTGGAGAACTGGTAGCAGAAATTTTGAGTAGTTCGGACAACCAGTAAATACCACCGCTGACTGGTTCCACCCCCATCTAATCTCTGCCTCCCGAGTCCCAGCTGATCGGGAGGAAATGGGGATTTTGCAGTAATCTTCCCCTGGAGTGGGGTGGGAATGGAGATTTTACAATATCCTTCCCCTGGAGGGGGGGGTGGGAAGGGAGATTTTACAGTATCCAACATTGTCAAACTATTCACATTAGGCTGCATTACTGTTGCTATTGGTCTTCTCATCGTTCCTGTCGCCCATCTCCTCCCACTTGTGACTGCATGACTGTAACTTTGTTGCTTGTATCCTTGCAATTTATATTGGTATTGATTGTTTCCTAGTATGATTTGATCGCTTATTGTACCGTATAACTGTCACTGGGTGTTGTACCTTGTGATTCTTGACGAGTGTATCTTGTCTTTTTATGTACACTGAGAGCATATGCACCAAAGACAAATTCCTTGTGTGTCCAATCATATTTGGCCAATAAAAAATTCTATTCTATTCTATTCTATTCTATTCTATTCTATTCTTTCCCCTGCCACGTCCACCAAGCCATGCCTCGCCCACCAAGCCACGCCCACAGAACTGGTAGTAAAAAAAAAGAATCCTACCACTGGTCCAAAAGTTCAGAAGACAAAACCTCTGGTCCCAGTAACTGACTCAGATTGGATCCTGCATCATTATCGACTAAAGGCAAATATATATATTTGCCTTTAGTCGAGCATAATTTTGTGTAGGTAATTGCAAACTTCTTCTACTGTATTCTTAATAATTGTTTCCTTTATCCTTCTCTGCTGAACAAAAGAGCAAACAAAAACATTATTTGGCTATTATTGAGACCATTTATGTCATTCAAATATATACCAAGTTATATAAATTGTTATAAGATAAATAGTTAACAAAAACCATTCAATGAGGCCCTTTCAAATCAGAATCATTTGAAGAAACATGAAAATTGAGCCTCCTTCTCTGGTTTTCTTGACAAGCTAGTGTATTAACTTTGCTGCTCTGAGAAGCATCAGCTTAAAATGCCCCAAGTGGCAGGTGAAGAAACATCTAGGGATAGGAAAGCGATCAAAACAATAAAAACTACTTACTGAAAGGATTAACGCCTTGCCTTTTTCCATGTGGGAAGCTGCCAATGCTGCCTGCAAATATAAAGAATATTCTTTTGTCAATTAACTCTACATATTGGTCAACATTACCACATTTCTTCAAAATAGGAGCTAAGTGGCTCCTCCTGTGCAATAAACTCATTAATATCTGCAGAAAAATAAAATGGAAACAGCTGTGCAATTCTGAATACAGGACATATCCTTTCGTATTAATAAAGGATTTTGATTCATTTCCCCCCCCCCCCCAAGGTGGCATGTCTCCAGGGTAGGAGTAGATTGAGGCAGGGAGAGCAAAAAAATTGTCTCTTTCTACAGATGAGCTAAGCTGCAAGTAATAATTGCACAGGACCCAGTACTGTATAAAGACTGGTCTTTAATTACATCCTAGAAGGCAGAAGGGTACAACATACAGAATCTAGGAAATCCATGATTGTACAAGTGAATTATTAGACCCAGGGAATCTGTGCTTAGCAGGGTGCCTCAGGATGGGGGCTTGCTTAATCTTCACCCTAACACATCATGGTTTCAATCCAAATAAAAATAAAAAATAAATGTAAACAGTAGCATTTCAAAATCAGTTAAAGAGTTGAAAACTCCTGACTCCCGGTGACTGCCTAGGCAGATACATGAAGTCTTCCCAGCAATCTTTTTTAGAGGTGGTTTGGCTTTGCTTTCTTCCTAAGACTCTGAGTGACTGGCCCAAGGTTACCCACCTGGCTTTGTACCTCAGGTGTAGCGGTGGGTTTCCAATATTCTTAACACTTTGCTTGCATGCAGCCAGCCTCAAAAATGTGGCTAAATAGGACGGCATTATGTCTGGGCGGGTGGGTGGGCCCACTCGCAGTTGCCGCTACCGGTTCACCTGAACCAGTACGAACCGGCTGAATACCACCTCTGTTCAGGTGGATCTAAAATGCACAATCTCATGGTTTCTAGCCTGATGCTTTAATCATTACACCAAACTGCCTGTCTTGAAACACATTATGAGGTATAATAACATTTTTTTTAAAAATGGAACTATTTCAAGGAAAATATGCACTTAATCAAAGAAGTAGAACCTGTCTCCAAATGACCAAGATTATCAGCTTCTTGGCCCTTTTTCTTCTGGAAACAACTGTCCCTTATGCATCTTCCATTCCCCTCCCTCCCCCAAAAAAGCCACAATCCCACCAAAACAAAACGACTTGGACAATAAAGCAAAACAGGCTGAATTCCAGAGCCAGTTGTTAGTTCAGCTTAATCAATAAAAGACCCACCAACCTTCTTCCTTCCTGACCCCCAAACAGCCTTTCAATTCCTGAAGTGAGATGGACTTGTCTTTGTTGAGATCACAGTAGTCAGTGAAGCGTCGTGTACATTTCTTGGGCTTGGCTTTCTTCTTCACGTAGCGCTTGAAGGGTTTCATCTCTCTTTTGTTGATGTCGCTGCTGTTATTGTTATCCAGCTGGCTGAAGTACCAATGTACCACCCGCTCTTCCAGGGTATGACTGGGATCAGGCTCAGAGAACCTTGGAAGACACATAATAGTATCAGGCTAGATGTTTTTCTCTCACACTCACATAAAATAGAAACACAAACAGAATCTGGTAGTCAGATCCTTAACACACTCCTATCCTCATAAATCAACACTGTCAGATGTCTGCTTCTAGCGACAACTGGACCTCTTTTTCCAAATGTGTTTAGAGAAGCCTTGCATAATCACAAAAGACTGGAAAAGATACAAATTTAAGCAGCTTCTAATTCAATCAACCCAGTGGTGGTATTCAGCCGGTTATATCCTGTTTGGGCAAACTGGTAGTGGCGGCTGCGGGAGGCTCCGCCCACCCACCCAGACGTCATCACGTCACATTTTTGACACTCTGCGCATGTGCGGAAGGCTCACGCATGTGCTCATATTGGCGAACCAGTAACAAAGGTAAGTGAATACCACCCCTGAATCAACCCTATATACACACACATACAAACACACTTCTGAGATAATGTACATTAAAGTGTTTTAATGAAAACACTTCTTCTTTCTTCTTCTTGTTCTTTCTGAAATGAAAGAAAATGCTAAGTGGAACTCTATTATCATCTTTCAATTATCTGTGAAAATGCTTCCTCTGCAATCATTTTAAAAACGTTGGATACAAAGATGTCTTTGGTCTAAACACCAATCTTAAAGTATCTGATGGGAATTTCAAGAGGCAGCAAGTTGTTGAGTGAACCCCTGATAAAAACTGTTCAGGTGTTTTGTAAGAGGTAAGCAATAAAAGAAGGCCATGCAGGAACACGGTGGAACAGAGAGAGATTTGCACACATAAGCACACAAAGATTGTATTAATCAGCATCATTTGTAATCTTACCTTCTGCCAAATTAATTGAAGGTTAATACTGTGGTTCAATATAACCCAAATTTAGAAAGAAAGAAAAAAACTAGCACACAAGAATTGTTTCACTTACAGGCTATAAAATTCAGATCCATATTTCAAATAGAATAGATGCATGAACCTAAACAACATTTCTCTGTGTAGTAATTATTGTAAAAAGTTTTTTCTATGTTTTTAAACAAACAAACAATACATCATTAATCATTCAGTGTGTCATCTGATTACATATTTTGTGTCCTCTACTTCCTCCTCCATCGTCTTATTATATTTCTATCATATCTTGGTATGTTGGAAATGCCATCAGATACCAGGATCGTATTATCATATGTGGTGGACATGCACAGAAGCGACAAATTATTGGGTTAAAATTCAAACATGGTTAGAGGAAATGACACAGCAACATATTGACTTAAAACCTGAACTGTTCCTATTGTGTATCTTACCAGAGAAATATACTAAAGAAAATATATACTTGTTTATACATGTTATAACTGCAGTGAGGATTGTATTTGCACAAAATTGGAAAGCAGAGAAAATCCCTACAGAGGGAGAAGTAATTAAGTAAAATTAGAATGTGCAAAAATGAATAGATTAACATTGGCAATTAAAGAAAAAGAAGAATTGGAGTATTTTAAGGCATGGGGGCAATTTTATCAATGGTTAGAGAAGAGATATATATGAAAATTAATATAATTAAAATTTTTGGGGAAAATGTAATATTTGAATGAAGATGAAAAAGCAAGATAGAAATTTAGTAAGAAAAATGGGGAGAAAGGTGGCATAAAATGAGGTAATATAAACGTAAGAAATTTGGAAAGAATGTTGTAACAAATTAAATGAAAATCTGTCTAGTAATTATTGTTCACAAAGATTAAAATAAAACATAATCAGTGCATGTATAGATTTAAAATATAATACGTGCCAACACACACAAACACACACTTTAATGCTATCAAGAGCTTCAGAAAAGTGCTTTTCCCCACTGAGAGTGATCCCGGTCCCGTGGGATCCAATGAGGTTAGGGGAAAGTGGTCTTGATCCATGGGGGAAATTTTACCATGGCTAAAGAGCCATCCTCCTGCTTCTTTTCAATTGGTATCCTCCATCAGTAATAAAGTAAAAGGAAGAGAAGAAAAAATAGATATTGTTGCTACCAATTCTGTTTTCTCACATTTCTAGCTCTTTCTCTTTTAATGCTACAATAGACATAAATGAAAAATGTAGGAAAAGCATAGCTTATACATGAATACCAAACAAAGAGTGATAAAGTCAGTGAGAGGAAATAAAAACCTATATGAATGTGAAGAACTTGTGAAGGTGTCTTAGTGTTAATTCAAGCATGTGGAAGCAACTGGATGGCATATATCTATGCAAGCGTAAACCAGTTTGTATTGACTAGCCAACTGAGAACATATTTTTTTTACCGAAGAACCAAAATCCCACAAGATAAGTCATGTACATCCATATTTTAAATGACTTATCAGAGGTTCAGATTAAAGGTCATAAGAATAAAATACAGGTTCAGGAGCATAAATCCACCAAAAACTGAGGGGAGAGGCAAGGAAATCTTCCTTTTCCAGAACTCTTTGTACTGCATTACTTTTGCTTGATTTCAGTAGTAGCCATGACCCTAGCAGAAAAAAACTGAGGTAAAATGGAAGAAGGTTCACTTGTTCTCCTTTTTAGAGAAGAGACCCATTTTATATATGAATTGTACAAATCTTAATTATTTGTGTCTCAAGCACAAAAAGCAAGAGCTTATCTCTTTCATAATGAAAATGGGGAGGGATACTTGGAAATGTACAGGTAGTCCTCAACTTACAATCATTTATTTAATAGTGATTCAAATAAATGACCTCCCAAAAAGTCAATTATGACCTAAATTCAAATGTATGACTATTGCCCTTCCCCCATGCTTATGTGCTCCCAATTTGGACACTTGGCAAGCAGCTCACATTTACAAACTGTATCCCATAGTCAGATGGTCAAAATTTGTGATGTTTTTGTTTTGTTGGTTTCCAACTCTGTGACTCAAGTTAAAAACATGATGATTCAATCATAAAAAGATCTGGTCCCATCAAGTGATGATTCAATTTTTCACCACAACTTACAGTGGGAATTTCAGTCCCAGCTGTGATCATACTGTAAGTCAAGGACCATCTTTATTTGAGGAAGCCTCTCTGATTTTCATAAGACAGTATATACCACATAGGTTTCCACTTTGTATCATCCTCTTGCAATTGTGTTATTGTCCAGGCTAGAAACAGGTTTTTGGGTGTCCCATTTCTATTTCACCTGAATGCTTCCAAACTCACCTTCCACCTCCAGCAGGTGCTGCTGAGTTAATAGCCTGTACCATATCTGTGGTGAGAGCATCCAGTAAACTGGTAATAAATTCTACTTTTTTCCCTTCTGGGCAACCTGGAAAGGAGAGCAAACAGAAAAAACAGAAGACAAAACAGGTTTCTTTTTTCCATAGCTATACTGTTGCCATGCTATGTTTCAGGCAGTTCTGATGAGATGCTTTCAATAGGTTGAAATCTCAGCTGGATCTTCAATAGCAGCAGACATTTTCTTCTTCTACAGTAAATGTATATATCATGGAGCTATACCCAATAAGGAGGCAAAGATTGATTTCTCTAAGAAAAATGCTCTTGGTTGTTCAGTGGAATTATAGCATAATTGCACAAATGCATACTGTGCATATTTCATATTAATATGCATTAAACCTATCAATAAGAATAAAAAGAAATAATAGCAAAAGAAAACAGCAAGGGGGGTTTCATGGATACTGAAAGTCAATCACACGCGATCATTGGAGATTACAGATTTCAGTCTTTATGGATATGTTAAATTAACTTTTGCTAATGTCTTGGAAAAGCCCAGAAGTCTCAAACAGCATGGATAGTAACAATCCCAACAGAGCTGCAGGCTGACTGGTTGGGGAAGGCTGTTTTAAATCATAATGCAAATATCTCCTTATTTTTCATTAAAATGTAATCATAGGGTCCACACAGGGGTGAAATCCAGCAGGTTCTGACAGGTTCTATAGAACCGGTAGCGGAAATTTTGAGCAGTTCGGAGAACCGGTAGCGGAAATTTTGAGTAGTTTGGAGAACCAGCAAATGCCACCCCTGGCTGCCCTCAGGGTGGGGTGGGAATGGAGATTTTGCAATATCCTTCCCCTGGAATGGGGTGGGAATGGAGATTTTGCAGTATCCTTCCCCTGCCATGCCACCAAGTCATGCCCACCAAGCTACACCATGCCCACCAAGCCACGCCCACAGAACCGGTAGTAAAAAAAAATTGGATTTCATCACTGGGTCCATACAACAAAGCTTCTAGTGGCAAGAACATATAGCTATATTGGAAATTTCTACAGGTTAAAAATGTGGAGTGTCATTAGCATGTTACTAAATTATACATTGCAGGAAAAACAGGATGTTTCAGTTCCACCATGATCATAATCCAATAATGAAGTAGTGTAAATTAGCAACGGCACATGCTAGAGAAAATCCTGAACAGTTATTCAACTATAATGAATACCTTCTACATTTTTAAATTCAACATTTGTACAAAGATTCCTTGAATATGAGTCAAACCAAATTGATGGGGAAAGAACTAGAAATAGGACAGCAAAAGAAACTGTTCAAGCCCAAATTAATTTTAGTGGGGAAAGGAATTACCTCTTCCCATACATTTTATGGCATTGTTGTCACCCTTATTGGCATTATATGATGTGAAATGATTATATAAATAAAAGGTTTAACATCAAAACAAAATTCTATAATCCACTGGCTAATTATATCCAACCAATAGATGGGACCCTGCCCATCCTTACCACTCTTATTATTCCTTCATTTTTACCTGGAAGTTCTCGGTCTTTGAAAGGATCATCAATTTCTGGACTTCTGGATCGAGCATCGCTTTCACATACAGGGGTCTCATATCTAAAGAATGGAAATATTTTTTAAAAACAGCACATTCTTAAGGCATGTGTGTCAATAAGTTTCATATTCTCCAATCCCGTGGAAATACAAGGTACACCAGACCAGAGAGTTCAAATTTTTTTCTATATTATCCCTTTCAAAACAATACTATATCACACGATTTTATTCCATGGGCATTTGGAAATTCAGATCAGGATTTTGAAAGTGTAAAAAGAAATCAAATCTAGGAGTTGAATTTGGGGGAGACTAAATATAAGTAGTCTCCCTGAAATTCAACTCTTCCCTCTGGGACTTTTATGAAGAATTTCTTCTCATTGACCAGAAGCTACCAGGCTAATATTTTGATTGTTGGTTACTGTATTGGGATGATCATCACAGTGGGAAATACCGTTATTGTACTGTCCACTCTATTAAATAAAGTTTTTCTTCCTGAACTAATTGGGACAATCTTAGGACAGTCACAGCAGACAACTATCCTAGATATTATGTCTTGAGGACTTTTAATTTTCATGCTGAGATTGCCATGTCAGAAGTGGCTCAGGATTTCATGCATGCCATGATGCCAATGGACTTGTTCCAACTGTTATCTTGCCTACACAGGCAGTAGAGCACCCAAAGGACTTGGCATTCAAACAAAAGGGATGGATGTAACTGTTGTCATATGGAGATCCTTTTCTGATCAGTTTTAGATTGTTGGTTGCTGTAGACCAGAGAAGACTCTGATAGATTATCAGAGAAAGTGGCCTGCTCCAAATGCCTGATGAATTTGGATATTTCCTAAATTGGCCCAAATTTAATTCAGATATGATGGAGGCCCTATTAATAAGTATGTCTGAAAATTGAAGGGAAGCCTGTTTGGGATAAGGATGTACCTCCCCAGGAAAAGGACTTCACAGTTTGGGATACTTTTTCAACCCATCTGTCACTGCATTTGCTGAGGGTTGGAGTGATGAGGAGAGTACATTACAATTACAACTACCCTGTTTTCCCCCCAAATAAGACATCCTCTGATAATAAGCCCAATCGGGCTTTTGAGCGCATGGCAATAAGGCCAAGTGCTTATTTCAGGGTTCAAAAAAATAAAAGACAAGGTCTTATTTTCGGGGAAACATGGTAATGCCAACTGCTACTTGTCAACTGTCCAATTAGCGAACCCAAAACAAGGAAACACTCTCAGGAGAATTGAATACCCAAAAATAAAACTTTATTGGATACACTTTGTTGGTACTGAAGAAACAAAACCAGCTCTGGTTTCCCGTGCAAATGCTTGCCCTCTTAAACAACACTTTCTCATTCTCCCCAGCCCCTGGTTGATCACATTGTCCAATTATGAGATGGTCTTTTGTTATGAGAACAGTCCATCTCTTTCCCAATTGCCTGCAGCAGTGTCACGATCTCCGCATATATTTTCCACATTCCATCTTCCTCCCCCCAGTTCATTGGCAAGTTGAAAAGCATTAGGTTTGAAAGAAGCAAAGCAGTTCAATCCTGACACTACTCTTCTTGAGTCAGTTGCATGGTGATCCACTACTGATATGGGAATATTTCTCACAAAGGGCTGGAAATTACAATTGGTACAAAATACAATAATTAGGCTGCTGATCACAATAAGACACAGGAATCACATACAACCACATGAGATATATACCCTGGCTACCAGCTGCCTATCAAACACAATATAAGGTGGTTCTAAACAGTTTAGATTCTTAATCTGAGGAACCGTCTCTCCCACAAAGAACCTACCCAGATCAACAGGAGAGATCCTTCGGAAGATTAGCATAGTTATTCAGCACATGGGAGAGAGGGGCTTTTTTTCCTTGTAATCCCAGAGTATCAAATGCTCATGTTAGTTCATTTAACTCCACTGTCGCTCAATAAAATGCATATCAAAAACTACCTCTTCCACTAAACTTTAGCCGAGTTTAACAATAGGCAAGCCCGACACAGGCTGAATGCAGGGAGGTCATGGAAAGCTGGGTGCCGTGTTGTAAGAGGACAGGAAGGTCAGGGAGTTTTACTGAGCAATTTGTGACTTTCCCTGCCAGTTTCTCTATTGACTTTGCTTGTTGGAAGCGAGGATAGGAAGTTGGAAATAGAAATCACTCTGGGGCACTGCAACTGTCCTGTGAGCTAGTTGACAAGTGCCTGAATTCTTGTGACCATATATAAGTGCCAGTCATTCAGCTACTGCAGTGTTTCTCAACCTTGGAAGCTTGAAGATGGGTGGACTTCAACTCCCAGAATCCCCCAGCCAGCACCCATCTTCAAGCTTCCAAGGTTGAGAAACACTGAGCTACTGCAATTTAGAATGGTCACTGAATAATGGGTTGGTAAGAGAAGACTGCCGGTACTACAACATTAAAGCTCTATTAAACAAATCTTACTGTTACTGTTACTCTCAAGCCTCTGAAAGCCACAAAAAGAATGTAGAGGCAGATAAATTGATCAAGGAGAGATTCAACCTATAAATAAGGAGAAATTTTCTGACAGTGAGAACAATCAACCAATAGAACAGCTTGCCTTCAGAAGTTGTGGGTGCTTCATCACTGGAGGCTTTCAAGAAGAGACTAGACTGCCATCTGTCAGACATGGTATAAGGTCTCCTGCTTGAGCAGGCAGTTGGACTAGATGACCTCCAAGGTATCTTCCAACTCGGTTATTCTATTCTAAAAGGATTCTTTTACTAGGACACAGTAAATATGGGCCAGGGTATTCCAACAAAAGACCCCAGGAAAATAAATAAAAGTCCAACTCCATGTATTAATTAGTTATTTGCATGTTTGGATCATCTGAACTCAAAACAATTGTATAGGGCTGCACTCTAATATTTGTTTCCCCAATTAATAGGAAATTAAAAGAAAGTCATAAGTTTAATAAAATATAATCAATCATTAATGAATTTTATACTGTAGATTGACAATTCCTGGATTCCAAGTGAACATAGTAATTATAATTTTTAAGGTAGCAAATTTTTTCTCCAGCTTAATCACTAATGACATTAAGCATTGATACACGCATTTCAGACGCAAACAAATTAAATGGTGAAAATTTTATCTTTTTCATACTTATAGAGCAGGGGTGTCAAACTCAATTTCATTGAGGGCTGCATCAGGGTTGTGTTTGACCTTGGGGGGGGCATGGCCAGATTGACATCACTTGTGTTGGGGTGACTATGGTGGCCCGAATGCTCTGCCAGAGAAAACGTGCTCCTGAGCTCCGTTTTTGGCTGCAATGGCCTCCTGCAACCCTCTGCCAGAGAAAACAGAGCTCGGAAGGTCCACACGCTGCCCTCCCGAGCTCCATTTTCACTGGCAAAAGCACTGCAGGCCGATCCTTTGCTGTTTTCAGGGCAGCCCACTGGGCCAGATCTAAACACCTCATGGGCCGGATCAGGCCCCCAGGCCTTGAGTTTGACACCCCTGTTATAGAGGGACGCTACATTTCATCGTACTGTAGGTTGACAAAGGTTATCCATCCCTGATCTAAATCCTCTTTATCTAAATCCTGCTTCCTCCAACCCCATTCCACCTCCACGCTACGATTGATTTCATATGAAGGTGAAATTGGAAGCAAATTGTTCTTACCGGGTGGAAGTGCCAGGTAGGGGCCGACCAGTGTCTACCAGAACACACCAGCAGTAGCCGGTGGACTGATGACACTGCACCGGTTTGTACAGTCCTCCAGGGGCACATTCAGGGATAACAATTCCTTCACGTGGATTCTGCTTGGCTTCCTCAAGGGCACTCTGCCTTTCTTGATCACACGAATTAATTTTCTCTGAAAAAGAAATCATGAATCATAAGCTATTCGGGAAGTTTTACAGGAGCTTCCACCTTAAGCAGCCTCCCACCTCAAAAAGAAAGCAAAACAAACAAACCCCCACCTGGTTCATATATCACATTATCGTAAATCATGATGCAGTTAGACTGGCTTAGCCTTAAAGAATCAGGCCTATAGCTTGTTCAATAGCTTGATTGCAACTTGCATCTTTTCTGTCAAAGGAAGTCCTGCTGTTCACTTAGTCAAATAGAGAGAAAGTAGGTTGAGTAACCCTTCAATCATTTGCTTGGGTTTCTATTCATTTGTTTTGATAAGAAGACGATGGAATAAAAGAAAATGGAAAATCCACAACTGGAACTAAAAAGAAATTCTAGATATATGAATCCTGAACGCATTGTTTGTGGAAAGGAAGTGTGAACATGTGTGAATACAGGACCATCATTTAGATATAGGCAAATATAAAGTTGAAATGAATTTTATATTTTTATAAAATAAAGTAATGAAGCAAGTTATGGGGGGGGGAAATAAAATGCAGATGGATGAACAATTGACAAAATCTGCTCAAACACTGATAAAATCCGATTGAATTCTGCTGGTAAGCATTTGCGGTAAAGTCTATTTTATGGCAATGATGAAGACAGAGAAAATATTATTTCTTTTCTTTTCCATTGCCACTGCAACTTCAGCGTACCCTGTAAAACTTTTCCAAGTGGTTCTTGGGCCTTTTGAGATCTGGCCACTTTGGGATGATTTACAACTCTCAGTGGTTAGCTATAACATATTTATAGGGACAAATAAATGACATTTATCTTGATTTAGAGTCTACACTTCCAGCAATTTAATCTACTGGAGTGCCTAGCCCTAGGTGGTCAGATTTCTTCGGAAGAATTTGAGTGCTGAGGTCAAGCAAAATCAAATCCTGATATTTCTAACTTGTGTTTTTCTTCTTGAAAAATAAATGACATGTTATTCTACGGATAACTGAATGATGGACACAGAAAAGGAGGACGCAAATGCAGATGTTTGGCTGTTAGAAAAAAGACTTGTTCTGTCTGGCAGAAAGGACACAGGTCACAGCAACTCAAATAAAAGCACTGATGTCAGGATTTGTCTTGTACTTTGTAGAATAAAAGCTGCTTCAGTTACACTCCAAATTCTATTTCAAATAAGTTTCTCAACCTCCACAGTGCTAGTGCTTTGAATAGTTGCAACAGACCTTTAAATTGGACTTGGAAACTAATTGGAAAGCAATAAAAGCATTATTATTTAAGCATTATACATTTTAAATAAACCTCAGCATTCAGCACTTTTAGCAGCTTCTTCAAACTCTTCAAAATTTCCACACATTTTCAAGGGCTAAAGATAAAAGCTCCTTGGCTTAAGTCTGATACTTGATGACTGCATCCGTGCAGCTTTTGGCAATGTTACACTTCCAAATCTGTTCACTAACTTGGAATTTGAGCCCAAAATTTAACATTGCTAAACGAGACATTTGTTAAGTGAATTTCACCCCATTTTACAATCTTTTGTGCCAAGTGATTCATTGAAGTTGTTAAGTTAGTAACATGGTTAAGTGAATCTGGCTTCCCATTAACTTTGCTTATCAGAAGGTTGCAAAAGGTGATCACATGACCCTGGGACTCTGCAATAGGAGTGAAATCCAGCAGGTTCTGACAGGTTCTGGAGAACCGGTAGCAGAAATTTTGAGTTGTTCGGAGAACCGGCAAATGCCACCTCTGACTGTCCCCAGAGTGGGGTGGGAATGGAGATTTTGCTTCCTCTGGAGTGGGGTGGGAATGGAGACTTTGCAGCATCCTTCCCCTGCCACGCCCACCAAGCCATGCCCACTAAAACACACCATGCCCACCAAGCCACACCCACAGAACCGGTAGTAAAAATATTTGGATTTCACCACTGCTCTGCAACCATCATAAATATGAACCAGTTGCCAAGCATCTGATCAAGTGATGAAGGGGATGTTGCAATGGACATAAGCTTGAAAATGGTCCTAAGTCACTTTTTCAGTGCCATTGTAACTTTGAATAGTCACTAAGTGAACTATTGTAAGTTGAGGAATACCTACACAAGTCAGGGTAACCCTGCTTAACATCTGAAAACAGCCAAAATCAGCTAAAAATCGCTTGGTAGTATCTTAAAATGATAATCGTGCATAGCTAAATCATTTTTCTTCAGCAAAGAATAGATCTTCAGACTACATGCATTCAATTCTCTATATTATTTTTAGAGTGACAAGCTACAAGGCCTAGAGTCTTTAAAAGGTAACTCTAATGTAGTACATAGTATGCTTGGCAATACAAACTTTATTCCTAATCTACATGAGAAGTTTGTAAAAATATCAAAGCCTTTGATATTTAAGAATTTAAGCTATATTCAAAATGATAGGGTTTCTCAGTAAAAAGTTTTGAAATCATATTTGAAGTAAAATACTAATCATTTCAGCATATAACCATGCAACGGTGCATAAACCCTGCTCAGGTTATATGTATGCATGTGTTCATTTATTTAAACCCCAGTCCAATCTCAAAGGGATCTCAGAGGTTCATAGGTGCACAATAAAAGTACACAATCAGAGTAAGGATGCAATATAAAATACAAAACTTTGTAAACAATAAAAGAAGCCACCAATCCATAAACTTAACTAAGTTGACCTCACAGCCCAAACGTCATCCAAAAGAGTTCCATTGTGAGTTACTTCCAGAGTGCAAAGTAGAAGACAACCCATATCTACAAGGAGACCATTCCCAGATAGGCGTTATCCCTGAGAAGTAGAGCCTCTGAAATCCATTCCTCTTTTCCTTCCTAAATCAAATCTCCCAGGCCAATTCCCATGGAAAAATGCAATCCTGTAGGCAACTTGGTACCAAGCCTTGAAAATTTTTTATGGATTAGCCACGGCATTTTAAGTTGTATCTGGAAACCTAACACTGTAGAAGGGTGGGTCATAAGTTGTTTTTCTATCACTGCCCATATAAATGCCAGTATTTACTCCAAAATCTTCCATGTATTTTGGAACCGAAATCAATTCAAATTACTGTATACTGCAATTATTTCAGTGAAATACATATGGTAATTATTTTTACACCAGAAATACAAAGTCTTTCATTCAAATGTAATTTGATTAAAGTTCTACAATCTCAGAGCATTTTAGTTTCTTCATTTTCTATGACTTTCTCTATTTTATTGTCCCACCAGTTCTTGCTTGCAGGCAAATGATATTTCTTGCTGAATCTTCCAGTGCACCATTGTTGCTACTTTGTCATACCATTCATTGTTTGTAGTCAGTCTGTGTGGTCCACTGATTTTTCAGCTTCTTTGCAGAAGCAGTATTTGCTATCTATAGCTATCTTCTGAATTGTGGTTTTGTATCCACTTGTTCTTAAGGCTTGGTCACTTGTGCAGCTAACATCAGCTCCTGTTTCTTTTTTCAATTTTCCGTTTTTTAGCCATTGACAGATCTTGTTATATCTGCTTTGCCTATTTTTTTTTTTAATATACTGGCCATGTCATGTTTTGCCTTCCCATGTCTTTAAGAGCCTCGGTGGTGCAGCGGACTAAGTGCTGTTAAGTGCTAGCACTTAGCTGCCAGCTGCCTGCAATTAATGCAAGTTCAAATCTCACCAGGCTCAAGGTTGACTCAGCCTTCCATCCTTTCAAGGTAGGTAAGTTGAGGGCCCGGATTGTGGGGGCAATAAGCCAGCTTTGTATAGAACAACACCGCTTGAGGGGACCGAAAGCCCTAATAAGCAGGTATATACATAAAAGTATGCAGGCTATTGCTATAATGCATTGTAAACCGCCCTGAGTCTACAGAGAAGGGCGGCATATAAGTTGGACTAATAATAATAATAAATAAATAAATAAATAAATGTCTATTTTCTATTCTTCATTTGGTATTCTTGAAGGCCAATTTGATCTCTCCAATACTCGGTAAGTCTTCCTGGTTTACTAACTTCAGTGCATCTTCTTTGCTGTCCTTCAGATATTCCTCCAATGTCCTTTTTCTTCTTCAACTGTCTGGTGTATTTGCAACATTCCACACCCATATTTTCCTTGGTAAGAAGCCATGATTCTCTGTCATTATTTTTCAGGTCTTCCTATCCAGGGCTTTTAGTTCTGCTTGAGTCTAGTCCACTATTCCAGCTGTGTATCTAATTACTGCAATTACCCAGGTATTAATTGCCTTGAGTTTGAACTTTTAAGATCTTGTTTAGTCAAATGATGTATTCATGTCTAACCTTCTTTTTAACTTCAGCATTTATTATTATTATTAATTCTTGAATTTTGCATGCTTAGTTCACATGATAAAAACATTTCTGTCAATTTATGTTTTTAGTTTACAAAAGGTATCCAAATGATTTTTGAATGCCAGAGCAGAACACGATCAAATAGCACAGTTTTAGAAATAAATGCCAAGGCTGAGGTTATTTTTTTTACCCATATCCAGCTTCTAACCTTAATAGATTACTCAGTCTTCCTTTCAAATAACGTAATGTACAAATCATTAGCAACTGTAACATATTTACCTGACTGCTACTGCTGGCTTTCATTGAGCAGTTTATATTTCCATTTGTCTCATCATTACATCATTCTGTGGTTTTCTTTAAAGGTTAAGAGTGTAGAATGACTACATGGTTGAAATCTGTCTTTAACCAAACCCAAATAATTTCACAATAAAAGAAAATAAGGAAAAAGTCCAAGGCTTTTACAGAAGAAGTCATTATATAATCCAAATAATATATTCTAGGAGAGCTAAAACACTACCAGGGAAGGAATAATAATCTATAAATTATTTATTTATTTATTTTATTGGTTCGATTTATATGCCAAATGATCAGGTATCTGTTATTCATCCTTGCACTACGGGTCACAAGTAATTACTATCTCCATCTATGACAGATATGAATTCCACTGATTACTAGCCAATGTAGTACAATGTACAGGGGTGAAATGTAAAATGTGTTACTACCGGTTCTGGAGGCATGGCTTGGTGGGGGGGTAATGTAACTGGGTGGGCATGGCCAACTTTTTTTTTAAACTTTTCAAAGCATTTTTTCTAATGCTTTGAAAAGCCTCTGGCGATCAGGCAACTCAGCTGGGATCGTCAGAGAGGCTTTTTTTAAAATGCTTTGAAAAGCCTCTCTGATGATCAGGCAATTCAGCTGGGATCATCAGAGACTTTTCAAAGCATTTTTTTAACCACCTCTTCGGCCAAGAGGTTGCAGAAAAAAATGCTTTGAAAAGCCTCTGAGGATCCCAGCTGAGCAGCGCGATCATCAGAGGCTTTTTTTTTACCTTTAAAAGCATTTTTTCGTCGGAAGAGGTTGTAGAAAAAATGCTTTTAAAAGTAAAAAAAAAAGCCTCTGATGATTGTGTGACTCAGCTGGGCATGGTGGGGGTGGGGGCGCAGAGATTTTTGCTACCGATTCTCCAAAACACCCACCACCATCGCTACCGGATCCGGCGATCCAGTCCAAACCGGGAGTATTTCACCCCTGGTTCTATATCCACAAATGAGAACATTAAATTTTGTGGTGCAAATTCAGTGTGTGTGTGTGTGTGTGTGTGTGTGTGTGTCTACACACACACCACTGGATTCTGGAATGCCCTTCCATGCAAGGATGTAGGGATTTATAAATGGAAATGATTTAATACTTCGTTCTATAAGAAATATCCTTTTAAGAACACTCTTAAGAACACATTATAATAGAACTAAAATTTATTTCAGTTCATGAAGATGCAGCAAAATAAGTCTATCTTTGAAGGTATAATTCCAATATCAGAGTAGCAAGAGGCAAACAAGTTTAAAAAATAGAACTTATACTAATAAACTAACTACATTCCTTAAAATGGAAAACATGATAAAATCCAACCAGAAACAAGAAATTGAAGTTCTTACGCCAGAGGTAGCAGAAGCTTCCTTTCATAATAAATATTGACTATCCAGATGATATGATGCTCAAAAATGACTCACACTAAACATGAGTGCCAGACCTACACTGAAAAGATACACTTCAATGACCATCATCACATACAATTTGTTATATATTGTTTGACTGTTTAAATCCAATTTTTAAAAAAGAAGGTAAAAACGAATATAAGCTAATATGCAGTAAGAAAAAAAAAATAAAAGAGAAAGCTAAATGTGAAAAAAGGGGGGAAGTGAAACAAAAATACAAAAGAAAAAAAGAGATAGAAATTCTTCCAATTTTCTTTATAGCAGTTATAGCTACAATTATAAATTTATATAACTCTTCTTTGTATAATCTATCCTATAATCTATAATATAAAAATGTTCATTTTTTTTCTGCTTCACACAAAATGTCTATAAGGGGATTTCTAGTCAGTAATAAATTTAGATAATTGTTTTTTCTCTGATTAAAAAAAGTCAATTTAGCCATCTCTGCAAATTCCATCCCCTTCACCAATCACTCCTCCATTGTGGGTTATGCCAAATCTTTCCATCCATTTGCATATGGATAACATCGCTGCCAACATTTTTAGCCCATCTTAGTTTTTTTTTAACTTTTTAACTTTTTTTCTGTTTCAAATTTCAATAAAATTGTATTTATTTAGCAATTATGTGTTCATCATTTGTACCCAAATGAAGAAATATATATACCTTTCCCTTTAAGTTTAAATCTCTTTTTTAAAAAAAGAAAAAAGCATTACCTGAATTTTTCATACTAGAGCTGTTCAGTTTAGAATCTTTGATGACCAAGTGTTTAATCCAAAGTGTAGGGGCTGTAATTTCTGAAACACAAGGATAGACTTATAATTTGTTTTAAAAATTAGATCATCATTTATATTAAAAGTATCATGAGACCCAAGAGATTATCATAATAAAACACAGTGCACATTAAAAGCATATTAAACAAAATACCAATATATGTAGGCCAATTTTCCCAAAATGTCCCATTTTCAAATGCAAGCCTGCCATTTCATGTATGAAGAGGGGAAACCTTGAGAATTTCTGAAGAATTAGGAAATAACTTTCGGTAACTACTTATATACAGACATAATAACACTCCTTGAAGGAATACAGGTACTGTACAGCATTTTAATCTGGTAAATCTACTTATTCCTGGTTTATGATATACCCCCAAAATATATAGTATATACCACATAAATTGTACAGGAACTACAGTATGTAGCACAATATTAATTTTCTTTTGCGGTCATGTCACAAAATAATCTCACTATGATTTCAACCAATCCACAAAGAAATGATGTGCATAAAAAGCAATTTATCTAAAAGCACAATTTGTGCTTTGAATAATACATAGTTATACTTGACATTTTCTTTTCAGAACATTACATTTTGGGGACTGCATAAATCAAAAAAGCTACTTCAGAGGCTCTTACCTTCTCCATCCAAAACTGGTTGTGTTTCCATGGTGGGAGTTGGTTTTGAACCATCATCTGAATTGAGAGTTAAAAAAAATTGAAAAGAAACTACCATTATTGAGGTAAATACTATCTACTCTCCAGTACTGTTGAATAATTTGGGATTTTTACATGGCCCGGCCAAGTCCATCAGAGGAAAATCAGACATACACAGAGACAGAAAAAAAGTACAAATCAGAATATAAAGGCAAAGTACTTTATGGAACTGGCTAAAAGATTAGCAAAATACTGAAATACTTCTTTAATTCTATTTTTAAAGTAGATAATATTCCCACTTATACTTTTATCAACAACAACTTCTATATTGCTGAAGTATGAAAATCATGCGGGTGCACTAAGTTTATCTCACATAATTTAGTTCTTCCTATAGACCTCTTCTTAATAAATGTTGTTACATGATTTTGTGGCTATAGTGTCCTCAAAACAAATAATCTCCTCTGGGAGATGCAGGGACACAGTCCATTCACAAACTCACTGTACCAAAATGCTGGATTTATGGAGGCTTTCCCATCCTGATAAATAATGGACAGGAGAATTGGAATGAACTATTTGACTGCAAAATCCCAGCTCTCCCAAGTATTTTTTTATTACTTTTGTTTGAAGGGTCTTAGTTTTTTAACCTTGTCAGAATCAAATTTAGAATCAAGTTTTCAGAAAAACTTTGGTAATGACCATATTATTTCTAAAGTTTACAATGTAAATGATTTGATGCTAATGTAATTATAACAGAAGAGTATCTAAAACATATTGTACACCACCTAGAGCCCCTCTCTGAGGGAGATAGGTGATTAAGAAATAGGAAAAATAAACAAATAAAACAAATAGTGTTGTTCTCTTTCTTTGTTCAGAAATGTTTGTAATTTTAGCCAATATCAAACAACATTTAAATTATATTAAAATTCACTACAGAATGAAGGAATTGCTTACATTAATCTTCGGTTTCTGTCCACAGATGCCTAGAAATAAAGCCATATTAGCTTCTTGTCTTACTTTACAAACACTGGGTCTAGACTGTGAGGTCTCCATTTTACAGATATATCAGCAGTGCAATATTGTCATTGTAGTGTTCCATTGCATGTACTTCAATAAACATGGAAGAGATACAATTCCCTTCCCAGGCATGGAAATACCTATTTATTTTATTATGTAAGAATATGGCTGAATGGATGAATAAATCCTTCCATCCATCCATCCATCTGAACTGGCATTTTGGGATATTTGTTACAAGCAAATAAATAAATGCCTGGGCACATATTAAATCCTTAAATACAGAAACCTCTATACAAAACCATAACAGAATACTTAATATGCAAGACAGAATTTTCCTCAGTTTTTGATTGATAGTATCTAATGTTGAATTTTACAGATTCAGTGCACACAATCACCCACAAAGAAATACCAAGAGCTGGGAGAAGGGAAGAGTTATATAACTAATAATATTTTTTTTTAAAAAATACACAGAAAAGGTGATAAAAATGTACAAGGTTATAAGTTATAGTATTGCATGATTTAATCAGGATGGGTTAAGATTTATACTGTATATTTATACTATTTTATTTTGTAGAGTTTTCATAACTGAATTTTCACTTTTATTACAACTTACATGTGTTGTCACATTCATATATCTGTGCAAATGTAAGGCATGACACATAGTTTTTTTCCCCTCCTTGTTGATACTCAGGACCATGAATTGGGATTTCCCAAAAAAAGTAAGAGAAGCAAGAGCTCCTTAGTGCTCTTAGAGCTTGGCTGTTTTCTTGCAGACATTTCATTACTCAAATTATGTGACATCATCAGTGCTAGGTTAACATGTTGATGTCACTTAGTTTGGCTAATGAAACATCTGCAAGAAAATAACGAAGTTCAGGGAGCACCAAGAACTCCCTTCATTTCAATTCTGACCTAATATTTTCCTTTATTAGTAGAGAATATGCCTTAAATCCAATGCTCTAAAATGACAATTAGCAATGAGCCCAGAACGAGACAATAGAAAACTATGAAACAGAAAAAACAAACATATAACATTCAAAAGCAAAAGTAACTATTCTATGGAAGAATCGGAAGTTATAAAAAAAGCAGCAAGATGAACAGATAGCACGAAAGATATTTAGAAGGCCAGTGAATAAGGAATGCCTTCACATAAGGAGATATCACAAGACGTTGGTCTGCAATTTTCAATATAGATGCCACAGCTGTCTGCCCCAATCCTACCTCCCTTCTATTCAATCTCCCCCTGAATAGGAGAAAGGAAGCAGCCACTGTTAAATGCTGAGGATTTATGTCAGATGCAAGATCCCGTGATAGGTTGAAATAAATACTGGGGAACCCCTGCAGCTATGAAATTGGATGAAGTTGTGATTTAAGCCTTAGAAAAGGAGAAGAAAAAAGAACCAACTACATGGAGCATGAAAATATGTTCACAGAAGTAGCAAGACAACACTAACAACATCCCTTCATATTAGTCACTTTGTGAAAATGGCCAGAACTTTTTTTTTCAAAACTGTAATTATGCCCAGAGGCCAAAAAAGATTGCAAACCTGTTTGTTTTTTTGACCCGTAAGAGGTTAAATTGGGATGCAGACAGGGGTGAAATGATCCCGGTTCAGACCAGTTCGGCCGAACCGGTAGCGATGGTGGCCGGTGGTTCGGAGAACCGGTAGCGATGGCGGTGCAAGGCTCCGCCCACCCGCCTGTCATCACTTCCTGGTTAAAATCTACTTACCTTCTCAACCAGTTCAGAAGTGCTTGCTTCGCTCGCATGCGTGCATCACCAGGAAGTGACCTGTTTTTTACCCTCTGCACATGCGCAGAAGGGTTTGCACAGGCATAGATGTGATGCACGCATGCGAGCGAAGCAAGCACTTCTGAACTGGTTGAGAAGGTAAGTAGATTTCACCCCTGGATGCAGAGCATAATTATCAATCAAAACATGATGAACATGACACCCAACTTCTGAAATAAATTGTATCTGCTTCTTACAAACGCTGTCAGTGAAAATTGAGGCAACATGGTGTAAGAACCATCAACCAAGCCAGAAAGTATTTCTAGAATACATTAGCCTTCTCTCCCTTTCCCTCACCATCCTCAGAGCTCCCTTGCAGGTGCACTGATATGAACGAAGTGGACTGGGAATATTCTTTATCCTTCAAAGGCTTTGTAATTCAGCATGGTGAGTGTGTGTTTGCAACAGACAGCACAATTCTTTGGTGTGTAAGAAAGGCCGTCCCATGCACAGGCAGCTGGAAGTCCCTTCGACCCCTGATGACACAATTCAAAGCCTCTTCTGTTTAGCTTTTTGATTTCTGATTGACATATTCACTGCTGGCTGGAGATAAATGCCATTGGAAGGACAATGTTGATCCGCTCCAACTATTCTGATGAAGGACTTTCTTCTTCTTCTTCTTTTTTTGAATAATAAACAAAACAAAAATGGTGTGCTTAAGTGTCTGAATAGAGCTCAAAACAGAGAAGTAGCATAGCAGCTTTAAAGAGGCTGGCAAGTCACTTGAAGTGTTAATTGTCTGGGTGTACAATGAGTTTATTCTGACTGCAGACAAAGCACTCTCTTTCTCTAATAGAAATTCTTTAAAAGGATATGTCAAAAGGGCCAATAGCTGCTGGTTTTCTTCTTACAAATGGCATCATTTGGGCATTGCTTTGAAAATCTTGACTCCTAAAATCCTGGGTACAAGTGGCCTGGCCTGGTTCAATTGCCAAGCTTTACTTAAGACTTTGGACCATGCAGAAATTCAGCTAACAGTGCGATTAAAAATGATAATTACACCTGACAGCCGTGCTGATCATACATAGATATTGAAGGAAATTATTAGGTATTTATTCCAAATTACATAGGAATTACATACAGATAGACCTCAATTTACAATCATTTGTTTAATGTTTATTCAAAGTTATGACATTAAAAAAAAGGGACCTATGACCTGTTCCCACACTTAATCACTGTTGAAGCATCCCCAGAGTCACATGATCAAACTTTGGGTGCCTACAACTTGCATGTATTTACGATGGTCGCAGCATCCCGTGGTCCTAGAATTGTCATTTGCAACCTTTTTAGGGAGCTTCTGACAGGCAAAGTCAATTGAGGAAGCCAGGTTTGCTTAACAATTCACTTAACAACTATAGTGATTCTCTTAGCAACCATGGCAAAAAAAAAGTTGCAAAATGGGAAACAACTCACTTATCAACTGCCTTGGGGCTCAGTTGTGGTCGTAAGTCAAGGACAACCTGTATCCAATTATAAGTTACAGAGATACTGTATGAAATCTACTGTAAAGCTTAAAATGGCACATATTGTGTATGTAAGATAATACACTGTCAGTTACATCCCTTAGTCCTCTGGCTTTTTTAAAATGTTCTCCATTTTCTAATGCTCTTCTATTGAAGTTTGTTCCATGTGAGACAAATAATGGGAGAACCAATCATTTATTTATTTCAGTTTCTCATTTCTATAAGTCAAGTCTGCGTCAGTTATCCAAATCCTTTATTTTCTCATTTGTACCATGAGGCATCCCATCCCATTTAGCAATTTTAGATTTGAAACAAAGTTTAATACTAACATTTGGGGCATTTTTCTCCAAATATATGAAATTTTATTTGCTATTTTGCTAAAGCTGCAAACAAATCTATGCATTTTGCACAGTTGCGTGTACTTACACATTTTTACATAATTTTCTTGTAAAAAAAAATTCTTAATTTTTAGGTTTGCAAAGTACATTGCAAAATGTGGAATATTTGTATATGTTAAGACTAAATGAAAACATCCCTATATAGTCTGGCTTTTCTGAACAAAAAGGCATATTGGAGGTTAGAACTAGATGTCTTTTTATTTCTAAAGGCAAATACAATACGTATAATTTTGCACAGTTTGTCTCTCTCCATAGATAGTTCAGCATAGATCTGAAGAAACTCAACAGCCTCCACCCTCATACTTTGTAGCTACCAGATTAAAAATATTTTAGCTATCTAGTGGTGTGGTGTCTAGGTAGGTATCTAGAGCCGCGGTGGCGCAGTGGTTAGAGTACAGTACTGCAGGCTACTTCTGCTGATCACTGCCTGCCTGCAATTTGGCAGTTCAATTCTCACCAGGCTCAAGGTTGACTCAGCCTTCCATCCTTCTGAGGTAGGTAAAATGAGGACCCAGATTGTTGGGGGAAATATGCTGACTCTGTAAGCCACTTAGAGAGGGCTGTAAAGCGGTATATAAATCTAAGTGCTATTGCTATTGCTACTACAAATAATGCTATGGCTGTAACTCAACTAGATCTCCTCAGTCCCTTTTTTCTTCAATAAAAATACACTTTTAACAATGAGAAGTGCATATTGGACCTATAAACTAAGGGTTCTTTCATGTAGATTAAAACATTTTTAAAAATATATTCAGAGAGAAGAGAAAAAGCAGATTAAATGATTTTCTGATTTAACAGGAAAATTTTTGTAATATACCTGATCCTAAGAATAAAAACAATTGGAATATACTCACATAAGCCAAAAAAACGTCTACAATTTTCACTGTTTGCAAAAAATAATTTAAACTTTCCTCTCAGAATTCATGGAACTGTATGAGTAGTTCATTCCTTCCAAGCAAATAAAAAGAAATTTCTGGCACAAGATATAAAACCTAGCCCAAAAGCGTGTAATATAAACCTAGCCACTTCAGTTTATAAATCATGGTTTATGGTTTACCATGCTGTAAAACCCAACCAACCATTTGGATTACACTCAATAGGACACACTAAATTAAAAAAAAACCTGTAAATTAATGAAATGCACAAACCCAGAAACAGTACTTGGAAGCAACAGATGCCAAGATATGAATAACTTTCAAATTTAGCTAGAACTCATGTAGAGATGTTTCCATGCAAGTGTGTTTGTTTGTTTGATTTTATTTAACAGATTTATATACCTGTCCAGTGCCCACCTTATGCAATATAACCATGGGCAGCTCACAAACAACAATAAAAATAGTTCTTTAAAAAAACATTTAAAAAAACAGCACAGAAAACCCTTAGGGCCCCTAACTACCCCACATCCCCCGTTCTAGGCTCCAGCTTCACACTACCTCAATGTTTGGGGGGGGGGAAACTAGAGCTCTAGGTCTTTTCAAAAGGCTAGAAGCCCCGTCAGATCTTCTGGGGAGGGTGTTCCAAAGAGTAGGTCAGCTACTAGGAAGACACACTATCTAGATCCCACTAGATGGCAACATTTGAAGAAAGGAATTTGAAGCACACTCACCCTATCAGACCTAGTGAGTAGGTAGGAGAAATGATCCTACAGATAACCTAGCTTTGTGCAAATCAGGGCTTTAGAGGTGCTACCTAGTACCTTGAATCACACCCAGAAAGGAACTATAAGCCAATGAAGCTCACACAGCAGTGGTATAACTTTGGCGAACCTCAAAGCACCCAGAATTGTGTGTGCCACTGCATTTTAAATCAGCTGTAATTTACAGAGGGCCTTCAAAGGCTGTCCCATTTTCTGGAAAAATCCAGCCAAGAAGTGACCAGGCCGTGAGATAGTATGATCAAGACCTACTGGTTCAAGAATGGGCACACAAGATGAACCTGTGCCCACTTGCTCCTTGAGCAGATGTCAAGAGTCCAGGAGGACCCCACCTGGCTGCATTATCAGCTCTGTCTGGGGGAGTAACCATGGCAGCAAGAGTAACAAATGATACCTCACCATAACCCAGAGCTACTCCATCTTGCTAGGGGTGAATTGAAACTGATTTCTCCCCATCAATGCCTTACAGGCTTTTGAGCTATTATCAAAGCAGTGTCACTAGGTTGTCGAGAAGTGGAGATGCACAGCAGGTTGTATGCTGATGATACTGCACCCCATGCTATTGGATGACCTCTCCAAGCATTCTCATGTAGATGATATGGATGGTAAAAAGGAGAGGTGAAAGACCTGAGCCATGAGGAGCCCCACTCTACAGGGGCCAAAGATTCAACTGCTCAACCTCTCACATCCCACTAACACCGGCTAGAACCTGTCACAGAGGAAGGAAGAAAATCACTGTAAAATACCTCCAGATCTGGCCTGTTCTAAAGTTAATCTTCAGAGAGTATCCAACACTTTTCTTTTCTTTTTTCTTAAATGAAACTGACTTTTTTTCTCCCCAGCATATTCTACTCCCCCACCAATTTCTTATTTGCAATTGAGATAGAAACATAATTAGCTTTAATTAGTTGATGCACTAGTCTATGAAGGCTGAGATCAAAATGGAAACAAGTGGAAGACTGCCTGCTGCATAGGAGTGGGAAATATTTAAATGTTTTCCTGCCAGTGCAGCAAAAAATTATCTCCTTCTTTCCAGTGAAAATTGTGGTTTAAAAAGGTAAAGGTGAGTAAACCTTGTTTTATGTAAGCAAACTTTATTAGGACAGGATCATTATTCCTGATTTTTAAAAAAATCTT
>WNWU01000001.1:36936875-36977897 GCA_012654045.1 Ptyas mucosa | reverse complement strand
TCTCTCTCTCTCTCTCTCTCTCTCTCTCTCTCTCTCTCTCTCTTTCTCCCCACTCTTTCCCCAACACTAAAGCCTCTGCATTAAACCTCTTCACATCTTCAAGGCCTCAGGTTGCAGAATGGGGGCAGGGGTGCAGATCAATGGCCATTTGAAATTCAACCATATGGCTGAAGACCCACAGCTGCATGTGTTAATTACCACACGTGCCCCCTGTAAAGCAGTCTGTTCAACAGGAAAAGAAAAAAGACGAGAAAAAAGGCTGTTCCAGAGGATTAAATAAATAGTCCAAATTTTTGGCCTAATTCCTCCCAGACACAATCGGCCTTCCTTCAGCCACCTGCATGGTCAGAAGCCATAATACCCCTCTTTACATCTCCAGCTGCGTTCAATGAACCCAGGGAGAAATATCGCAAAGTGTACTTTTGCTTTCCTCCTCACCCATCCACCCTCCCTCACAGACGCACACTTTTTTCTTTCTTCTAGGGCCACAGAAGCAGCCTGGACCACTATCCCTAAGACATTCACATAATTCAATACATTTGTAAATTTTGGATCAATGCCCAGATCAAACGTGGAATACTAAAGATCATTCGAGCAACTGTCCTTTAGGTTCTCTATTCTGGTCAACTGAATAATATAAATAACATAATTTTGTATTTGGGCATATTTTGATGAACATTTTTAAAAAATCTGTATCTTCAAGTATTGAATTCTGGCATACTTTTTCATTTTCCATTTATTCTCTACAATCATTCCAGAACTTTTTCTGAAAGGCAGAAAACTTATCATCTGCATCTACTGGATGTTTTTAAAAGAAATGCATAGAATGGGTAGGATTTTTTTGTCAATGGCCATTAGGTTAAAGATTTAAGATCACTTTCCTTTTAATTTCAGTATGCCTTCAGTAACAATTGATTCAGTGGTGTTACCTGTTAAAGCAGGGATCCTCAACCTCTGGTCCATGGACCAACAGTGGGCCACGGCATGCCAGAAACCAGGCCCCGCAAACAAGCGAAGACCGCGAGACAGCACACGAGACCTCACCCCCTCTGGTCCATAAAAAAACCTCTCTCCATGTAACCTGGTCCCTGGTGCTCAAAAGGTTGGGGGCTGCTAGGTTAAACTCTTTAAAATGTTATGTTTTTCTTTTACACTTCTGTTTTTATTCTTGAATGCTGCCCAGAGTTCTTTTATATTGAGTCAGTTATAATGAATGAATGAATGGAATGAATGAATGAATGAATGAATGAATGAATGAATAAATAAATAAATAAATAAATAAATAAATTTCTGTATTAATCTAGCTATTCTGTCTTACATTCAGCATAGTGGAAACAAACATACAACTCTAATTCTCTCTCTCTTTCTCTCTTTCTCTCTTTCTCTCTCTCTCTCTGTGTATGTGTGTTTTTTTTCCAGACACAAAGCTACAAAGTGCAGATCTGGAGATTTTCCATTCTATTTCTTTTTAAACAGAAATTAAAACACATTCAAGTCTCTGCCAATTATCACTTACCCTTAATAACAACTGTTTATGCAGTTATTCATTTAATTTGACATGAATTCCAAGACAAAGATAACACATTTTCTGTTCTGCTTTCAGTACCCATTCCGACTCATTTAACACAAAGAAAAAGAACGATCTTACATTGGCACTGATATTCCACAGGGGCAGGAATTATTACATCACATTCCAGGTTTAATAAACAAATCTATCTGGGGGAAAACGACTCTCCAGATGCAGTCAAAACTTAATTCAGTCATTCTGGACCTTCTGGAATTTGCTAACCGTTGTGGAATGCTACATTCCATTGAATTAACAGAGAATGATTGAATATCTGAGGTGTGCATCTGTTTTCCTTCAAAAAATTTAAAAATTCTGAAAATGTGGTGCCAGCTTTGATATTTACAAAATTTCTACAAAACAAAATGTGAACTACCTTGTTGTAGACAGCATGGGGCGGGGGGAATGATTTCTGCAGATTGCCCGCAGAAAAGCATGAAATTGCTGATTATATTCTGAATACTTTAGAATCAATATTGTGTACTAATAAAGGTTGAAGTTTATAAATCAACAACTAACAGCACTTCAATCAAAGACTACAGAAACAAGATGGGAGCTAGCAATAGATATATATAGGTCAGAGAGTCATGTTTTCACCAGTGGTGGGTTTCAAAATTTTTTACTACCGATTCTGTGGGTGTGGTTTGGTGGGCGTGGCTTGTGGGTGTGGCAGGGGAAGGATACTGTAAAATCTCCATTCCCTCCCCATTCCAAGGGTAGGATACTGCAAAATCCCCATTTCCTCCCAATCAACTGGGACTCAGCTGATCAGGAGGCAGAGAATAAATGGGGACGGGGCCAGTCAGAGGTGGTATTTACCGGTTCTCTGAACTACTCAAAATTTCCGATACCGATTCTCCAGAACTGGTCAGAACCTGCTTTCACCTTTGTTCATGATTAAACAATAAATATAACCACACCAAATATAACCGCACCAAAAGCATTTTTAAAAAATAAGATAAATAATAAATACACTGGTAAAAGATAGGATTACATTTAGGTTAGGGAGAGAACATATCACAGTGAACTGTCAAGTCAGAATGTTATTATTTCCTTACTGCACCTCCCCTTAAGTGTGATGTACAAAATAATTGTGCACCAATTAAGACATTAGAAAAACAGTTATAGTGCCATATAATTCCATTTGACAATATTGCAGTTGCATTCAGCAGGATATACAGCTTCTAAGCCACCTTAAATAATAGTAGATCAAAGAGCATTAGAGTAACCATTTTTTGAAATTATTAAAACAAAAGTAATAGAGGGAAGAGCATCTTAGCTTAGAAAATATAAGAGTTGGTAAATGAATTGTAAACCTTTCCCTGTAGTGACATCTTTAAATCAAAGAAGCATTCAAATGACTTTTCTTCAAAGCAGCGCTACCTCATCTATCTGCCTAATTTTTAATCTGAGAAAACAACTCTCACGGCATCTCAGTTTCAACAAAAGTGTTTAACTTCTGTTTATTGGCTCTTGGGCCAGGGATCATCAACTTCTTCAGACTGGAAATTCTTATATAATGGTCAAACTCTCCTAAAACCACATGATTTTAAAAGATGCAAATATTGGGAGGTGTTCATTTGTGAGGTTAATCCTAGACCAGGGTGTCAAACTCATGGCGTCATGTTGTTGTCATGTGACATATCGTGGCTTTTCCCCCCTTCACTAAACCGGGGGTGGGCGTGGCCAGCATGTGATGCATCCAGCCCACGGGCTGCAAGTTTGACACAGTGGTGAAATCCGACCAGATCTATCCGGCTCGTGCGAACCGGTAGTGCCGGTGCTGGGAGGTTCTGCCCACCCGCCAGGACGTCATTACGTCCCGTTTTTGACCCTCTGCGCATGTGCAGAAGAGACATGCACTCACACTCCTGAACCGGTAGTGAAGGTAAGAGCATTTCACCGCTGGTTTGACAACCCTGTCCTAAACCAAACCATTCATTTAAACCAAGTTATCTCAGAATATTGAATTCTCCAGTATACTAACATGCAAAGCAACCCGCTGTGCTGTCATGGTTAAAGCATTGGACTGGCACCAGGAAAGCCCACCCTCTTGTCCACTCTTAACCATGGAAATTTACAAGATGACTTTGGCCCAGTTACTCTTTCTCAGCCCAACCTACCTTGCATGGTTTTTATATAAAAACTTAGAGAGAATACTATGAACATTGACTTGAGTTCCAGGATAAAAAAACAAATAAATATTGCAGCTGTGATTACCAAAATGAAATAAAATATGTGAAATATAGAAAGAAGAATGAAAATGAAACACTCAAAACTCAAAAGTTCAAAGTAAGTCAGCAGGCTGGGGAAGAAGACTAACATTTAACCCAAGAACAAATATTGCACTGTTTAACCAGAAAATTGCTGTGTTTCGACATATTTAACACTCAATCAGCAAGAATTAGGAACTTAAGGATAATGTTAATAATTATCTGGGAAATATTACATGGAGCCATTGTGACAGATTTATTAAAGAGGTGGAGGAAGAAAGGTCTCATCCAACCAGTCCCCAAATTGGTACAGAAACTAGGTGAGAGCATGTAAGGCAGAAGACTTCCAATTGAAATATATGCATTAATAAGCTGGAAGGCTGCTCTCTCTTTAGTAGCGAGACAAAGACAAAAGGTAGATTAAGGAACAGTAGAGATGAAGTGGGGGCGGGAACCCTGACAACTTACTTTCAGGCAAACAAATGGGAAAGTTCAGTGAAAGGGCAGGACCAAAAAAACGATGGAAACAGACATAAAAATACTGTCAAGTTTCAGTCAATTCACCGTTCAGCACATGGCAGAAAAGAGCTGAGCTGTTCTGCTTTGCATCAATTACATATGAGAAGGATTAAAGGTCAGGAGTGGTTTAATCCAAGACTTCAGATGAATGAACAAGAGATTCTTATAAACCCCAATTGTTACTCTCCCTTCCAAGGTGAGAGACACTGAAACCCAGAGCTGAACAAATTATGCTGCTGAAGCAAGCTATTTTCTTTTCTTTTCTTTTCTTTTCTTTTCTTCTCTTTTCTTCTCTTTTCTTTTCTCTTGGTCTCCTCCTCTCCACCTTTCTCATGGCAAAGTGGCAGAAAATTCCATTTGAGAATTCATGCGTTTCTTGCTCTTTTCCTCCCAGTTTGACAGCACAAAATCATTACAAAGGAAAGCAAGGTTTGCAAGGAAGATAGAAATAAATTTCTCTCTATTCTCCTCTTTAATAAAAAGATTATAAAGTAATTTTATTATTATTATTATGCTTTGCATAATGTAGGGTCAAAATGTGGCAGGAAATGAAATAAGAACCCCCTTTATGCAACAGATAGATGTTTGTAACATGTTTTTATGAGAAAAAACTTCCAGCAATAATGAATGGCATGGTGTATTACATGTATAGTTCCTTAACCCTCTTTTGTAGTGCAGTGATAATAAATAGGGCATAGGGAAAACCACATTTTTATCAAAACCCCTATCATTTGGTTGCCAGTTTATACAAAATGGTACCCAAGGATATACTGATTACCTTTACTACCACACGACTGCTGTATAGCAGTAAAGTCTTTCGGTAGCTCTTACCTGAATGCTGATCTCGCTGACATCATTTCTCATCAATCAGTGGTGTAAACTAAGGGAGGATTAGTACAAAAAGCCACATTCTACTTGTCTGAATTGTAGTGGCTAAAACCATTAAAACCTCATGTCTGAAAGCATTAAAACAATAGTCCTCATGTAAACATGGGATAGCATTCAGGGTAGCTGGGAAATTTGAAAATTGTACTCCATCAGGCTGAAAATGGCTTTGACAAACAAAATTTGCCTTGCTGGATGAGTTTCAATTGATCAGAAACTTTATTTCCAACACCGATCAGCCAAACAGCTTTTTAAAAGTTCGTGTTTCTAGATGACCGTACCATTTAGTTTTATGGATAATAATTATCATATAATAACCAACATATATGTATGCAGAATGTCAGCTGACAGCCACCAGAAGCCATTTTCAGTAATTACAATGGAGTAGCTAAGTTTTACTTACATATTATGTAAGACATTTGTATATCTGACTACTTCCAGGAACTCTGGATAACTGCAATTCTATAATAAGCATAGGTCATAGTAATATGCAATATATGTAGAAAAAAGTAAAAAGTCCAAACTATGTACTTTTTCTAAAGCACATTTCATAATTCTGGAAAATAAGCATCAATTAAAAATCTCATAACTACATTAATGAAACATATCCTTCTTAGCACTGTTCATTTTAGCAAAAGCTGATAATTTGTATGATTTCTGAGTCAGCTCCTAAAGGGACAGGCTTATAAAAATGCTGAAATGCATGTAACTGTTTATTTAGCCTTTACAACTGAATTAAAGGGGAATTTTTCTAATATTCCACAGTAGAAATATGGAAAATATAATACAAAACTACATGCAGAAATGATTTTCTATATTGTCTTCTAGGAATCCCAGCTGAAGTCATTTGAAAGATTTGACTAAACAACTTTTGATCATTTTAAGCTATTGATCTTCAAGTAAAATAGAAAATGTATGGTTTATATAAAGATCAAGTATTTTGTTGGCTTGTAAAGAATTATTCTTGGGAAATGAAAGAACAATGGCATGTTAGAGCAGCATTTGGGTTGATCTGATTATTCTTCTGCTGAACTGGAAATAAAAAAAGACAAAACTATCTCCAAGTCAAAGATGCCACTGTCTCAGAAAGAAATATTAAGTCATAAAACCTAAACTTGGAACAGGAACTGTGCCTTGTATAAGGCTTATGTTAAGCGTGCAAGTTTTTCATTCATTGTGAAAGAATACTAGATGTCCTCAAGGTCAACATGATTATCTTGAAATTTCTGCCAAAATTCTTATTTTTAAGTAATACTTTAAGATGTTGCATTAATGTCCAGGAAAGCAGCATAGAAGTTAAAATTTATTACAATTGTGTCCTTTGATTACACTTTATGTTCTCCTACCCTATTTCCCCTAAAATAAGGCATCCCCTGATAATAAGCCCAATTGGGCTTTTGAGCGCATGTGCTAAAATAAGCCTCCCCCTGAAAATAAGTCCTCCCCGAAAATATTTAAATGCAGAGCTGGAAATCAGGTAAGATGACAAGAGGAGCCCCATCTTGTTCCACGCACCCCAAAATAATAAGACTTCCCCAAAAATAAAGCCAAACGCTAATTTCGAGGTTCAAAAAAATATAAGACAGGGTCTTATTTTGGGGGAATCATGGTAGAACAGGAGTGTCAAACTCGTTTTCATTGAAGGTCGGATCAGGGTTGTGTTTGACCTCGGGGGGGGTCAGGGAGGCATGGCCAGCTTGACGTTACTTGTGTCGGGGGCACCTGTGGTGGCCCAAGCGCTGGCAGAGGCACCGCAGGCCGGTCCTTCGCTGTTTCCAGGGCAGCCCCGTGGACCAGATCTAAGCATCCCGAGGGTTGGATCCAGCCCATGGGCCTTGAGTTTGACACTCCTCTCCTAGAAAGTTTGAACATGGGACAGATAATAAATGGGAAAACCTTCAAAACCTCATCTCATTGTAGCATAGAACTTTACTCACCTTTTCTTCCAGAATTACCGTGTCCTAATGGCCGGTCGGTTACTGAGCCTTAAACGAAAAGCAAATATATTAGTATATGAGCAAAACATCCACTGGTATCATCCAAACTACAGTCCAATCTATAGGCAAGCTTCAAAGCGCTATGCCAATAGTAGTAGCTAGACCACTGGATCCAAGCAATCATCGAATCCCTACACTTATTGCTTTGCCTGCCAGTTCTGTATAGGCCTGTCTTTTTGCTGGTTTAAATTTTAAATAAACTTATGAATTACAAGGACAAATAAAAGGCAGTCAGGAAAACTGGTGATGTCACCAACCTGATAAACAGCATGGCCAACGAACCATGGTAATTTGACTATTGATCAGAACCATAATTAATATTAAAACTGACACTGTAGAGCAGGGGTGTCAAACTGGATTTCTTCGAGGGCTGGATCAGCATTGTAATTCTCCTCGGTAGGCTGTCCAGGATGGGTGGGACGGATGCCTCCTGCGGCACCATGCCAGCCAAAAAGCAATTTTGGCTGCCAGAGGCACCGCAGGCTGATCCTTTGCTATTTCCAAACAAGTCCCACAGGCCAGATTTAAGCACCCCGGATCCGGGCCTTGAGTTTGATATCCCTGTTGTAGAGTCAATGGATATTTTTACTATAGATGTGCAACAGAAATGGGCAGTGTGGCATAAGTGGTTAATTTAAGAGTTGTGCTATCCTGCTAAACCCAAAACAGACTCTTCTAATCACTAATCACTTTGAAATTACCAGAATTTTTTTCCCCCAGACATAGTAGGAATTTAAATTATTTCATTCTTAAGGATTTCTGTTAAACAATAAGTAACATTAATTTATAAAATGAAACACTCTACTCAAACAGAATCAAGAAACTATTTTTTATTATCAATATATGTTTAGTAGTACAGGTAGTCCTTGACTTACGACTAGTCATTTAACAACCATTTGAGGATACAACAGACTCAAAAATCTTTACTGCACTCATAATCCCTCCTCAAAGTTATACCTGCTGCCCCACACCCATGGTCACATGATTGCAGTTTGGTTGCTTGGCAACCAGCTCACTGGCTTCAGTGTCCCATGGTCACATGTTCGCATTTTTTGCCATTTTCCAGCAAAGAAATGGCAATATGGTCCACTGGACAAGCTGGATTCTAAGTTACAACCATATTGTTTATTTAATGACCATGGTGACTACTTTAACAACTGTTGTAAAAATGATTGCAAAATCAAGTCCAGTCACATGGTCACTCAACTTACAACTGTAACAACTAAAAGCCTTGGCTCATTTGTGATCATAGATCAAGGACTACCTGTAACTCCAATTGATATCTCTTGACTAGCAATGTTTCAGCCACAAGATGGACAACGACCATGTGCAGAGCACAGTTTGATCTGTTGATCTGTATTAATTGAGTTTTAAAGATTATAAATGCAAAGAGCTTATTCCTTTCAAAATATGCAAACCTTTTTTTCTCTGCCTTCAATACCTGAGCATACAGGAGTTTTGTTCTGCACAGAAGAACCACTGATAGGCTTGCCATCTGGAGTGACACACCAGCAATATCCAGTGTAGGTGTGGCACTGGACCTGTTTGAGAAAATAGACGGTTAGTTTTGCAATATGCCTCTGGTTCGGTATTAATGCAATAACTTTCATCTCTTTAAAAATACATTTTCAGGAATAAGGAAACGTATTTCATGCATATTAGTGTAACGGTTTGCTATGTTGCACAGCATGCAATATTTATAGTTCAGACATCAATATTATTTCAAGAAAAGGTACTGCTCTTAATCATTTTACAGGAAACCAGAAACCCTAATTTGTGCTGTGTGCTGTCTTTTTTATATTACTGTCAGACATTTCCTTCCAATTTTATCCACCAATACTTAGTGGATGCATTACCACATAACCATGACATGCATAACCATCATATTAAAGACTTGTCTGCTGCATTTTTATGATGTAATAAGCTTGATTATATTTTGTTGCTCAGTGTGCTGCTTGAACCCAGTTGCAGAAATAATAAATGGCGATGTCCTGAAAATCTCTTTTTAGCTACCCTTGTTTCCCCGAAAATAAGACCCTGTCTTATATTTTTTTGAACCCTGAAATAAGCGCTTGGCCTTATTGCCATGCACTCAAAAGCCCGATTGGGCTTATTTTGGGGGAAGCAGGGTATATTTCTGCAACTGAAAGCAAGTTCTTAGAGTGAGTAGATATAAGGTCCAATCTGGGTTGGTCACTGGGACCGGAGGTTTAGTTTTTTGAGCTTTCAGACTCATGCTGGAGCCCATCCTCAGGGAACTTCTCTTTAGCAGACTGTGTGCTTTGGCCTATTCTGTGTGTGGTATTTATATGGTGCTTGTTGTGTGTGGCTTTTTAGTTACTGATTGGGTGTTAATAACAAACGTCTGCCTACTACACCAAGGCAGAAGCTTGTCCACCCCAAGGATAACAAATTGAGCAATGTGATATCAGCAGTACAATACAGTGAGACATGTACAGATTGTATATTGGAGAAACAAAACAACCATTTCACAAATGCATGGCGCAACATGCCCATCAGGACAAGATTCAGCAGTCCATCTGCTTTTGAAAGACAAAGGTCCCTCTTTTGAAAATAGCAAAATCCACATTCTGAACAGAGAGGACTGCTGGTTTGAAAGAGGGGTCAAAGAGGCCATCTACATTAAGATTAACAGTCCTCTCTCATCAGAGGGGGAGGGGATATGACACCACCTATCTCCTGTTTACAACACAATCCTTTCAGCAGTTCTGAGAAGGTTCCACACCCATTTGCATTATTCAGGTGACCCTGAGGGCACAGGTGCCTCAATGACTCTCAGAAAAAATGCCAATGACCAGATGATTGCAAGGAATATAAATCCTTTCATCCTCCACCATTCAGTCAGAATTGAAGAAGCTTCTTGGATGAGAAGTGAAACATCTTCAAGGAAAAACAAAGTCCAGTTGCCTTTTGAAAAAGGACCTTTGGGACACCCAAAGGCCTAGTTCTCCCCCAATGTGCTATATTATACAAACCTGTTGTAATTATGAGAGTCTATCTAGCTCCCACTTACTTAGCAAATACAGGAAGGCAGGGAGGGAGGAAGACATTGTGAAGTTTCCTTTTCAAAATTCACAAACACTTCCTAAGCAATGGTGGGTTTCAAATTTTTTTACTATCAGTTCTGTGGGTGGGGCTTGGTGGGCGTGGCAGGGGAAGGATACTGTAAAATCTCCATTCCCATCCCACTCCAGGGGAAGGATATTGCAAAATCCCCATTTCCTTCCAATCAGCTGGGATTTGGGAGGCAGAGAATAGATGGGGGTGGGGCCAGTCAGAATTTTTACTACCGGTTCTCTGAACTCCATCGAAATTTCCACTACCTGTTCTCCAGAACTGATCAGAACCTGCTGAAACCCATCTCTGTTCCTGAGTCATTAGAGCCTCAAATTTTCTGGGCCAACTGAGACCCATCGTCTTAATTATTTGTATAGTCTATCAGGTATCTCCATAAAATATGTGTGCATGTACAGGAAACAGTACAAAATATAAATGTCAGACGCTGCTTCACCCACAATTGTTTATGGATTAAGACATTTTCCACAATTTCTTACATTAGTTAAGTTTGTAAGAGAAAGTATGAAAGTTTGAAAATCGTAATAAAAATCTTACTTGGGTAAATGATCCATCCTCATGACACTCTGGAACGAAGACCGCTTCTTGTGGCTTCTTCACTTGATCCAGTGCTTGGGCCCTTTCTAATCTGCATTTGCTCTGACCAGCATCTATGAAGAAAATCCATGCAGAATTTAAATAAAGATAAGCAATATATCAAAAGCATATGACATTTCAATGAAAATAACTGCAAAAGAAGAATTTAAACAATCCTGCTTTGCTGAACATTTATTTATATACAGAGCCTTCAAGATATTTTTAATATTAATTATTATCAGCATGTCAAATAATCAGGGATTCTAACAGTAGACCTAGGTCCCAAAGGTGTTTTTTCAAGAGGCAACTCTAAAAGAATGCACATGACCATCTGTCTGCAAGGAATATAAATTCTTCCATTCACCACCATCCACCATTTAAATACTGAGTTAAGTCTTAGGGTCTGTGGCCATAAAAGGTATTTCAGGGGGGTCCATGGTGAAGAAAAGGTTGAGTTCTAAGCTATTCAGGTGTCCTCCACTTTTCAAACTTAACCTTTCCAGAAAATAAGACATGACAAATTCTACCAATTAGAAGATTGTGAAAGATTAAGAATGGTATCTTAATTCCCAATGTTTATTATGATCATCATGATGCTCTGATCTTACATCATTAATTTGATTTGAAAATAACAGTTATTTCTGTGGCACATTAGCTTGCAGCCCTTAAAAAAGCCTCATATTCTGCCGATCAATAGCAATAGGACTAGGTGTTTTGTTAATATGATTTATCGGGTTAGGGATTTTCTGTCTTCACTGTGAGTTGTATTGTGTTGGGAGGGGTGCACTGAGGGAGCTCAACCAATCTCATTGTACATACGTTGTGCACTGACAATAAAGATTTGAAATTTTAAATCATTTAAATTATTAAATTTAATTTAATAATTTAATAAATTATTAAATTATTAAATTTAAATTTAATTAAAATTATTATTTTAATCCTTTACTCTCTTATTAACATACTCAGCCTCCTTTCTAGGCATTTTTATTTGCCAAAGATATCTGAATAATTCTTTTTAGGCAAACACATACCCCAAAATAAGGGCTTGACCTTATTTTTTTAAAAAAATTATTTATTTATATTTATATGCCGCCCTTCTCCGGAGACTCAGGGCGGCTTACAATGCATTAAGCAATAGCCTTCATACTTTGGTATATTTTATACAAAGTCAGCTTATTGCCCCCACAATCTGGGTCTTCATTTTACCCACCTTAGAAAGGATGGAAGGCTGAGTCAACCTTGAGCCTGGTGAGATTTGAACTCGCAGTAATTGCAGGCAGCTGGATCTTAAATGCTGCCTTAGTAGGAGGCATTAGCCTCCTACGCCACTCAGGCTCCTTTTATTATTGGGGGGTCTTATTATTTTGGGGGTGCTCATGGTTGCTGCTGTGTTGCGCTGCTGCAGCAGCGCAACATAGCCGCTTGTCAGCTGTTCGCCCAAGGCCGTGCCTGCATCCTCACATCCCTGTGCCCAACTCTTTGGGAGCCCATTCGTAAGAGAGCAGCCACCGGGCACCTCTTGCCATGTGGTACCCACCAGGCAGCCTGCGCACTCACAGATGGGAGTCTGGCAGAGAGAGGCTCCCTCCACATGCCTGCAATCAAGCCCCTCCCCTCCCATGGGGTGGGTGGGATGCGAGCAGCCCGAAGGCGCCAAGCCATGTGAGTGCCTGTCTCTCCCCCTTGCGCACCTCCTAGTCCTCACCACATCGATGTGGGTGAAGCCAGTGAGCACCCGACTGGAAGCGGAGAAGAGGCCAGTCGGGCCAGCTGCCTGCTGCCAAGTCTTCCAGGAGTCGGAACAGCCACATGGAGCTGGAACCATAGAGCGGGAAGTGCACTCCCAGAGCGGCCGCTGCCAGAAGACTCTCTGCATCGGCAGCTGGCCCAACTGGCCTCTTCTGCATTTCCAGCAGCTTCCAGCGGCTTCCAGCCAGGGTTTTGAAGCTGCAGAGGAAGCCATCCTCAGTGCTGGGATGGCGGTGGCGTAGACTTCTCAAGGACCTGGTGCTCATCGGCTTCGCCCACATTGTGATCCTGGGATACCGCTTGGTTGGTGAGTGGTGCTCTGCCTGGCCAGAGCGGGGATGTTTGCTGGGTGGGCACCACATAGCAAGAGGTGCTGGGCAGCTGCTCTCTTGTGAGCAGGGCAGGAGTTTTCAGGTGAGGGGGATGGATGGATGGATGGATGGATGGGAGGCAGGCAAGTACCAAGAACACTGGGGAGAGATAGAACAGAGAAGCAGTGCCCGATCAGCTCTGCTGATCCGCAGATCATGATTAAGGGGCCCAGCTGCCATTAGCTGACCGGGGAATGGAAGGGCTGCCTCCTGTGCTGCCCATGCCCACCCCTTCACTAGGGCTTATTTTCAGGGGAGTGCTTATATTTACGTCCACCCCAGAAATCAGGCTTGGCCTTATTTTCAGGACATGTCATATTTTCGGGGAAACACGGTATTTCCAATTTATCTATCTAGCTTAAACAGCATCAAATTGAGTTATGAAAAAATACACTTAATATTCTATCCCACATGAAAATAAGTGCCTTTTTAAATTCCTTACCTTTACATCTGCCTCGATGTGCCACATTCAGATTGGAATCCTTGCACTTCGCTCTCTGATAATCACACATTGATTCGTAAGTCCTGCCATCGGAAGCGCAGAGAGGCTTGACAGCAGATCTGGAGCACTGAAGGTTACATTGAGGGTCTTGGTCGTGGTCACTTATTAAAAACTAAAGACAGTAGAATAGGTGGAAAAAAATGTAAATTTTTAAAACAGTCTATAGATTTTTTTTAAAAAGTACAGTGAATTTGAATGAATCTTATGTTATATATTATAATTATCAACTATATTATATTGGCCCCCGCTTTGACAGTCTTTCGGAAAGCCCTGAAGACGTGGCTTTGCCAGCAGGACTGAGGAACCCAGAATGCGATGGAGCCCAACAAATGGCTTATTTAATCGTGTGCTGTCGCCAGGATGCGTGGGTGGGGAGTTTATTGTTTTTTTATTTTTATTTTTACTATTTTGTGTTTTTACCATTTGTAAGCCACCTAGAGTCACTGTAAGTGAGTAGACGGCTATATAAATATTCTGAATAAATAGTATATAGCCATGATGGCAAACCTATGGCACACGTGCCACAGGTGGCACACAGAGCCCTCTCTGTGGGCATGCTAGCTGTTGTCCCAGTTGAGCTCTGCGGCACATGCGTGCGCGCCTCCCCTGGCCAGTTGGTCATTGGGTCTCTGCCACACATGCGTGGGGTGTGGGGGGGGTGCACACATGCACGGAGCTGTGGGGCACGTGCGGGGAGGTGCACGTGCATGCATGGAGCGGGGAACATGCACGGGGGCCTTGTGCAAATTGCGTTTGGGCACTCGGTCCAGAAAAGGTGAGCCATCTCTGGTATATAGTACAATTTTACTGAAAATTTTGAATAGAATAAAAGAGAGTACAAACCAGAAGAGAAAAAAGAATGCAAGAGAAAAAAGAAAAAGTGGCCATTTATATTATTAACTATTATATAAATATCTCATTAACTATTATACTTTTATATGTTCTCCATCCTTAAAACTCAGTAATAATTCTAGGTTAGTAAACTGGGATAAGCACCACAGCTTATAACATAATCACAGAAGGCTAATTTCAAAAGCAAATTTCCCCACCAAATCAAAACAATGTCAACATTTTTGTTCTTTTTTCTATGACGGATCCTTGGCATTCTGAGCTTGGTTGCTTTTTTACAGATATTTCATTGCCTACATAGTAGGTAACATTAACAGCGCAACCAAGCTAGGAGAGCATCAAAGACCCTTATTTCAATTCTGAGTTACAAATATTCTCCTTTATCTTTTCTCTATCCACTATTATTGTTTCATTGGGAACATTTAAATTATCTAAAACTGTACATACTTTTCGAGTGTAAAGTGGCTAAAATGATGCTTAACTGTTCCAAGCTTATTGGCATGATTTTTTAGATGTTGAAATTTGTCTACCTGAAATATGCACTTTTGACAAGTTAGACTAAACATCTTTTTTCACTTTAGTTATTTTTGAAACATTGTGATGGACAGAATTAAAAACTGACTATACTGCATGTCAGTTTCTTTAGAGAAAGTATCCTGCAACAGTGGACAGAAGACATGCAAAGTTCACACTTCATATGATTCTTATTCTGCATGTTCATTTGCTATTTCTAATCTCAAGATTTAATAAATTGCCAACAAATATTGGCCAGGGTACTTTCTTTTTCTTTAAATAGAATCTCTTGTAAACCCGTAGGCACTTCACATTTGAAAAGATTAGATATTTTTGAAGCTTCATAAAAGTGACAGAGTTATCTGTAGTCAGATTAAGAAAATAAACTGTACTTCCTTAAATTAGAAACTGGGCTACTGACCCAAACATCTATAGCACAGCAAAATTCTAAATGTTTTATAGCAGCAGCAAACTTTTTTCTACAAACTTAATTCCTTGATTGGATAGAAGAGCATGTGGGGAATCTGATCCTAGGTTGGTCAATTTGGCTTGGCTCAAGTCACCTACTCTATGTACAAATAATGTCCTACATTCTGATAGAACTGTGCAATATTTTGGATTTTATTTTGAAAGGATTCTTGAGGAAGTATGAGAGAATAACAGGACCTGTTTAAAATGCTTCACTGTTTTTAAAATTTCTGCATGGTTCTTCAATTTTGAATATAACTTTGAAAAAAATGAAACTGTCAATTAAAGATGTGGCCCTTGATATTTCAAATCTTGAATTATATCACTAATATATGCCTTCTGGTATCAAATTCTGAACATTTTAATTTATTGTGGATTTCTTCTTCCTGGACCCTTTGAGAAGATAAAGGTAGTCCTCAGGTTACAACTTCAAGTAAGACTGCCTGGACTGCTGTTACTAAGCAATGTTGTTCGTATATGTTCTCTTTTTCTAAAAATTTCTTCTGTTCTTTTATTAAATAAATAAAGCCAAATGTTGCAGATAACAACCTGTTGACATACTTCAATAGTGGCCTCACACTTGAATGGACAATCATAACAAAAAAGGAACGATACAGCCAAACAATGGAGGAAACTGTCAATTGGCAAAACTGAATAGATGAGGTTCATAACATTTTAATGTTAAAATTTTAAACATGGTAACTTTAATCCTTTCTATATGTTATGAGACAAGGAGAAGTATTCTAAAAAATTCTGCCTTTTGTTGGCCTATAGCCAACACAAGTTTAAGAATAGCCTTTATAGGAGTCCAAAACCTCCAAATTTCATGGATGCTTCAATTTAGTATATGGAATATAAATTGCATGGGGAAACCCTCTTTAAGTAAAAGAAGCCTTCTCATCACTTCAAATTAGTTTTTCAATAGAAGCCTGAGCAAAGAAATGTTTTGACACCAGAAAAATAACACCGTCGCCAGTGCACTCACATCTGGTTATTGTAGCGGAATATCTCCTAGATAATAACCTTAATACCAGATTTTACAATTGTTCACTTTCTATTCAAAGTGCACCAGTCCTTGGGTGGCAGTTAGAGGAGAGGAACTCTTTGGGAAACCTTCCAAGATAACAGCTGCCTTTAAACCCCTTCCTTTTCAACATGCATTTACACAGGTGCATATTTATGGCCACTTTCCAGACTAATTCCAGCCTCCTTTGACCTGGGAAGAGAGCAAATGCAAGATAAGAAAGGTCAGCCTAAAGTTAAATATGCCCCCCCAAGTCCATCTGCTCCATCTTTCCACACCTCAGCACCATTGCTGACAACAACAACAAACACTGATTAAAGAACTTCAAATGTCTATGAGAAAAGGCAGATTACTTGCAGCTGTTCAACAGCTGGAACCACTTTTAGAATTTGACTCAGGATGGATCCATCCCCATAAAGAAGAGATGTTTAGCAGTTCCTACCCATGCACATCATAACATACAACTAAGGAGCATATATGAGCTTTTGTGAAATTATAATCAGGTGCCCCAAAGCCTCTGCACTACAGAAGAGCCAAGTATGGATCAATCCCTACCATTCAAGAAGGAAAGTGGATATGTTGGATTAAAACAAAACAAAGGAACCATGTTTGAGGAAAGAAAATAGAAGAAAAGCAGAATGTTTTAGTATTCCTCTTCAGTATTTAAAAACAGAAAATTTAGCTTTTAACAACTGACAGATACTAAACGTTTGCAACAAGCCTTTCCTGCTGCTTGATTCACTGAAGTACTTGCAAATCAAAACTATTTTCTTTTATTGCCACAATCTCCTTTGTAACCTTACTGTGCCTTACTGCTTCACTATCATAAACCTGTAGGAATGGGTGAGTTGTTTGCCTATTCCTTAATAAAAGGAAATATGTTCCTCTAGGTCAGTATTTCTCAACCTTGGCAACTTTAAGATGTGTAGATTTCAACTCCCAGAATTCCCCAGCCAAGAATTGACCTGATGTAGCTGCCAACACTAAATCTTTTCCTAATTTGGAGCTATTCTGTTTTATTTTAGTAAAATGATTAATAGAAAGGGAACATTGGGTGAATACAGATAGCTCACTCAAGGGTTTGCCGTACTGTTTAGAAACAAAAATATAACTATTTATTGTTCAGTTTTAAAAGTCTTCTGAAGCTTGCATTTCTTTAACTTGAATAAAACATATCACTTGATAAAATAATATTGCAAACTACTCTATATACTTTTTAGTTTTAGAGAAGTCTCCAATAGATAATTTTTTAGAAAGGAGTCAGGCTTGGCTTTATTAATACTTGGTTAGGAGCCATATTTGCTTGGGTAAATGGAATCTATCATTCCAAGAAATTTAACAAAAGAAAATACCTTAAAATTAAAATACCTTAACATAAGATAATGTTCATTTGCTTCGTTAAAGTTTTTGGACTGATAGATTCCATTGAGCCATAACAAACCTCAAGATAAATTAAGTTAGCCTTGTATATATAAACACATGCTAGATACCTCTCTTCCATATGGCTTCCGATACGGCAAATCTATTGGCCACATGATGTACAAATAATAGAACAGTCTAGGTATTTTCTGGATGAATGTGAAGTTATTCTATACAAACAACTTTCTATTTGCTGTTCACGCATATAGTAGCTCTCTCAACTACACAAGGCTGTAATATCAAAACTTAGATCAGCCTTTGCAAGCTGGTAGCATACAATGGCACTGGGACCAACTTCCACTATTCCTAGTTTTTGTTCACGCTCACTGAGAATGCTGGATGTTAGAATACTAGCAAATATGAATGCCAGGCTGGGCAAGTCTAACTCACATGTTGGGTAGAAAGTACAATCCTGTACCATCATGTCAAAATCTTGCTAGATTTCTCCTGAGATTTTGAATAGTTTAGGAATGGAAGCAAGTCATCATATGATTGCATGCTGTGTTTGAAGATGCCTGCGATCTATTGGAGTTTGGATGCAAATGTGTATGAAAATCATTGTATTTTTATACTGATTTTGAAAGAGTTATTGCAATATCAAATATTTATATTTGAGAAGTTTCTACTTTCATTTTTAGGCTATTTCTAGACATGTATTTTAATGGATTCCTCAAATGTTTGCCCTTAGAGAGTTTACCAGCAACTGCATCATTCTAGTCTTACAGTACAGGTAGTCTTCAACTTATGACCACAATTGAACCCAAAATTTATGCTGCTAAATGAGATATTTGTTAAGTGAGTTTTGCCTCCTTTTACAACCTTTCTCGCCACTGCCGAATCACTGCAGTTGTTAAATTAATAGTATGGTTTTTAAATGAATCTGGCTTCCCCATTGACTTTTCTTGTCTGAAGGTCTCAAAAGGTAATCACATGACTCCGGGACACTGCACAATATGAGTCAGATGCCAAGTGTCTGAATTTTGACAAACATGACAACAGGGTAAGGGTGTCAGGTAATCACATGACAAAGGGGATGCTGCAACGGCCATAAGCTGACTTTGTATAAATATACAAAAGTATGAAGGCTATTGCTTAACACATTGTAAGCTGCCCTGAGTCTCCGGAGAAGGGCGGCATATAAATTAATTTTTTTTTAAAAAAAGTGTGAAAAATGCTCATAAGTCACTTTTTTCAGTGATGTTGTAACTTTGAAAACTCACTAAAAATGAAGTGCTGTAAATTGAGGACTACCTGTAATTGTTGCTAAATCAAAGGGACCAGATTCAGTGTAGCAATATAACCATCACAAGATAAACAATAATGCAGCATCAACCTTTGCATTATTTTGGAATATCTCTTTGGTAAAGCATTTATGCCCAGTCACATCTCTGATCTAATGCTTCAATTGCTGCTTAGTAACTACATCTTTACATTTTAATAAGCAAATTCTGTTTGTGGCAATAGCATTTAGTACATTTTTAAGCACTGCATAATTATAATCTCTAGAATTTCCCTACTTGATACTATAGCATCATCTAAAATACGATTTCTCAAGCTTTTTTGGTGTTTTAAAAAAAGAGAAAATTGAAATACTCTCTAGGCAGAAGTATAGAAGAAGAAAAAGAAGCAGAAGCCACACACGCATCGTACTGTGCCAACTAAACAGAATAGCACATAAAACAAGAGACAACAATATCCAAAATTATAAGAACCCAGAGCAAGAATGGCTCCACAGAGAAGTATTCCTCCCCCAGACTTTTTCTCTAACTACTTGGCCACATCCATACAAGGAAGTGTTAAACAACAGGCCTGTGCAAAGCTTCAAAGGAGCATTTCACAAAGCATTCTGCCCAAGTATAAAAGCAGGAACAACCTATTTCTCTACACATGCATGAACACCTACAGATATATCCGAAGGAGCAAAGCAGCTGTGCATATCCATACACAAAGGCTGATAGCCAGAGAAAGTCTTCATAACAGCTGTGGTGAGTCTTCTAGAGGTCACAGCTTTAACCCTTTGAAGGGTGCTTTGTTCACCATAGGACCCTTGATAAAGCACCCTTTTAGAGTGCTTTGTATATTGCCATTAGAGGACATTATTGTCTGAATAAGAATTATTTTTATAGCCCTTCATTTTTAAAGTTTCACTCACCTCTAGTTAAGAGTCCTCCAGCCTCCTCAGAGCCCTTCCAGAACCTAGATCAACCAGTGAAATTTTCTTGCTGGTAAGGAACTGGTTTGAATTTGACCATGTGTATGAAAAATGTAAAATTTCCTGCAGATTTTAGTTGGCCTGGTCTTGAGCATTTTTCACCAAGAGAAAAAATGAAGAAGCTAATCCGAAAAGCCGACCAGACGACTTGGTCCAGTCCCAGAGAGACAGTATTTTCTATGAGTAATCTGGGCCATTTCAGAGTAAATCTGAAAATGTCAAGGAAACAATAGCTGACAATTACAGAAAAGTTTCTAAACCAAAATGCCTCAAAGAAAAACAGATACTTTGCTGTTCAGCAAGACTTGCCCCTCCATCAGCAGGAAGAAAGCTCAGTTTCAAAATCTCTTGAAGCTGTAGAAGTTTTGTTTTGTTTCATATCAGATTAGCATGTTATTGTGCAGTAAGGCTTTTTTTTTTGTTTCTGTCAAGACCACATAGCAAGCCAAAAAGGCAGGAAAGGAGGTCAGGAGCAGGCCAGCTAAAATCTGGCATATTTTAGTCAATATGCCATATATTATTTTATGCAGACTGAGATCTCCAATCTAAAGATTGCCTTGTAAACCAACATACTTCTGTCCAAATCAATCAATCAATCAACCAATCAATCTTTATTATTGTCACAGACCAGCAAATAAAAGCATTAAAACAAAAACAATAGTAAACAAAAATAAAAGACAGAGTAATATATTGCAATTGTTGATGGATTAACAGTGGACAGTTAAAGTTTGCATAATTTTATATACAGCATAGAAGAATTTGGCCACATTCAGAGAAACTACTTCATACCAATCTGATAACAGTAATTTCAAATAAAAACGATCAGTAGTTCATGGATATTTTATTAAGTAAGCTGTTATATATATATTGAGTCCATGAGTCCATATAGAAGATGCAGGATGTGAGCTATAGTTTCAATGGCCCCTTGTCCACAGAAATAAGTCTCAGCACATATGATATTTTTTTGGTATCAGCTGTCCAAAACTGCTGTGGGAAAAGCATTGCAGAGTGCTAAGGTGAATGCCCTTCAGATTTTTGGAATGTATTTCTGCCTATATTCCATGAAGAAGAAGAAGAAGATACATGTAGTACATTGACACACTCAGGGTATATGATCTTTAGTAAGAGTTAGATTTGAATTTGTTTTGAAAATTTGTGGTCTTTAGAGACCCTGAAACTAAATCTAGTTTCCCATTTCTTTTTATTACTATTCTGCATGTTTTTGCATATACCATAAAAGTGCTTACATTGTGTAAAGGATATGCATACATAGCTTTCATAATACTTTTTACGGCTTATGAAGAAAAATGAATAAAATAAACTTACACATGGATAAATATATTTGCAGCAATTCTTCTTCTCTATGTACTCTGTCATTGAAGAACACAGGTAGAAGCTATTTGTGGTCAATGAAATGCCCCAATCTTCTATTTATTTATTTATTTAAAACAATTAGAAAACTATCTAATTTATACCAAAGATAGCTATTTATACCATTTAGATAATCCCCCTTACACCTCAGGAAGCTCCCAGTCAAGAATTTAAACACTATCAATAATAAAACATAAAAACCATATTAAAACTATTAAAACCATGAATATGAACATCGTTATCACATTTCTTCACACGATAATCAATATGAGATTAAAGAATTGCTTCTTTTCCAGTATCCACATCTTCTCTCTTTTCTTTTACACTGCAAAGCTGTCTCCTTTAAAAAAAATGTTTGCCATGTTTTCTTATTTCCAATTGTTAATTTGCAGCTGGTGGCACTCCTGTTCTGTTCCCTTATGACTTGAGGGGAATTGTTAATGTTGACCCACAGGAACCAAAGCCATGATGTAATACTGTACTGCCTCTGAAATGCTCTTCCTGAGGATGTTTGTTTGATTCTTCTATCTTTTCAGCAAAGGGTGAAGACATTTTTATTAGTTCTAACTTTTACTGTGATTAATGGCTTCAGTCTAGCTGGGGGGAGGAATTTTCCCACTTTTTGCTGGGACTATGAACATTTCTGCTCACTCACCAGCTCTCAAACTTTTAGAAGAATTTTGATGCCACCTTTTAAGGAGCCTCACTGTTCTCATCCTTGCAACATTCAGTACTCCCATGAGTCAATCATTGCTCCCTACACCCAATCAATGAGCAAGCACAAAAACTGGTTTCTAGTTCGTTTTCTACCTACCTCCTCCTAATGAAGTGTTTCTGGTAGTAAAGGGGGAAAGGAGCCTTGTCATTATACAAGGAATAGAAACAAAGGTGCCACTGAAGAACAACTTTTGCACTGGGGATACAAAACTACTCATTGGTTGGAAAATGGCAGTCTCTCAATTTCAATATTAAAGCTAAACAACTGCTCTCACTGGATTTGCTCTAGTGCTGGGGCAAAAGTGGAAGTGAACTGGATCAGTTTCAGAAGCCCCAAAACATCACAGAGACACAACAGTTCAGAACCAATGCCAGCTCAACAAAGATGCCTTGTGGATAGGACCTTGTATGAATAGCATTGTCAATTTTTGAAGTGTCTCTGCAGAGATTCTTCTTTTTCTTCTAATACTTATAGTCTCCATAAGACTTTGAGCCTTGTAGCAGTGAATTTCCCAAAATTGTTTCAGAATATTCAATAATATTTTCTCTTTTAACAGGGTTTTTTTTTAAGCTGAAGCCTATATTTTTGAGACCAAAGTTCAGAAAAGTGGCTCAGTTTGGAAGGCAATGGGATTTACTTGAATTCAGGGACCAGGAGATAAAGAGCTAAATGTTAACAATGCATAAGATCTATGCAGAGTAGGATTTAGGAGTCCCATATGTCTTCTGCCACTTGAGGAAATATTTTTGAAAGGCTGCATAGTTTTGCTCACTGAGCTATACCCACACTAATCACTGCCTATTTAAACTCACAGAAAGGTAACAGTGCTGCACATGTTTTACATTTTGCATGAGAGACCACCAACAGAATATTTATTGTTTTGTAGAGGAGACAAAAATTGGATCTGACTGCTTGTGGTCACTGCAGCTGAATACTTTCTGGAGAAAAGAATAATAAAATCTATGTCTTATAACAATCCTAAGGCTCAAAGAGCAGTGATGTGATGCAATATCAAGTAATCCAGTTTCTCATTTGGAAACTTATAATTTAAAAACAGAGGCAAATGGTTACAAGGATGTGGGAGGGGAATAACTACAAGAAGACAGACACAATTCAAAAATGTTTATTCTCTCATCAGACAGCAAACAGATTTCTCAACCATCCCCAGCTTAATGTTCACATTCTCAATACTTTCCTCTCACAAGAGAATTCAATGCTAGCAGTCTACCAGACATATTGCATTTTGATGTCCTAAACAAAGTGAATTGCTTCCTAACTTCATAATTCTATGAGCCCTGTCCCTACCTCTCAATGTTTTTGTGGCATCAATCATTTAACCTGCATTTCAAAGGTCAGTGTATTTGTAACTGTAATCTTTATTTCCAAAGAGTAGCTGCTGGACAATATGGAATATATTCTAGAAAGATCTTCTCCAGTCATAAATATTGCATTATTTTAGCAACTGCCCAAAGCAACAGACACAATTATCTGCAATTTGCACTCATTTCATCACAGTGATTATCTCTGTGTTAACTTAAATCTGAACTTTTATAAAATGCTATCATTTCTGGATGAAGGAGAAATAGAAAACTCACCAGGTAGTTTTCTATTCCTCCTTCAAAGAGGGTTTGTTAACATTAGTTACAAGTAGCATCAGCTTCCCAGATTAATACAGAGAAAAATATTTCTGCTAAAGCCCAATTTGCTTCTGCCTAGCTAAAATATGCCTCTCACAGATTCATTTGGGGCAACACAATAATTGCCCATAGCAAGTGAAGCCTCGCAGAAAAATATCTCTGCTTGTGATATCACCTAGTTTAACAGAAACCAAATATGTATGTGTTTCAAAATGAACTTCTATTGACAGACTAAGTTTAAAAGGAAAATGGCTGTACAGATATGAGCAGCTGTTGGGTTTCCTTTAGAATTGTGCAATAAGTACCATTGATAGAGACTTTGTTCAAACCATCTCCAGAAATCTGTTGAATTAGACTAACTCAAAATTACATTCAATTTTTAAAAGAAATCATCATTAACATCAAATAATGACATCTGGCCTGTATAATTTCACAGAATGAAAGTCAAACAATGGATTAAAAAAGAAATAGAACACATATTTTTAAATGAGGGAAGTTTTACAAAAACAAATACATTTGAAAGGTGTTATATACCTGAAACCACACTTTTCCCAAACAACTCCAAATGAAAAGTTGAAAGCTTACAAATTCCTCTTTGAAACTAGTCCTCAGCTAGTTTCACAAGTTACCACAGCTTTTTTGATGAAAATAAGATCATTCTAAAAGAGTTTCTTGGGTTTATTGTCTAAACAAACAAACAAAGTCTGATTAAATGCATAACTGGGTGTTTAAAAGCCAAATGATATATCCCTATATAATCAAGAGAGGGTAACTCTGGTAATGTACCTTTAATTTACACTGTTAGGAAAAAGATCTCAAGACACAATCTGCCTTTCTTTTTTGCATAAGCAGTTTAAACTAGAACCAAGAATACCCCTTGTACAATATTACAGAATTACATGGTTCCTTGTGAGAGAAAAGATGAGATAGTTTATAAAAGGCAAAAATAGAACATGGAGGCAAACTGTGAAGTACAAACTGTCTGGAAAGAGATACAGAAATGCTTGCAAATAGGAAAAAATGTATTTGCTTTGAGTAACTCAGGAGAATCATGAGTTGACCATAGTCAGTGTTCACAAATATACTGTAAATTAATTCCTGACTTCACATACATTTTCCTTTTATGCCATATTTCTAATCCTATTAGACTGAATTCACATATCGAACTATTCCATGATTTGTTTACTAAGGTAATTTTAGTAAAAAGTGTGAGCTTTTGGAATGGAATGGAATTCAAATAAGAGGCCAAAAAATACTAAGGGAGTAGAATTCTAAAATAGGTCAAGGAAAACATAGTTATACCTAAACCTTTAAGCCATCTTATAAATAAGAAGCTTCAAAATCTGTTGAGGCAAATTAACAAGCATGGGAATTCTCCCTAGAGAACAACAATGTAAACATTACATCATTATACTTCTTCTTTTGGAGCCATCTCTATCAAAAAAAAAAAATCTTGCCTGAATGCTTTATATGCTTCTCATTGGCTGTCCTTCAATTATTCTTGTTTAGAACTATGGTCCACAAACAGGAAAAAGTATGTTTATTTAGCAAGCCAAGACAAAAGCATTCCACTCAAGTGGGAACGAGATTCTAGTTAAGAAGTTTAAATTTAGGACAATCTCATCCAAATTTTAGGGCAATTCCAATGCCATTTTACAAATATACACATTATTTTCTGTTTCTCAGATATGATTACAGCAATGAGAGACTTGCTATGCTATGCATAGTAGCTCAAAGTCCACAGACCAGAATATATAGAAAAACTCATTTCAGTATAGCTCATATGTTTATACTGACGGAATATATGTGCTTTGCTTTTGTTTGATACAGTACATAAATTCTTAAGTAGAATTAGTGTTACTTACTATAGACATGGGTGAGCCTCCAGGTCATCATTTCACAGATGTCTTGCTGACCATAGATATTTCTAAACATGCATAATTGGTGGCAACACAGACAGTCTTGTTGAGAACAAGCATAATCAAGCATTTACCACAGCAAGAGCTTATGCACATATCATCTGGGCTGAGATGGGGAAAAAATCAAGTTTCACACATGAACATGTCCTACAAATGATCCAAAGCTCTTATTTTAACAGCCTAATGTATGATGCACTTATGATATCCTTAATTTCAAATACAATTTATGCTGGTCTCTTGGTCAAGTGCTACAGATTAGAGTGACATGAGCGGTCCAACCCATTTGCAAACTTACCCCTAGTATCTAGGCTGATTACATGTGTACTTCTTACAAAAATGCTATGAAGTCAACTTGTTCCTGAGTGCTGTTTATTCACTCAAAGCGTGTGCTTTTTGTATTAAAAATAGCAGTCTTGCTCACAGACCTTTGAGAACGCAAAGCAAAATTTGTTTAAAAAACGACAGAAGTAGTTATAATAATTGAATTAGTATTTGTCCAACAACATGTACAGTATAGTCAAGAATCAAATAAATAGCAACTTTCCAGAAAGATGACATTAACCAAGTTTAAGAAATTTTAAAAGTATTTGTGTGTGAGATTGCTGACCACCTACCAAAAATAGGAAATTTGTCCTTTAAATCAAGCCAGGACTTAGAAAACTGGAATATTGCCAAGGTGACACTAATTTTTTAAAAAGAGATTTAGTGGTGATTGAGAGAATTACAGATAGATAGGTTAACATTTGTCATAATAATAATAATCAATAAAAATAACCAAGCACTAGAAAAAATAAACCTGGCTGAAGGAAAATTGCCATAGATTTTGCAAAAATAAATCCTGCTTCACTATCGGTTACACCAGAGGTCCCCAAACTTGGCCGCCAGCTGTGCTGGCTGGAGAATTCTGGGAGTTGAAGTCCACAAGTCTTAAAGCGGCCAAGTTTGGGGACCTCTGGGTTAGACTTTCTTGAGAGTGTCAACAAATGATCCAAAGGGCCTGTGGAGGAAAGTGGCCCTGTCACCACTCCATACTTGGATTTTCAAAAAGCCTTTGACAGGTTCATAACCAAAGGCTCTTAAATAAATGTAACCATCATGTGACAAGAGAGCCTGCAATTCTATGGGATGCTAGGTAATTAAAAAAGGAAAAGCAATGAGGACAAATAAATTAACAATGTTCCCACAGGAAAGAAGGTAGAAAATGAAGTCCCGTAACAATCTGTTCTGAAACGGATGGTTTTTAACTTGTTTATAAATGTTCTTAACTTATGAGAAAGTAGTGGGCTGGTAACTGTTGGATAAAACCAGACTATAGACAAAATTATTACTGTGAAGAACTCTAAAAGAATTTCTGTAACCTGGATGAATAGTCAACCAAATGGCAAGCGGAGTTCAATTATTTGTATGAAATTCATGCTAAAGTGTAAAGCTCTGTTTGTGACATACCAAGTAGGTTGCCCCTGCTGGTACTGTTTGTTACTGAGCAATCAGAATCTGAAACACACATGAGAAGTCAGCAATAATCACAAATACTGAAGCCAGAAGAAGAATTCCAAACTGCAACAGGAAATGACCTATCATTAGTTATCATTTGTTTGCAGAGAGTAAAGCTCAATCCATTGTTATTCCAAACAGAACAAAGCAGTTGTCCGCATTAAAGCTAGGACTTTCTAGTATTCTCACTTTAATTAATCTTATATTAAATGAAATGAATAAGCAGTTATGGTATACAGAAGTCTTAAATCTAATTAACACACCAAGCTTCTCTTTTGTCAAGAGTAAACAAAAGGGCTTTCCAAAATCATTCTAATATCTGGTTGTAAATGCAGATACTTTGTTGTGCTTCCCTTGCAGTAGGAATTAAAACTTCTCTAAAGTTTGATTTATCGCTCTAGAGGAGTTCACATTTTTATTACTATCTCTATCAGTAAAGTACCTTGTGTTCCTTGGTGAAAAATATGGAAAGGACAAAAAAGAGATTTCCCAGAACCTACCTATGTAATAAGTGCACTACACTGCAGTAAAAGATTTTTATGGTATCACATCATACCATCACTGCACGGAACTGCTTTGCTAGATATCTTTATACTTAGAAAGGATTTATGATATAAAAAGCTATAAAATACTTTGATAGATATATCAAGAGATACAGTTCAAAACAACCACACATTCTGTTAAGCAGCAAACGATTATCACAGATAAAACATCTACCAAAATATAATTTTGTACAGACCAGTTTCAGACATAGCCCTGGGCCATTTATGGATTGCATTAAAATTATGACTTGCACAAAGGGACATAATTAAGCAAAGATGAAATTATCATGAGAAACAAGCAGAAGCCCAATGAAGAATATACTACAGGTAGACTTTGGCTTACAATTATTTGTTTAGTGACTGTTCAAAGTTACAATGGCATTGAAAAAGTGACTTATGACCGTTTTTCACACTTACGACTGTTGCAGCATCCCAGTGGTCATGCAATCAAAATTTGGATGCTTGGCACTTGGTATGTATTTAGTAGGGTTGCAGTGTCTCACAGTCATGTGATCACCTTTTGTGACCTTCTGATAAGCAAAGTCAGTGGGGAGGCCAGATTCACTTAACAACCATGTTATTAACTGCAGTGATTCACTTAAAGCCATCACTGTGCTAAACAAATAATTCCCTCAATGCTGTCAAAACTAAATAATTCCCTCAGCACTGTCAAATTATTCACATTAGGCTGCATTACTATTGCTATTGGTCTTCTCATTGTTCCTGATGCCCATGTCCACCCACTTGTGACTGCATGACTGTAACTTTGTTGCTTGCATCCTTGCGATTTATATTGATATTGTTTCCTAGTATGATTTGATTGCTTATTGTACCGTATGATTGTCACTGGGTGTTGTGCCTTGTGATTCTTGATGAACGTATCTTTTCTTTTATGTACACTGAGATCATATGCACCAAAGACAAATTCCTTGTGTGTCCAATCACACTTGGCCAATAAAGAATTTTATTCTATTCCATTCCATTCCATTCCAACTGATGCAAGAAAGGTGGTAAAATGGGAGAAAACTCACTTAACAGTTGTCTTGCTTAGCAACAGAAATTTGGGGCTCAATTGTGGTCATAAGTTGAGGACTACCTATATATCAGAGAAGAATTTATCAAAACATCTATCTCTCAGTGATGGTTGCCTTTGTGACTCCGGCACAAAGGCAACCATCAAACTGCAACCTGTTGCCTGTGCCCTTCTTTATTGTACCCTCTCGGGATGTAAGGAATTTATACAACCATTATTTCTAAGGTTCCCTGAGAGAAATGATTGATTTTATGATACTTGTTGCCTTGCAGATATGTCCAAATGTAACTAAAGCAGTTGCAAAGTTTTCTATATCACTATTAAGATGAGATGCCCAGTTCTGCCTTTGTAACTTTATCAATAGTGTTAACCCAATTTTGTTTATTAACACTATGATCATGTGGTGGATTTTACTGCATTGCATTTCAATTGTATTTATTGATTGACCAATTGCTGCAATAAACTTGCTGCTATGAAGAATGTTCTGTCCTCTAGATGTTGCTGAACACAATCATCAGTCACAGCCAAATGGTCAAGAATATAAAATTTCTCTTCAAGGATGAGCAAGAACACCAAATTGGTTATAAACATATGACATTGGTTTTGAGGTCTGGAAACAAATTCAGAGAAATCTGAAACAAAAGTTACATCATTCCTACAAGATCAGAGTACTCTCTTAAAAGGACAATTCCACCAACCAATGCATTCAGGCAAGACAGTTCAGAACAAAGTGAAGAAAATGCCCAAACAAAACTTATTTTAAAGTGTTTTAAAGAATCAGACATGGATTGATAATACAATTACTCAACCATATGAAGCAATCTACTCACTCAGGATGTACATTTGTGGAGCTCAATATGACACAAGAAATCCCAATTCTCACCCCCAAACTTCAGAAAGCAGAGGAAATACAGGTTGTGCTGGTATTTGAATCAGATAATGTGGCCTGAGTAATAGAGCATTCATGGCAAAATCAAAATCTGTATGGGAGAAGTGACAGGGTTATTTCCAGTGAAGAAAACTATTCATGTTGTTGCACTTCTTGTTGTGCCCATTTTCTATGAATAATATTTGAATGGATCCAAAACATAATCAGAGAACACAGTTTTCCTATAATGTAGTGTTTTTCTTTCCTTTGACAGAGATTGATATTCTAATCTCTTCAGAAATTATGTTCAATTTTAAAATTTCATGGGGGGGGGGACAAAAAGAATAGCCAAACAGAAATCCACTGTCTGATATAATGAGTAAGCCAAATTGGGGCACAAAAAGAATGGGAAAGACAGATAAATCCAAGTGGGATTAATTATATCAGATTTATTGATTGATTGATTGATTGATTGATTGATTGGTTCGATTTATATGCCGCCCTTCTCCAGAGACTCAGGGCAGTTTACAATGCGTTAAGCAATAGCCTTCATACTTTTGTATATACCTGCTTAGTTGGGCTTTCAGACCCCCCTAAGCAGTGTTCTTTTTTTATACAAAGTCGGTTTATTGCCCCCACAATCCGGGTCCTCATTTTACCTACCTCGAAAGGATAGAAGGCTGAGTCAACCTTGAGCCTGGTGAGATTTGAACTTTGCAGTAATTGCAGGCGCTACTTAACAGCACTTTAGTCTGCTGCGCCACCAAGGTTTTCGTTTTGCCCTGCTGATTGACATAAAGCAGGAGTTCCTTGCATTCTTCTCTCCAGAAACTGTTAAAATTATCAGAGAGTGAAGCATCTGGGTCTTCTGTCTGGTGACTCTGCCTAATTCAACACCATTCTTGTGTCACCATTCATTCTTATCAGACCCATTCAACACATTCAACAGCTTGATGTTAAAAAAAAAAGCTGTCTGCTTTCAAACAGTTTGCACTATTTTAATATGCTGCTGCTGCTGCAGAGTTTCTTTAAAACTCAGGGCAATCAATATGAAAAGGTTTATACAAGTATTTGGCTTTTGGGTAAACTATCTGTGCTTGTCTAATAAATAAGCAAAAAAGGATCCTGGCAACATCAATTATGTAGTCTACCCTAAAAGAATCCCAGAATAGATCTGTTTTAGGCAAACTCCCTGTTTCATTCATAGCATCTATGATGACGCCATATAATCTCTCCTCATACTAGAAATCCTCCTGTTTTCCCTTTGTTTCTTCTTGCACTGAAGAGGGAACAATGGAATACTTGTGTGATGTCCTTTGGGTGACAGCACTAGGAATCACCTAGTTGAAGCTTTGTGATTTTAATATGTTAACTAGAACGAAGGGTACACAATAGTAAGAGCACTTACACTTATATACCGCTTCACAGTGCTTTACAGCCCTCTCTAAGTGGTTTTACAGACTCAGCCTATTACCCCCAACAATATGGATCCTCATTTTTACCAACCTCGGAAGAATGGAAGGCTGAGTCAACCTTGAGCCTGGTGAGATTCGAACTACCAAACTGCAGGCAGCCGGCAGGCAGGCAGAAGTAGCTTGCAGTACTGCATTTTAACCACTGCGCCACCATGGCTCATAACCTGAAATCCTAAGGTTACATGCATATTCCCAAAGCCGTAGGCTCAGTGTTTAGTGCTCCTCCAAACCTAAACAGTAATAATAACTGAATTTAATTTTATGCAAATTAAAATTTTACTTTAGTCCCACCCGTTACATTCTGTTTACCCTGTTTGGTTATTTAAGTATGGCTTTAATGTACCAACAGCAACTCTCAGGCTGGAAAGGATTATGCACACTGCATTAAACAACTTCATCTTCTGTAATGAACCTGAGGTTCTTCCTATTATTACTATAATTTGATTGGATATATAAGAGGTATCAAAATCCCCAATCCAGACTGGATTTTCAGTGTACTGTTTCAAAAGGAAGCTTGAGTAGTTTCATAGAGAAAGTGAGAAAGAGGCTTGACACTCAAGTCCTTGAGGTCCACTTTCTGTGCCCAGTTTTGACCCACCCAACTCCAACATCTCAGGAGAATGGGCCCCATTCCCATAAAGTAAAGGTAGGATGGAAGGTCAAAGAGACCCTTTCTGAGTGGGTGTACCTACATTTGTATTAGTCCTCCCCACCCCCACTCCTGGTAGTTCTATTTGATCCCATTCTACTTAGTTTTCAACAGCTTACAGAAAACAATTGTTTGGAGAACCCTAGAAAAATATGTTGGTGCCATTAGACTGAACAATGCATGGTATTGTTTCTTTTTTACCTTTTACAATGGATCTTTTACCTTTTTCTTTGTATTTTTTTTATTGCAGCAGAGTTCAAATTCAGTAAATAAATAAGTTTTCTCAAAGCCCTCCTCCCTTATATATACACACACAGACACACCTGTACCTTTTTCCAGCATTTAACGGGGTAGTAGAATCTGAAAATATCTGATTCGTCCTAAAGTTGGATTTTGACATCTCATAATTCAAAATATTTTTATTTGATTTAGATTTAGAACAGGAAAAAAAGTGCTGCTCTTTTGATTAAGTGGGAAGTCTAGAGATACAACATACAACTTTTCATCAGCTTGTTCATTAATTAGGGAGTCAATCTTTTTTTCTTTCTCAGACGTTCATATCCATGGAAAACAATAGCAAGTAATGTTATAATTTCTTGGCATTTTGGAATACTTTCACAATTTCTAGTTCAATTGCAAGTACTAATGCTCCACAAATCCAGATTTCCAAACCTAAGCTAAGGCAATTCTGCTAACTTTCTGTGTTCCATTGCTCTCTCTCCGTTATAAAAAAATAAAACCCTGGAAGCGATTTCTTAAGAAGATGTAGTTTAGCAAAGAAGATATTGGCCTAACTTTTTTATCACATAAAAAAGGCTACAATGAATTATTCAAACAGTGTTTTGTTATGCAGATAGGAGCATAAAGCATTGCATCAGGATAATGCTGACAGCTTTATTGGCAGAACCTAATCAGCAGGATAAAGGGTATCGGACAGGATAAGCCCCTTTCACTTTCAATGTGCTAACAAACTAATGGGGGGGAAAACAAAACCACCATACTTTTCAAACAAATCGCTTGGGAAGGAATTGAAGACAGAATTTATGAGTTGAACATCATTAAATACAGAGTTTTACACTGAAGAGGAAACAAGTAAGCGCTTTAAAGGACATAGATCTTCCTCAACAAAGATGGAAGGAAAATATTGGCTGTGACCCAGCTAGGAAAAGACATATTAAAGTACTATCTGAAAAGGGTTTGTTGAAGCCATGTGGCAAGAAGGTGACAAATCAACAGCTGCCTTTCAATGACCCGAGAATCTCTTGAAATAGCTTTAAAAAAAATTTTTTTAAGGATATAGCGCAGGGAGCAATTAGAGGGGCTTGTCAAGTCAAGTACATTAAAAGCTGTACTTGGTTTTAATTTAATAGACAAGCTTGTGCAGTTTATATAGGCCAACATCCATGTGTTTTACTTCTCAGATCAACTGTTCCTAATTAAGCCCTTCAGATACCACCATTTGGGGTCCAAGCATAGATTCTATACATGCTCTCAAGTGTTGAAAGGCAGCTGCCATTATCTTACATAATAGCATGGCTTAAATTGGTATGCAGTAAAACTTTAGGTAATACATCCTTTGTGCAGACTTAAATAGAAACCCCAAATTTCTGCTGCCTTTGGAATTCTTGAGTCTAAGGATTTATGACATGCACTGGATTCAATCTGCCACATTTTAACTATTGCTACACATCTGGTCATAAAAGGAGCTAAAAGGTACAGCTAGACAGGATACTTTTCCCTTCCTCCTTAGAACACATCAAACATTCTTACAATGACAGATGTTTGTGTGGCCTTCTAGCTTTCATTCAGTGATGCTTACCACAATGCACTGCCACTGAATTCTTTAAATCTCTGCCTGCCTTCTCAGTAGCAACTTCCGCTCATGAAAACTCTACAAACTTGGATTAGATATTAGAATTAACATACATATGCATATCCAGCAGTAGAGTTAAATAAACAGAAGGCACTTTTATCAGCTTTAGTCCTAAAGTATATTTTTAAGGGGCTGGCAAGCAAAAAGGACTAAGAACTGAAACTTAATATAGTCAGGCCAATTCTATCCATTTTAGAAGAATTGCCTTAACTCGGGAGCAAAAGAAACAACAGGAGTTTGGAAGCACCTTTTCAGACTAACACATTTTATTAAAAGGCACAAGCCTTGTGAACTGCAAGCTCATTTCATTACATGCTATTCTATCCAAGTTTCTTTGAAATAAACTCTATTTAGTTCAAAATTTGCTTTAAAGTATGCATGGGGCTGCTAGCTGTAAAACTAGATTACACTGCTTTTTAAAAAAAAAACTTGCTGGGAGAGAAGCATTTAAATTTAATTTAGCCAATCCTTCTAGCATAAATTAAAACACAGACTTCTTTCCACCAAGCCTAAATCTAAGGCATCAGAGTGATTGGGGAAAGGTTAATTTTTAAACTAACATTGATTTAATCCTCATTTGGAAAAATAAAACAAAGTCCTAGTGATTTGTTTAGACTGGATGGCAATTCTTTGTTCCATGCAAATTTAACAAGAGAATGCTAACTTTTAACCCAACCATATGTTCATTTATAACAGATCTTTGGTCCCTCAAATGTATCCCTGGGATTAAAACCACAATATTAAAAACCAGGGCTGAAAAACCCTCAAAGCCACCACATTTTTCCTTCCTATAATAACTCTCCAACTTGCTCTACAAGAACCGCTTTTCATAACGGTAAAAGGCCATCTTTCAAACCCCGGGGCTCCCGAAGAGGACGTCTAGTTTGAAAGAAAGCAAAATGTGTAAAATTATTTCTCCATTAGAACCAAGTATGTATTTACATGGAGAGGAAGGGGGTTTCTTGTATAACTTTAACAGTCCTCCAAGTCCTGTTTAAATAGTTAAACAGCAGAACGCCTGTCAAGAAGGGAGCAAAACCAGATCCAAGGGCTAGCACGAAGAGAGTTAAATCGGAAAAGTTTGTTTGAAGCACCCTCCTCCCGTACCAAAAGAGGGCACAAGAGGCTGGGCGGCGGGGTTACACTCACCCGGGGGCCCGTAGTTCTGTGGAGGTGGACCTGCGAGAGAAGCAGCAGCAGCAGCAGCAACAACGAAAGCAAGCGAGCAGTCGCCAAGCCCCCAAATGTGGCAGGCATGGTCCCTCGGAGAGCAGTAAAGGAATATCGCAGCCTCAGGACAATCCGCTGCGGATAAAGCAGCGGATCGAGGTGTTAATTCTGAGGGGCTTCGACTTGCTTCTGCCTCCCTTTAAAAATAATAATAGTAATAGTAATAATAATAAAAGGCTATCCGGGGAAACCCGAGCGTCGGCGACTTTATCCCCCTGCCACACAGTCTGTGCGCAGATGAGAGCGAGGGCGATCTACCCCTCCGGCCGCAACAGGTTAAACACTTCAGCCTGAGCCATTGGGAGGCAGGATTCCCATTATAAACCCCACTGCCGGGGCAGGGCGGGGCCAATTTAGGCCAAGCCCGGGTGACTGACAGGCCGAGGGAACTTTCCCAGCCTCTCCGGGTTTTTCTTTTTTACCCCCTGAGGCAGCGGAGGACTTGGGTTTTTTTTTTTTTTTTCCTTTCCTCGCTGCCCGTGCTTCCGATGGTACATCTCATAAAGAGGTGACCTTCCAAGAAAGCTTCAAGAACGGGTTTTTTGTTCTGGCTGAGCAGTATCTCTCTCTCCCCCCCCCCCCCCTCGTTTTATCCTAAACACCAGAGTAACTCACTCCATTTTCTGCTTTTTCATGACAGGCTGAGCTGGAGACTAATCTTAGGTGTGCTGATTTTCCTTGGCTAAAGTAAGACTGGTGGAAGCCACCTTCTCAACAAATACAAACCATAACCGGGCCAGAGACTGTTGACCAAGATCTAGGGTACTGGTTGCCCACCCTCTCTTGCAGCAGGGATGGGCAATCAGTAGCCTATTGCACAAACTTTTAAAAGTTGTGAGGAAAAAGTGTTCTGCTCTGCTCTGGAAGCATATTAGGAGAAAGAGGGAAGGAGGTGGGGACGGGGTGGAGAGACAAGGAGTGGACCTGCCTCATCTTGTTGGGTCCTTGTTATTTACTGGTTTTAGCATTTCCCCATCAGTTACTGGTGATCTCTGACAGATACTCCTGAAGGAAATGTAACATTTGAGAAGCCTGCTTCACATGCAAAAGTAGTACAGTACTAAACAGAAAGCATCCTAAGTGTGCCTCAATACACAGTTGGTGGGATGCAGGCAACATCCCTAGTGTAGAGAGTAGAAAATGTAGTTTGCATTGAATAGAGTGAGTCTGCTGGCAGTAAAACTGGGCTTCAAAAGTTCTTGTGACATACTGGGATAAATGTGTCAAACGTTATAGGTACTGCCTTTATTTGTTGGGAAAGCTGCATCTGGCCCGGCTGATAGCCAAGTCTAGACCTTCGCTATTTTACTTATGTGAAAGTCTCCATTGGTCAAAGCCATGAAGAGTGGCAAAAGTCACTATGACCAGGCTAAATGAAAGACCCCAAACTGGAAAATAATGGGAGGGAATGGTAAAAGACATGAATTGATAAATAAAATAGAAGAAAATAAATATATTATGTGGGACTGTATGCGGAACAGATTGTTATTTTGGTAGTGTCAAAAGTACACTATCTTGGGGTGGAGGGGTGAGTATAAAAAAGGAATGAAGTGAAACATCTAGAATTAAAGTAGGATGACTGTAGGAAGAGAGTGCCTTTCTATCCTCTATAAAGGGGCCAGGAAAACAAGAATTGCAATAGTAATAGATTTGGGGGGGGGGGGTATTTGTTTATTTATTTATTTAATCCCACGTAAGTGCCACAAGAGTCCAAACCAGCTCTTGGCAGCTCACAATATAATAAACAATAAAATCACAGTTCAAAGGATGGGATCTGGTTGCTCAATTCCAACTAGAAGGGGTGCCATCTTCCTTAAGCCGAGATGTGGGAGAATAGCCTTATGGAACACCAACAGGGTGGGACCCACACTATGATAGAAAAGGCACGCTTCCTGGGTCACCGATAGATGGCACTGTTTGGTTGAAGGAATTCAAAGTGTGCCAACTCTGCTGGCATGGACAAGAAAAACTACAGTTAGCAAAACATTTTGCTAAAAAGTATAACTTTGAGGAAAAAATTAGTATAGCAGCATATCTTGCTTGCATGTTCTATTGATTTCAAATTAAATTAATCATAAAACTCATCTACCGCCTTTCCTGTATCAGTGGTTAGAGCATAAACATCAACAGTTACCTTATTAAAAGGTTAATATGAAGTATAATTGATATTATTTAGTCATTGATTGCATTGTAACAAGCACTGTTCTTGCTGAACCTTTCCTGACTATGAAAGCCACACCATTCTTCTTGGGGGGGGGGGGTTGTATGTGTGTTTGTGTGTGTTCTGAGTAATAAACACTGTTATTATCTGACTGAAAGTGTCGGTCTCAATTTTCCAAGGCTAGGATGTTAATGTGTAGTCAATTCATTTCATCTCTCTTTGTGCTGAATTTTCCCAGGCTTGTTATGTTCCATCTTCCCATTGTAATTCTATCTTTGCAGTGGTGTGTTTTATTTTTTCTTGTGGCAACATTAGCATCATTAGACATCCTGCAATCTTTAATACAGCCAAGTCAAAATTAACATTAGTACGCCAAAAGATCCTCCATTCTTCCTCAATAGCATATTGAATGTCATCCAAGTTGAGGGGCTATTGTCTAGCAAGTATATCATCAATCACTTTATATCACCCATCCATATGGATTCATTGGTAAAATACAGGATTAATTTACCACTGCCTCCTCTTACACAGTATGAAGTGATGCCTTTGCCATTGTCATTAAAATGATATTTTCTTTCCAGCATCTTTCTATATTATTGCTTCCCAATATAGATTCCTGCTTGCTTTCACTGAGCAGCTGGGATGACCTTCATATTTTTGGTAACCCTGTTGGGATTATGTACTTCTGCCATACACTTGTGGCATTCTTTATTCCTCTCACAAACACCCACAGTACCACAATAAGGCAACCCAGCAGGACTTGAGGAAGATAACTATAGGACTTAAACCTTTATTGAATTGGAAAACTGTCCTCAATTAGAAAGCAAATCAATATTTTGATATTCTATACTTCTCACGTTACTGTATTTTGAAACCCACAGACTTGGAGTCAGGCCAGTCATCTTGCATACTTAGTCTCCAAATGGTAATCAAATGCTGGAAAACATAGAGGTTGATGTGCATTCCTCTTGAAGCAGAGGCATTATACAATTCTTGTTTCTGATATGAGCTCAGTGATCACTTTCACTATTGGATTGTGCGTAATGGCATGAGAGCACCAGGGGTATCTTCAAGACCAAGAAGATCCCATGCATCAAGTAAGTCTCCAAGTGTTCACAGTGTTATAAGACAACATCTTTCTATTCAAATAGTGGAGATGCTCGACTCAGGATTTACATGGAGCTATCCAAGGTTCTGTTTCCTTTGCTTTTGCCTTTTCTCTCTTCCCTGAAGGCCTCCTTATGATCTTTCCTGACTTCCTCTTTGAATTTTCAGTAGCCATAAAAACATAGGATTCCCTACATTCAATCTCAACTCCTGGTGACTACATGGATATGTCCATGTTTTTTATTAGCAACAATGTACAAGTGGTTTGTCTTCTAGGATGCTTTCCAACATTTTTGTCTAGATAACAGTTTGGGAATTTTGGTGGGCTCCCATCCAAGTATTGACAAACTCTCCTTAATTGCTGAGCCCAGGGAGGTTGACCAGAAACTGTCACATGCTGAGAACTTCAAGTAGTTGTAGAATATGCCACTAAGAATAGCAATTCTCTTTTCATACTTTAGTTAAAGAATGAATGAGTAGTTTGAGATTGGTTGATCTCAACCAATTAGGTACAGAAGTGACCTAATTATAATTGAGAATATATATATATATATATATATATATATATATATATATATATATATATATTCCTGAATATATGGTTTTGACTCCCTGATGCATCCTGTGATTGTAGGTGTTGGAGTAATTATAGGAAAGAATGTAACTTCTAGAAAAGTGTTTGCTAGGTATGAATTATTTAAAAACAGAATGTGCTCATTCTTCAAAAGAAATATTAATTTATGAAATTTGATCAAATAAAACTAACAAATACAAATGTAACTAAATAAAAATATAAGACTGATTAATCCACAAATACCATGGCAGCAGAAGGGTAAGAATATCTGTACAGTAAATGCAATAGAGATTTTATGTTTTATGAAAAAAGATAATTCCTGAAACTAATCCCATGGCATAACACTCAACCCATTTTGCAAACAAAGACTGGATGAAGTTTGCTCCAGAGTTTCCATAAAAACAGATCTGTGAATCAAATATTGTAGTTGAAACTAGTGTGTACAAAGGGTGAAAAAAAATCTATATAGCATAAGAATATCTTTATAACTTTTAAAATGAATATACAAGGTTTTTTTAAAAAACACTAAAACTAATCACACCCTTAGCTTTAGAGTAAATTTTAAAATATTTCAGTAAATTTAGCAATTTCCCTTGCCACTAACATAATGCCAAGTAAAACTACTCATCAAGTAAATTTTTATAATCAGCTTTCTGCAGTATTGCCCTGTGGTATATATTAACCTTTATCTTTTGGTTGATAGACACCATCCTAAAAAATGTAACAGAATACATGTGCTTGCACAGGGGTATTGTCAAAGGAATTGATGTGCTGCATTCCTTTCCTTGAACCCTTCATTTACAAAATTATTTCCAAAAGCTAGGGGTGGGCAGTTTGGAAATTAGAAGACATATGAGGAAAGCAGGATAAAGTTGCACTGAAGAAAAGAAGAGCGGAAGAACCTATAACCTTTCCTTCTACTTACTCCAGTGTCAACAAATATGTAACCAATTAATATAATCACAGACTAATTATGGCATGTAGAGAAATAGAGTTTCAAGGATTTCAAGAAGGTTGTACAAAATAGAAGGACTTCCCCACTCCACTCTGCAGAGGCTCACAAGTTTTATCCATGTCCTTATAATTGGAGATAGATGACCACCTGTTTTGCAGGTGTGGCCTTACATGGGGAAGTCAGGCAGGAATAGCTGAAAAGAAGAGAACAAAAAGGGTCATTCTCAAACTGCGACCAGGTTGTATGGATTGCTTTACAGTTATTTTCCAGCAAAATAGCCCTTCCTAACAAAAGGTGTAAAACAAGCAGTGGCTTATAGCACAAACTTGAAATTAAATTAGATAGAAAATAGGCCCGCTTATTAAAATGGCACTGAATCTCAAGAAAGTATGCCTTTAAACCCAAAACAAAGTCTTCTATAGTCCCTAAATTTAAAGCCCGCAATATATTTGAATATAGAAGCTACATCACAAGGCTGAACAAAACCTCTTAAAAGTTTAACAGATTTCTTCTGATGTTCTTATGCTCTGTCCTTTTTAAAGAAAGACTTTCTCCTTTCATTGTCACTTTCCACGCTTGCCATTCCTCCTCCCTCCAAGTGATTAATATCTACAAACTCCTGACCCCCTGAATGGTTTCCCAGTGCCAACACTAATCACATTTTAAGGAGCAGGTCAGCGGTGAAGGAACTAAAATTCATGTGAAAAAGTCTCAAGGATGGCCTTGGTGGCTCACACCTGCACTTCCTATTCATTGGCACTGTTTACATATTGTCACCCACAATTAATTCTTTCTCTGGACACTTGGCTGATTGCCCTCCCTTTGCACAGGGACCCCTTCTGAGCCGTTGTGGCTGTTCAATTGAGCATGGGTCACCATGATTGAATTAAGTTTTGTGGCAGCCCCTTTTCTCCTTTTCTCACTCTCCCTTCACTAAGGAGGCCTATTGGAAAGTGATGGGCACTGAAGACCAAAGGTAATTATAGGCAGGACATGTGTGAGGATTGTATTTTGAAGTGTGAACCAGGACCGCAAGGGAAGGAAGGGGCAATATATTTCTTGAACTACGGCCTTTTAATTTAAATTGGAGGAGTGTAAGAAGAAAGCAACAGAACAAGATCTGATAAAGAAAAGCTGCATAAAACATAGAGCAGCAGGCATATGTATATGCTGGTTGTGATAAATGATGTTTTCTCCTTATGATGACTGGGATTTTTTGAAGTTATATATTGGATAATTTTATTTCATGCTGCTCAATCCAAAGGTTTGAAGAATTGCTAAACTTTTAAGTGCTGAACCCTAGCGCTTAAGCAGCAAAGAACATTAGCAAACATACCAGAGTTTGTGAGCTGGGCGTTATAAATATCACTAATTACTTAATTCAAAGAAGGAATAGTATAGTATAGTATAGTATAGTATAGTATAGTATAGTATAGTATAGTATAGTATAGTATAGTAT
>WNWU01000001.1:36905740-36932571 GCA_012654045.1 Ptyas mucosa | reverse complement strand
AAAAAAAAAAACAAGGCACAGAGTTCACAACCAAGGAACCTGTTGCTAAAATTTACCTCTGGGAACAGCTGATTGGGGGTATTCTGGGAGGCCATCCACCCGCAAATCAGCTTTTTTCTTATGTCCCTCCCTAAAAACTAAGGTGCGTCTTATACTCCGAAAAATACGGTACATCAATCCTACCACCTGTAAATATTTTAGCCACTTAAAAAAAACATTTTATCTTAGTGGGGATATTTCACATCCAAAAGGGTACATGGGTTTACAAACCTGTAACTTCCCATACATAGTCCTTCACACAGTGTTTAACATGGTTGTAGTCTGCCTACACCTTTATTTTATTTTGACTTTATATTTTATTTCTTTCAAATAAAAAATAAAGCAGATCATGGTGTTTTCAATGTTACTGATAGTAAGAAGACAGAAATTTTGATTTTCTTTTGTGGAGCAGTTTAATGATAGGCCATGGTGGCGCAGTGGTTAGAATGCAGTATTGCAGGCTAATTGTGCTGACTGTCAGCTGCCAGCAGTTTGGCAGTTCGAATCTCACCAGATTCAAGGTTGTCTCATCCTTCCATCCTTCCGAGGTCGGTAAAATGAGAACCCAGATTGTTGGGGGCAATATGCTGACTCTGTAAACTGCTTAGAGAGGGCTGTAAAGCGCTGTGAAGTGATATATAACTCTAAGTTCTATTGCCATTGCTACTGAACTTTCAGTGGCAACTTGATAAGGAAGTATCAGATGAAAACCAATATGAATTACTCTAGCGCAAATGTGGAAGTCGACCAATACACCATCAGAGGAAACAATAATAAAGAAATTCTCAAATGCGCCGAAATGGATAAATTAACGATGGAGATCAAAAAAAGAGAAGACTCGGATTATTATAAAGTGTGGAATAGGTTTTATACATGGTTGGAAAACAGAAATCAAATTAAGAAATAAGAATATAAAGTGAAATTAGATATTAACATACTGGATATAAATGTAAATAATGATCCTACTAACAAAGCAGTTAATTATGAATATTTAAAAATAAAGAGAAGGAGCGGGAGGATAAAAGCTAAGAGTAAAGACAAAAGTCAATGCAGAAAGTTGTAAAATTGTATATATTTGTTGTTAGTATTGTATTTTAATGTTTGGTGTGCGTGTGTTTTTGTTTTTTGTTTTTGTCTCTTGATTTCTTTTGCTATTGTAATAATAATGATAATAATAATAATGATGATGATGATGATGATAATAATAATAATAATAATAATAATAATAATAATAATAATAATATTTCTATACCGCCCTTCTCCCAAAGGACTCAGGGTGGTGTACAGCCTATTAAAAGCACAAAGACAAAACATCAATTAAAAATAATTAAAATTATTAAATAATTTCGGCTCAGATTTAAAACCCAAAAAATTTAAAACCCCAATTTAAAATCATTACATTGATAGCCCGGCCTGACGGAACAACAGGGTCTTGAGGGCACAGCGAAATACATGGAGGTCGGAGATCTTACGCATTTCTGGGGGCAGTTCATTCCACAGGGCAGGTGCTCCCACAGAGAAGGCCCTCCCCCTAGGTGTCGCCAGCCGACATAACTTGGTCAATGGCACCCTGGGGAGACCCTCTCTGTGGGAGCGGACTGGCCGGTGGGATGCTATTGGTGGCAGAAGTCGGTCTCTAAGGTACTGGGGCCCTATGCCATGTGTGTTTGGTTTTAAAATGTAAAATACTCAATAAAAATTATTTTATAAAATAAAAAAAAAGAGAGAGATGAACACCAAGGTACCATATCACTTATATATGTCCAAAAGGCAATAGAAGTAGTCCTTGACTTACAACAGTTCAGTTAGTGAGTGTTCGAAGTTACAATGCCATGGAGAACAGTGACATGACCATTTTACAACCATTGCCGCATCCCCATAGACATGTGATCAAAATTCAAACACTTGGCAACCGACTCATATTTAGGACAGTTGCAGTGTCCCAAGTTTCACATGCTCACTTTTTGTGGCCTTCTGACAAGGAAAGTCAATGGGGAAGCCAGATTCACTTAACAACTGTGTTACTAACTTAACAACTGCAGTGATTCAGTTAACAACTTTGGAAGAAAAGTCGTAAAATGGGGCAAAATTCACTTAACAATTGTCTCGCTTAGCAACAGAAAGTTTGGGCTCAATTGTGGTCGTAAGTTGAGAACTACCGGTATAGAGCCCATGGGTGATAAACAAACTACTTCTGTTTAACACTTTTAGGCTGCAATTCTACATAAATATATTGGAAAAGAAACCTCACTGGATGCACTAGAGCCATGATGGTGAACCTGTGGCATGCAGAGCCATATCAGTGGGCATGCATGCGTTGCCCTAGCTCAGGTCCGGCATGCATGTGCGGGCTGGCCAGCTGATTTTTGGGCCTTCTGGACCCACCAGAACTCAGGAAACAGGCTATTTCTGGCCTCTGGAGGGCCTCCAGGGGGGTGGGAAAGGCTGTTTTCGCCCTCTCCAGGCTCCTAGAAAGGCTCTGGAGCCTGGGGAGAGCGAAGAACGAGCCTTCCAGTCTACCAGAAGTCGACAAACGGGCCATTTCCGGCCTCCAGAGGCCTCTGGGAGAATGGGGAAAGCTATTTTCACCCTATCCAGGCTTCAAAAAAGCCTCTGGAACCTGAGGAGGGTGAAAAATGGGCCTACTGGGCCCACTGTGCCATCACGTGCCAAAAGCAAGGGGAGCCCAGGGGTGTCAAGCATGCATGTGGGGCACACTGAATTATGGGTGTGGACACCCATGGGCGCGACCCTCCTGTGCTCCCCTCACTTTTGGCACATGACGGCAAAAAGGTTAGCCATCACTGTACTAGAGGTACTTCAACCATTTCTGAATACCAGTTGATAGAGAACGTGTGAGAGGTTACTATTACATTTAGTGGGCTTCATGGGTTTCTGGTTAGCCACTGAGGAAATTGAATGATGGACTGGATATGACTTTGGTCTGATTCCAAGGCTCTTGAGGTCATAGAGTCTGCTGAGCAAATACAGAAGATGGTACTCTCATATTGCTCTGCTGATTTCATGTTCTTTGTTTTCCTAGCGAACAATAATGGATGGAATTCTGTGCAATAAGATCAACATTTATGGCATAAAACCAGCCCTAGGAATGAACAGCAATGAAATAATAAATCTACCAGTGTACCATAAAGTAATCCAAAGTTTGTTTGTTTGTTTGTTTGTTTGTTTGTTTGTTTAAAAAAGAAACTGGAAGCTGAAATCAGGGAGAATCATACTTCTGTCACCACTACTATTAAATAAAACCAATTTCGTTGTATACACAATGTACAATGACAGGACTCAGCCACCCTGAGTCTCCGGAGAAAGGCGGCATATAAATTGAAGAAAGAAAGAAAGAAAGAAAGAAAGAAAGAAAGAAAGAAAGAAAGAAAGAAAGAAAGAAAGAAAGAAAGAAAGAAAGAAAGGCTATACTACTATAATCCCTGTTTTCTAATAATACTTATTTAGGTCCAGAATATTTTCATATTTAGCCTTTCATATGTGTCTTAGTGTTTCAGCATTATGATTTCCAAAATTGATAAGCTCCGGTCTGCACAAAGAAGACACAAACATCTAGTGGTCATACAGGAGTGTATGGGGGAATGCTTCTGGATGGGATTACAAACAGCCATTGAGGATTTCTGTTGTCTCTGGTACCCTGGAAGTCTGAAATCTAAAAGTGTTTATAATGGTCTGCTCACCAGCTCTTCAGTTTTCGCTGCGGTTGGTGTCTTTGCTCTTTCAGAGATGTTTTTAGTCACCACATCTCCCTGGAAGCACTTTCTAGTTCTTCAAAGAAGATTGTCAATCCATATGGATGCCATGCACATTTTATGGCTTTGAAAATAACCCTCCTTCTCTCTTGTAGAAATATATTATGATTTGATTAACAGTCATCTGTACTGGATGCAAGGCACATTTCCCACCTGCCCCTATCCTGAAAAAAGGTTAATAGAGATTTTAGACAAGCGATGCATATATTACTGATCTGTAGTATACATTAATTAATCTCCTGAATATACAGGATATTATACACACACACACACACACACACACACACACACACACACACACACATATGGTATATTATCAAATGTAGTAGGAAAAGTGTGCTTTCAGGTATGTTTCTGTTTAAGATTTAAACATTTTATTAGATTATAGAATAAAATACAAAAATTCAAAAGCAAATAGTAAGACACAGTGGGGAGGAAAAGGGGAAAGACAAGTGGGAGAGGGAGAAAAGAAAAAAAATGTGTTGACTTCCGACTTTCTCTGTTGCAGTGCAAAAAATAAATACATGGATTACAGTAGGGGTATCAAATTCGAGGCCCACAGGCTGAAGCCTGCCTGCAGGGTGCTTAGAACTGGCCCACGGGGCTGCCCTGGGAACACTGAAGGACCAGCCCACGGTGCCTCTGCCAGCAAAAACAAAGCTCAGGAGAGCCATGTGTAGCCTCCCAAGCTCCATTTTGGGCTGAGGTGGTTTCCTGCAACCCTCTGCCAGTGGAAATGAAGCTCAGGAGCCCTCCCAAGCTCCATTATCACTGGCAGAGTGCTTGGGCCACCACAGGTGCTCCTGACACAAGTGACGTCAACCTGGCCATGCCCACCTACCCCACTCCTGAGGTCATACACAACCCTGATGTGGCCCTCAATGAAATCGAGTTTGACACCCCTGGATTAGAGGAACTCACAAATCCCATCAGGTACTGTTTGGTATAAGAACCAGCTTCTATTAACCTTCATCTTTTTAGAGGACATGGCTGTTATGTTTTACATGGGATGCATCCATAGCAGGCAAGTCTTTTGGGGATGACAGAGCTGCCATCTTTTACATCCCACATGACAATATAATCATTGTGGTGCCTGTTAGAAACTAGAACCAGAACAAATAATGTGAGCTTTACTGAGGATTATCTCTTTCCATTACTGAAACCTGAGATATTGATCCAAAGAACAATACAACTGAGAAGAGCAACTTTCTCCCACACAGGAATCTCCAAAGAGGCCAGACTGAACAAAGCTGTGTACAAGTTGATTACTATATATTCCTTGAGAATGTCCTGTTCAGTTTGCAGGCATAGAACATAGAATAATAGAGTTGGAAGGGATCTTGGAGGCATTTTTCTAATCTCCACTGGAGAAAAACTGTTTGTAAGTATACGTTCTCCATAATGCCACTCTGAAGGCTCTAGCTGGTTAAAAGACTTTTTCTCCCTGTGGTGGACAGAATATACTTTCCCCAATTTGTACTAATCTTGTTAGTTCTGTTTACAATAACATTTCCCCAAAGACTCCTTTGAACAAATAATGACTTCCTTTGTCACCCCTTGCTGTCAGAATGAACAGATGGGTATAAAACAATAAACTCTTTTTGTTTCTAATGATGGTGGCCTTCAAGTGTAATTAAAACAAGTCAATTTTCCCCCAAGTGACAACCACTCTGGAGAATGGAATGCCTAGGCTGAATTTTCCCCAAATGCCTGTGCAGTTTCTATTCCAAAACAGCATATCTCTCTTTCAATCTCTCTTGAATTAAGTTTACTGCCAAGTTTTATAACCTGAAGCCTAAGGCCAATTGTAACTCATGAAAACCCTCTCTAAAAATTACCATTAATTGTTGTTTTTAATGTGACAATAGAGAGAAATTAGTATACACATGATTGGAGCGTATTCAAATGGACTGCACTTAATTTTAATTCAATTTAAAAGTAAACTATACCCTGTTTACTTTTTCTCCTAACCGCACAGTATTTTTGGAGCATAAACCCCTTGGACTAAGTGCAATCCTTATCCTGGAAAAGATTGCACAAAAAAAAACTTTTCCCCATTCCTCCTTCCAGGTAGCCCCAGGAGGCTCACCTGTTCAGCTACCAATTGATATGAAAGCCATCCAAATAACAAACCTTAATCACTGGTTTTACCTCGACAAACTCTGTCTCAAAGGTGATCCATGCATTGCATTAATGAATTGCTTGCTGAATAAACCTAAATTGGCTGAGTTTGCGCAGCAGCCAACTGTAAACTCTAATTTTCAAACTACAAGGATTGGAGCCACATAACCTACTAATTGAAAATCAGATGAATCACATTATGGCTTGGAGGCATGTGTGACTTCAGCAAGTGTCCTTGGGCATAATGGAAAAATAAAGTGCAAAAAAGCTACCATGGGCATCTGCTGTAATTACTCTTTTGTTACTATAAACTGAATGATAGATTCTGATGCAAAGCCAAATGCTTTTGGCTCCAGATCCAACTGGGATCTTTCTTTCCTTAACAATAAAGTTTAAGATGAGAGACTCGTATCTTCTATCCAGTTCCCGTGCCAGTAGGAATCACTGTTCTGCTTTTGTCAAAAGTCACAATGGCACCCATTCTATACACAGTAATCATTAAAAACAACCTCTGCACCAGAAAACCAACTTCTTCTCTTCACCAGAGAATCATAGGTTAAAGTTTTGGGCCACTTGGTCCTGTTTGCGGCTACCATTTTCTTCACACTGGTAGAACTATCTCTGCTTTCTGCGCTTGCTTTGAATGTAATGTAACCATTTTAGGAAGTCTCAGCAGATAGCAGCACTCAGCCAATCTTGTCTAACCATAGTTGGGCCTGGCTGATACTGCTAGAGAACTCCTGGGCTGTATGCTAGACTTGGAAGTTGGGAAAAAAATATAGAATACAGGGGTGGTGAAATCCAAAGCTTTTTACTACTGATTCTATGGGCTTGGCTTGGTGGGCGGGGTGTGGCTTGGTGGGTGTGGCAGGGGAAGGATACTGCAAAATCTCCATTCCAACCCCACTCTGGGGCCAGCCAGAGGTGATATTTTCCAGTTCTCCAAACTACTCAAAATTTCCACTTCCGGTTCTCCAGAACCCATCAAAACCTGCTGGATTTCACCCCTGGAATACAGAATAACAAAGTTGGAAGGGATCTTGGATGTCTTCTACTCCAACCCCCTGCTTAAGCAGGAAACCCTATATCATGTCAGTCAAAAAGTTGCCTAATCTCTTTTTAAAAACCCCAAGTGATGGAGCATCCACAACTTCTAAAGGCAAGCCTTTCCATTGATTGTTCTCACTGACAGGATATTTCTCTTTAATTCTAAACAGGATATCTCTTTGATATGCTTCCAACTGTTAGTTCTTGTCCTGCCCTCAGGTACTTTGGAGAATAGTCAATCGCCTCTTCTGGCAAATTCCTTCCATATTGTTGCTGTGGTGATATATAAGCAATCGGCAGGACTAGAACCCAGCTCAAGGGCATCCTTATGTTAGCCATCTTCAAACTCTGGTCTCAGTAAATTTGCTCATTTCCCATGGCTTAAATATGTGTCTGGGAATGAAATTAGGGGGCTTTGCTTGCTTGCTTAGTCTATTCTATTCTATTCTATTCTATTCTATTCTATTCTATTCTATTCTATTCTATTCTATTCTATTCTATTCTATTCTATTCTATTTATACTTGTGTGGTCTTTCATCTTAGAATCACAACTCTGGGCTGCTCACAAAGATTATATAAACCAAGTAGCATTTAAAAAGATAAATGCAGAACAAAAGCAAAGATTCCTGGTGCCACAACCTTGATGCAACCCACAGCACTGTGTTTCAGTTCCAATTTCACCCTATCCCAGGGTGAGGGGTAAAAGCTGGGCTTTCAAGGGGAAGGATGCTCTAGAGGCCAGAGGCTTCCAAGGGAAAGAGGGCAAGGGCAAGGGCTTCCAAGGAAAAGATGGGGACATTTAAAGGAGAGAAGTGTGCCCACTGTATTTCAATCAATCAGAATAGAGCTGGAAGAGACCTTGGCCTTCTAGTTCAACCCCCTGCTCGAGCAGGAGGATTTCAGGCAGGTGACTATCCAGTCCTGTCCTGTCCAGTCTCTTCTTAAAAACCAACAGTGATGAAACACCCACAGCTTCTGACGGCAAGCTGTTAATTGTCCTCACTGTCAGGAAGTTTCTCTTTAGTTCCAGAGGTTGCTTTTCTCCTTGATTAGTTTCCATTCATTGTTTCTTGTCTTGCCTTCTTTGTGCTCAAAGCATCTTTGGTGCTTTGGAAAATAAGTTGATCCACTCTCCTTTGTAGTGGTCCTTCAAATACTGGAATACTGCTATCATGTCTCTCCAGTCCTTCTTTTCTCTAGATTGGCCAAACCCAAATCCTGCAACCGTTCTTCATATGTTTTAGTCTCCAGGCCTTTAATCATCTCAGTTGCTCTTCCCTCCACTTTTTCCAATGTCTCAACATACTTTTGTTTAAAAAACTATGTTTGCATTTTATTATTTTTTTTATTTGATCTGGTAGGACAGGGAGAGACAGTCCTGTCAATAACCTGGCCTTATGCCATGCATGGCTTTAAAGGTGATCATCAGCATCTTGAATTCACCTGGAACAAAAACAAGAGACAATGCAGCTCACACAACAGAAATGCAACATGGGCAAACCTAGGGCACTTAACATCTGGACCAGTTGTAACTTTTGGTTATACTCAAGGGCAATCCCATGCAAAGCACATTGCAGTAGTGACCAAGGCATGAGTGACTATGAGATGTGTAACTGGGTATCATTGGCAAACTGAAGGTAATCCGGTTAAAAACAGCAAATATTTTTAGTTAAAATAATCATTTTGGCAAATTATTTATACCCATTTAATTTAAATTAATAAAACTGCATATAAAGGAAAGATTTATTACATTAAGATACTTCCTTATATTGTTGACCCAGAGATAAGTTCTTTGAGAGAGGTGGGCAGTCTAGGAACATGAAATGAAAAATGAATGAATGAATGAATGTTTGGATTGGGTACACTTTTTGAATCTTTCTTAATTCAGAAAGTCCCAATTGGGTGTTATATTGGGGATTCTGGAAGTCATAAGAACATATATATGTAGGGAATTTGGTTGGAGAAGATATTTTAATTTGACATCATTGCCATTGTTCAAAATTATACTAGGCAAATGAATGGGTGGGACTGATCAAAATTGTTAACAAGCTGGCTTATGTGATATCCAAGAGTGTGAGTTATGAAGCAGAAACTGCATGGTTCAAATGTCAATGCTACCATGAAATATTTGTTTGGTGGAAGGACAAACAAAAATATCTAACTTCAAGTGCTTGAAAACCAAGGAAAAATAGTCCTCCACTGCCATCTGTTGGCTGCTGAGTTCCAGCCCTTGAAGAATGACATTGTTTAAATGAATCTGACAAAAACTAATGAACTAATTGTTTTGATCCAGGATTTTCAATGGACGCCCTCCTATAAAACAAATTTGTGAAACAAATAGGTAGGATACTTTTCATACTTGGAAGACATAAGTATCATCACAAAAGATGTCAATCACCACAGCAAATCAAGAGGAGACAGCTGTCCCTTGTTCTGTCAAGACATTTGCTTTTCAGCATTCAAAAGCATTCAAGTGGATTGAAATGAATAAAGAACTATTATCTCCAAATAACCAGAATTTATTTCATTTAGTGTAGTCATGCACTGAGATTCTTTAAAGGGGATATTTTCTCTCTAGTAAGTGAGAAAATATCACTCAGAAAAAGCTTAGATAGAGCAACCATGTAATTTTTCTTTTATCTTTTTGGGAGAAAACTGTAGGCAGCTGAGATTTGCATTACCAATACTTCTGAAGTCATTGATCTTTGCACCAAGGAGGCATCCTGACTATGTTTGTTGTCTGCGTGAACTAAAACAAAACCTTCTTTGGATTGACCTTAATTCCTGGGACCTTCAAACAGATGAACTACTTCAACAATATGGAAATAGTTTGCTATATTTTACTGTATGATGGTATGAATTTCCAACTCTAATCAATGACCATGAAAGTTTCTGATGTTTCCCCACTGAAGGACCAGTTAGGTCAATCTGCTTAGTTTTCAAAACAAGGTGAGCCAGGTGCTGTCACCTAGAAGACATGTATGCCAGTGGTGGTTTCAAAAAATTTTACTACCGGTTCTGTGGGTGTGGCTTGGTGGGTGTGGCGTGGCTTGGTGGGCGTGGCAGGATACTGTAAAAGCTCCATTCCCTCTCCAATCCAGGGGAAGGTTACTACAAAATCCCATTTCCTCCTGATCAGCTGAGACTTGGAAGACAGAAAATAGATGGGAGTGGGGCCAATCAGAATTTTTACTACCGGTTCTCTGAATTACTCAAAATTTCCGCCACTGGTTCTCCAGAACTGGTCAGAACCTGCTGAAACCCACCTCTGATGTATGCACTAGGACAATTTAGCACATCTTTTCATATTTTCTCAAATTGAGAGATTTCTGCAAATATCGCACAATTAAAGCTTTCTCTGTGTGTATATATCTTCTATATACACCCAGGGATGTCAAACTTACGGCATCACATTTTTGTCACGTGATGTATCTCAACTTTTTCCTTCTTTGCTAAAATGGGGGTGGGTATGCCCAGCCTGTGATGCATCCGGCCCATAGGCCGCAAGTTTGACAACCCTGTTCTAACCAATCCAAACCCTTCTATGGCTGAGCTTATACAGTGATTGAGCCTACAATCTAACCTGATTAGCCTTTCATAAAGCTTCATTTCCACAGGCATTTGGGTTTGGGTGAGCACTGCTGATATGTGTGTGTGTGTGTGTGTGTGTGTGTGTGTGTGTGTGTGTGTGTTGTTTTAGCCAGGGCATCATGGGTTATATGCTGTTGTAGTAATTGTTGTACACGTTCCAGAGTCACTACATTTAAATAGACCACACAGCTCGGTCTATCTTAAGACAAGCCCAGCCAGTTGTGACTTACTTGGAAAACATGGTTAAGGAAATAACATAGCATGATTGGTGATCATAACATAATCCCTGCCCTAGGGAATTTTCCCACTCTGAAACAACAGCTGCATTATTATTGGTTTTTTTTCCTCTTTTTGTTGTCGTCTTTTCTTTAGTGACTCCTGAGGGCAGTTGTCTCCAACATGCCATGTAAAGTACAACTCCCACTATCCCCTTATACCATGATTTAGCTCTCACAAGGCATCATAAATTTCTCTATAATCTTTAAATGGCTAGGATAAAAGCTTTGCTCCTCTTTTTAATTCATCTATTTTGATGAAAAGATACAACTTGCACATGTAAAAGTTGTGACTATGAGAACAGACTGATCATTTCTGAAAAAAACAACTGTATGCCAAATGCTTAGGTATTTAAATGCCACCCAATATAAAGTGATGCATATGGAACAATTTCCAACATAGATGCTGCCAGCAATCTTCCAAGTCTGAAGGCCCAAAGGCACAACTCTGCTTTCTGTTTCTGAAGATGGTCTTCACCCTCAAGATGCTGGATCTCTCTTATATACTGTCCCATCTCTGAATCTTATATGCTATCATAAAGTATGAAAGAAGTCAAATAGCAAGAATCCCACCCCCCACCCCCAGTTTATATAGCCATTATAACACAAGCTGTCTGATAAATTCCATCAGTGAAAACATCACACAGAACTAAACAGTGTTAGTCATGGCACTGAGTCTAATTTCAGGAATGGAAAAAATAAATGGGTCTGCTGCTGGCTTTAACAGTAATCTGATGTGAAGCTTCTGACATAAGTAAAATAAGCATTTGCTCACATCTGTAGGACAAGTTTCTGATAAGAACACAGTTGTAGGGGCTGAGAACCGAGACACGGGTAATTTACATTAACTTTGGTTTATTTTGACAACTCAAGTTGCTTAACAATTTGGAACCTGCTTTCTCTCATTTGAAGAGAGAGCGAGAGAGTGGGGCGGGAGGGAGGAAGAGAAAATATATACCGTATTTTTTGGAATATAAGACGCACCTTTTCCCCCCTAAAAGGGAGTGAAAATTTAGGTGCGTCTTATACACCAAATGTAGCCCTGCCCACCCACTGGCCCCCCACCCTTTGGCCTCTGCCTCGCAGCAGTTACCTCCTTGCAAACAAACAGCAAGAAAAAACAGCTCCTTTCAGCTTCAGCACAGCCTAATTAGCACAAGTTGATTGGATCGGCCTCCCGACTCTCAGCTGTTTTGTGCAGGGCCCTGCTGCTTGCTGCAAAGAGGTAAATTGCTGGAGCAGATTTTTTTTTTCCTTGTGCTAATCAAGCTATGCTGAAAACGAAAAATGAAAGTAAAGCAGGCTGTTTGCTGTTTGTAATGAGGCAAAATTGCTCAGGAGATTTCTTTTTCTTCTTTTCCTCACCAAAAAAGGTAGGTGCATCTTATATTCCGGTGCGTCTTATACTCTGAAAAGTATGGTATATGTATATTCTACAGAGGAATTATTGAGTCTGTCATCTGCACCTCTATAACTGTCTGGTTTGGCACTGCAACAAAGCAAGACAGACACAGACTTCAACTGACAGTTAGAACTGCAGAAAAAACAATTGCTACTAGCCTCCTTCCATTGAGGACCTGTATACTGCACGAGCCAGAAAGAGCGCTATGAAAATATCTACAGACCCCTCACATCCTAGACATAAACTGTTTCAACTTCTACTCTTAAGATATAGGGCATTGCATACCAGAACAATTAGATACAAGGACAGTTTTCCCCCATGCCATCATTCTGCTAAACAACTAATTCCCACAACCCTGTCAAACACTTTAGTAAGGCTGTATTACTATTATTCTTTTCATCTTTCCTATTACCTATCTCCTTCTCTACTTATGACTATAACTTTGTTGCCTGTATCTTTATGATTTATATGATTTATATATTTACACAATATAAGTCATAGTATGTTGTGTGTATCATACTATGTTGATACAATGTTGATAGTATCAACATCAATAGTATGTTGATTGCTTATTTAGTATCCTATGACTATCACTAAGTGTTGTAGCTTATATTATGAATGTATTTTTATGATGACTATGATCATGATTTATCACTTATAGCTTTTATGTATAATGAGAACATATGCACTGAAGACAAATTTCTTGTGTGTCCAATCATACTCGGCCAATAAAGAATTCTATTCTATTGTTGGAAGAAATATCCATCTGGTTCAGTTCCAAGTTGGGAGAAAAACACTGGAAAAATGGAAGCTGATTGGAAAGATGGTTTATTGATGGACAGGACCACATGGGTTTGAAGTCCTGGGCAGCTGACCCCTATGTAACAAAATGAAATTCAATGTAGAGAAAAGTAAAAGTCTTACATTTAGGCAAGAAAAACCAAAAGTACACATATAGACTGGGTGAAACCAGGCTTAATAGCAGTAACGGTGAGAGGGATCTTGGAGAATCTTAATGGAGAACCAGCTAAATATGAGACAGCAGTGTGCAGCAGCAGCCAAAAAAGCCAGTGCAATCCTAAATTGTATTAACAGAGGGATACAATCAAGATCAAGTGAGGTACTAATACCACTCTATAAAGCCTTAGTAAGACCACACCTAGAGTACTGCATCCAGTTTTGGTCACCACACTCAACAAAAAGATGTTGAGACTAGAAAAAGTGCAGAAAAGAGCAACCAGGATGATTAGGGGACTGGAGATTAAAACATATGAAGAATGGTTACAGGAACTGGACATGGCTAGTCTAGTGAAGAGAAGGACCAGGGGAGACATGATAGTAGTCTTCCAATATTTGAGGGGCTGCCACAAAGAGGAAGGGGTCAAGTTATTTTCTAAAGCACCTGTAGACCAGGCAAGGAATAACTCAATGACTTCAGAAGTATTGGTAATGCAAATTTCAGCTGCCTACAGAAACTGAACAAGGAGAGATTTAACCTGGAAATAAGGAGAAATTTTCTGACAGCAAGAACAATCAACCAGTGGAACAGTTTGCCTTCAGAAGTTGTGGGAGCTTCACCACTTGAGACTTTCAAGAAGAGATTGGACTGCCATTTGTCAGGATCGCCTGCTTGGGTGTGGGGTTGGACTAGATGACCTACAAGGTCCCTTCCAACTCTGTTAATCTGTACATCTGTAAATGGAGGAGAGAGAGAGAGGGGGGGGTATTTATACCCTCTCTTGGACCTTGCCCTTTAGCTTCCTGTTCCTGTGCAAAAAATGTATTCTATTGGTTGTCAGACTCTCAGGGGTCATAGCTGAGGTTGTCTGAGATAAATTTGGTTGAACCTTGCTGGGTGATGTAATGTTTCCAGGTGATTTTGCAATGCAGTGAGCCCTGCTGCTAGATGGGTAGAGGGCTAATCCTATTATGTCCTGAGGGGTCATGTATTAATCCCATTACCCTGGAGCTGAAGGTTTAATTGTCTTATAGATAGGCTGGCCCAGTCCTGCTCAATGGGCCAAATATCTGCTGGGGGCAGGGAGCTGCAGGGAACTGCCCTTTGTCTTTAAAAACATGTTTCTCCTTTTCTCATCCAGGGAAATATAACATTCTGCCTTTTTAATATTTCCTAGAATATTTCATTCTTCTAGGAGAGGGGTGGGTACTAACTTTGTGTGTGTGTGTGTGTGTGTGTGTATGGAATTGTGTCTCTGCAAAATCAATCTGCAGAAATGATTTTGTGGTTAAGCAAAAGAAATGAGGTAGCCTTACTATCTAGTGCTCCGTTACAATTTTTGTCTACATTGGCCCAAAATTGCTCCATAGCTGCACTTATTGTTTTGGTTTTAGTTTTTGCTTTTACACTGTAACTTGATCCACAGAAAAATAGGGAACAGAAAGACTAAAAGCACATATCATTGTTTCCTTTAAAATCTGTAGGGAGTTTGTTATATTGCTTGAATGACATAAAAACAAAATAAGTAACAGATCACTGTTTCATTGTCTTCATGACTGAATGAGTAAGCAACCTTCCAATATAGCAAGCTAGAGAATTCTGGGAGTTGAAGTCCACACATCTTAAAACTGCTGAGGCGGAGAAATACTGCACTAGACCATCTTGTAATGAGAATAAATAAACCTAATAAAGAAAGAAAATCCCTCCCCCCAGCACGCCATCTTTTGCATATGGATAAGATTTGCCTAATCCCATCAGACCCAAACTAATCCCTTCCCAGTCCCAGACAAAGCTGCCTGCAATCCTATCTAGCCCGAAAAAGAGAAGCAGCCCTCACCAACTCCCAACACAGCCCAAGGGCAACCATTATAGAGAAATTGCAACCTAGAGAAACCCCAGCCTTCCATTTTCTTCTCAATATTTCATCTCCAAGGGGCTTCCCCAGCTCTGCTGCTACCCTCCTAAAAGGCCCATTTTGCCTAACAATTCCTTCCAAGTACACTGATAAAGGACTTAACTAGCTTTCCCAAATTGGCCAACCAATCAGATCCCTAGTATTTCTCACCTTTTAGCTCTCAACTTCTATGAAAATCTTTGCTTTTCCATTGTTCAGGGTCTTTCTTTCTTCTAAAACAGGCGCCCAATGATTATTCCAATAAATGTGGTTCTTCTACAACTTAACAAATTCCTTCTATCTTAACAATGGATGTTGAAGAAAGTGAGTCATCCTGTTAGTCAATGTTAATAATTTGTCTGTGTTTTGCTGAACTCTGCATCAAAGGTAGGTCAACATTATTATTGGGAAGTACACATATCCTCATACATTAAATAGCTTTACTTCTTTGTATATGTTTTCATTCTACAGATCATAAAGTATGTGGAGACCACAGTTTTAGACAATTGGATGGACAATTTAGCACTAAGTATGTTACCCTATTGTGCCTTGATGAAAGATCAGTTTCTTAAGAATAGCACAAGTGATATAATCCGGTTTATCTCTGATCTGTTTTTCCTTTGTTTATCCCAACTTCGCAACTATTTTTGTATGTTTTGCTCCTTTAAAAAAAGTACAGTATAGGAATTTCAAAGCTTCTCAACAAAATCCATTTTGATTATAGCTTTAAAGGGTGCTGTTTTAATCAACATCTATTAAGATAATTCCACGAAATTCCAAAATATAGACAAGATTGGAAACCCCTAAAAGACAACAATGACAAGTCATTTGAAGAGACTTCATATTTGAAGAGACTTCCATATTTTTGCCAAGAAAAATGACTTACCTTATATAAAACTGACATAAACCAGTACTTTTCTATTTTTTGAAGATGTGTGGACTTCAACTTCCAGAATGCTATTACCAGGAGTAAACTACTGCCTGCTGTTTATCAGACCAAGAACTGAATAAACCTGGCACTTAAACTTTACTAGGCCCTCTGATGCAACAGCATAAGACTCCTATATTTCCAATTTACATATCCACAAATTATATGTGGTTTAGATTTAATTTGTAAAGGGGTGTAGGAAGAAATATCCTTCTGGGTTCTGCTCCAAGTGGGGAAAAAGACACTGGAATCATGGAGACTGCTTGGAAAGATGGTTTAATGGTGGGCAGGATCACATGGCTTGAGTTCCTGAACAGAAAAGGGACGAGATACAGTGAGTCCCCGGGTTTTATGCTTTCTCTGGCTTTGAACTTCCTGGGGCCCCGAAAGAGTATCCTGATTGGTTGTCAGACTCCCAGGGGGTGGGTGTCTTAGCTAGCCTTGCTGGCTGATGTAATCTTCCCAGGTGCCATGTGGTGACTTTCTGTCCTAGATGGGACCCATTGTGTTAGTTTCTGTTGCTATTGTGTTGCAGTTGGGTCCTATTGTCCAAGATTGAGTTTCTGCCTCTGGCCCATTAACAAGGGGGGGAGGGCAGGAAGGTGGGAGTTGCTTTGTCTTTAAAACATGTTTTTCCATTTCTCAACCAGGGGAACATAATATTCTGCCTTTTTAATATTTCCTAAAATATTTCATTCTTCCAGGAAAGGGCTGGGTGCTAACTTCCTACAGGGGAATTGACTCGTCGTTGGCCAGGCCAAGGACCACCACTGATCATCATCCTTCCTGCTCCTAGGAGGAGCCAAAGATCACCCTGCTTCCATACCATAGGTTTTAATGGAGAAACACATTTTGACCAAGACTCCTGCAGTATCATCCTATGGAAGACAAGTGCTAGGAGGGGAAATAAATTTCATGAGAAAATGTGGTAATCTTAGCAACTCATTAAAGGTGGAATCTAAATCATCTAAATAAATACATCGCCAGCAAAAATTCAATATGCACCTATTTGTAGTGCCTAGAGGTAATCCTCAACAAACCACAAGAGCTCCAAATTTCTGTTGCTAAGTGGGACATTTGTTAAGTGGATTTTGTCCCATTTTGAGACCTTTTTTGCCACAGTTAAGTAAATCACTGTATTACTTAACACAGTTGTTAAGTAAATTAAGTTAGTAACCTGGTTATTAGGTGAATCTGGCTTCACATTGACTTTGCTTGTCAGAAGGTGGGAAAAAGTGATCACATGGTCATGGGACACTGCAACTATCACAAATATGACTCAATTGCCAAGCACCTGCATTTTGATCACATGACATGGGGATGCTGCAATGGTTGTAAATATGAAAAACAGTCATAAGTCACTTTTTCAGTGCTGTGGTAACCTTGCTGTGGTAACCTTGAATGGTCACTAAATGAACTGTTGTAAGTCGAAGACTATCTGTATTTGTATTGTTTCACCTTCATACTGAATACTGTTGCACATCTGCCAAATACATGTCAAGTTTCTATTACTGGGCAAGAGCTTCTTGTAAATGCCAATTTGCACATACTCAAAGGAATACTGCTAGTTATTTCAGTTCTATAATAGCAATAGCATTTACTTATAAATGTGAAGCATTTACTTCACAGTGCTTTATAGCCCTCTCTAAGCAGTTTACAGAGTCAGCATATTGCCCCCAACAATCTGGGTCGTCATTTTACCGACCTTGGAAAGATGGAAGGATGAGTCAACCTTGAGCCTGGTGAGATTCGATCTGCCAAACTGTTGGCAGCAGGGTGATCAGCAGAAGTAGCCTGCAATACTGCACTAATAATAATGTAATCCAAACTGGAATGCTTCCTATTCTAGGGCGTAGCCCAGGAAATAACTTCAAAGTAGGTGAGAGCCTCTGTTTTTAGAGCCTGGGCAATAACACCTAATGTCCTAGAAATATCAACTTGATCAATTACCCAGCCAGCTCTAATTATTCCTCTCTACCCACCTTTCAGATTTCATCTGCATCATCACTCTGTGGAAGATTTCCGGGTTGTGCATTGATCATATATAATATGGTGCTCTGCCTGTTTTACCTGCTTGCTATTATGATGTAAACAACAACAATAAAAAAGAGTGAAGTCTCTTTTCTGGATATCGCCACATCTGGGTTCTCAATTTGCGGATAACTTTTTTGTTCCATTTTCGCTGGGTCGTCTGGATTTTTGCAGCTAGCTCAGAGTGCCTTTGCAGCCAGGCTCCGCGGTGACTTTGGGGTCTGTTTGCCATTGTCTTCCTATTTTCCCACTTCCTACAAGACTAGCCTGCAGCCTTGATGTTCTCACTGATGGAATTCCATCCAAATGTTAACCGAGGCCGATTACGTAACTTCTGAGATCAGCCAAGGTCAGTGGGGATGCCCATTAAGGGTAAGTTAGGCTGAGATCGAACAGGTTAGGAGCCTTCAAGGTATAGCAGGAAAAAGCTTTAAGGGACTGGGCTGTACCGATACCAAAAATGACCCCACCCTGTTTCTGAAAAACAGAGCTGCAAAAGGTGGGGTGAGATGGACCAAAAGCGTGCAAGTACAACCTCGACCTTTAGCACGAGGACCGGTTTCTCGTTCACCTTGAAGCTTTTTTTCCTCACTATTTACACGACACAGCTTCTTAAACATCCATAGCAGAGGCGTATACAGAGCAAGAAAGTCCCCGATCTTCAAAATAAAAAGAGAATTCGCTTTCCCGTCCCATGAAAATGGGTGTCATTTTAATCTTTAGGACGATTAGGTCTGGGTAGCAAATAACCAGTCGACCACTAGATGGCAGCAGATACCGAAACGCTGGCTCTTTTTTGCTTTCTAGGAGCAGTTCAAATTCGCGCGGCTCCGACCTGTTAAGTTTTAACCTGAAAAGTTGTCGTCAATGCCAATACTGTACTTTTACTCAGCAGACCGGAGGATAGTGCCTAAAAATCTTGTTCCAAGTACCTCACGACCATGACAGATTGATTTTCCGTGACAGCCCAGCCAAGGTTTGTCCTGCGCCATTTATAATCATTCCGAATCCTCCACTGCTGCTTCCTGTTCTGGTTTGTCGGGATAGGATACCTCGGCATCCACCCTATATTAATATATTAAATGGCTCGTGACCGTATCTGACTTTTTTAAATAAGCAGAAAGCGTCTATGGAGATTCTGTCATCCAGGTGATGGTTGTCCCAAAGATGTTTTTCCCCCCAAAGAGGCAACTGGACTTTCCGGTTTTTCTTTGAAGAGCTAAAGCAGCTTCTTGGATGAGAAGGGAAACTTCTTCAACGCAAAACCAGAAAATCCAGTTCCCCCTTGAAAGGGGGGGGGGGCGGGGAGAGCACCTCTGGGCCTAAGCAGAGATCATGTAGCCAGCCCAGGTAAGAACTATCAGGACATAAATCCTAAAGCATTACGTATTGCCAAGAGACAGACTCGCAGCAAATTAACTCTGCTCATATACCATAGTGGTTCACTGGATATATTGCAATCGGCTGGGCCAATGCACTAAATGTCGAAAACATCTTACAAATCATAAAAGCGGAGGGTGAGCCCAATTGTTATGGAGTCTGCCTGCAGTTAGCCGTTTCTTTTTCTAGCTGGCACCTTCCATTTGTATCTTAACACAATAGTTAACTTAATAACTGATTCAAGCAGCAGCTGCCCTCTATGCTTCATTGCACTCAACTGAAATGTTGAACTACCAGGTATGCGAACAATTGTTACTTCCTTTTTCTTCTATTTATTTGCAAGCTCATATTACTCCATTAATTTATGGTTAGGCAAATTTTATAATACTCTTAATAAAAATCTACACTACATCACTAAAACATAACCCAGCCCAAATGAAAACACTGGTGGGCAATAACTGAAAATCACCATTAAAAAGATTACTTCTGGATTTGTGGTTTGATTGTTGCAAAATTGTTCAAATGCCAGTGAAAAATTCATTTGGAGGAAAGTTGCAATGCGCTTATTAAGCTGTTTTGTTTAAGAACGTTGTTTATTATTAACAGCTTGCCGTTTTTAAAATGCTCTTTTCTTGACAATTACTGGAACATGCAAAACCTTTCAGCAGCAAAGGTTGCTGGAAGGCAAAATCACAAAATTCTGCCTCAGCCATATCATGCAATCAAACTCACTTGGGAAAAGCAGAAATGACTAGACACCATCAAAGATAATACCAGCCAGAGCATAAACTGAAAGCTGTACAAAATCAGAAAATGTGAAGAACTTGGGTCCATAGGATTGTTGAATCAGGCATGATTGAACCAATAGCAGTATCACCTTTAATAATGCAATCAGGGCTCCAACCCAAAAAAGATAAAGGACTCTACCACGGATTGCACATGCCTTGCAATGTACTAGAGGACAAATCACATTTCTTTAGTCTTACCATAAAAGATACAAAATACATTGTAAAATATAGTGTCCTTTGGAAAAGGTGGGCTTTGCATTAAGGATTCTTTGACTTAAGGGGGAGGGGGGGGCTTCCAATATGGAAAACTAGTTTGGAAGATAGAATATGGTCATGTTATTGTACTTTCGACCCCTGTAAAATATTTGCATTTAGCACAAGCTTGGCCAACTACTTTATTACATGAATATCAGTCTTGAAAAGGCTTGGCACAAGTGCTGTATTTCTCACTGAATCTATATTCATAGAGCACATTAAACCAGAAGCTATGTTAGCAACTGCTGACATATTAAACTGTGCCATATTAAATTCAAACTACTCGCACAACTGAACCACTTGGATCAATTGAAATTACCTATGTTATCTTCATTTCACATCAGAGCACTTAAAATTACCTAAACAGCTTTTATCCTAGCCATGACAGTTCTATTTTGATTTCCAAGTATTCCATGTAATTATAGTTACACTAAAATACCATTTACCTAAAGGTTCCTTATCCTCACTCAGGGCTGGCTGTAGTAAGCCAAGATGGCATTTCAGTTACATGTATTATGTATGCTCTACATGTATTACTTCATGAACCTTTTATTACCTGCAAAGTACCATTCCAAGTATCAAATATTAAGTAGAAATTGTAGAATGCATTACATCTAAGTGCAAACCCATGTAAAACGCAGCTCTCCCACAGCTTTGAGGAAAAAAAACACAGATTTTTTTAAAAAAAAGTTTTATTGTGAGTTTTGACCAGTACATTTGGAAATATGGCCAAGGCAGCAAACAAATATTTGGGAATCGTTCCCAAAACCTGAAATAAAGCTTTATTTACAGCTGGTGTAAAGCTCAATTAACCAATTTAAAACATTTAACATCCCAAATTTCAATTACTAAGAGTATACTGAGAAAATGTTCAGAATTAAGATTTTTTTTTAAATACAAAAAAATTAGTTTCTTCAAAGAACTCTAGCAATATACATTAAGCTACACACTTCTGATTTAATGAAGTGAGCAAGAAAAAGATTATCAAAAAGAGAATACAATTAGTTCAGTAACTTTCTGATGGTCCACATTTACAAAGTTGTTACAACCCTCCCCTCCCCTGGTTCAGTCCTTCTTTCCCAAAAGTCACATACTTACCACAACTATTAGCAAGTATGGTTTTAAAAGTTCAAGGCAACAATTCAGTTGCCACTATCTACAGATCTTGACCTTGAGCGTGATCTCTGGCGATCCACAGAAGCAGGAGACTTTGATCTACTGGAAGAAGCACGTTTCTGACTCTTTTCAGGGGCAGGAGATCGACTAACTGATTTTGATTTGCTACGGCTCCTGCTCCTGGATCTGGTGTAAGACTTGCGGCTTCTTGATCGAGAACGACTACGGGATCTTGAAGAACTCCTGCTACGGGAGCGAGACCTGCTTCTGGACCTACTAAAAAAGGTAAATATCCATGTTAGGTTAGGTTTATACTGACCACAACTGTGTATACACAAGCATATCTTAGCTGAGTTCTTACCTGTGCCTTTTGCTGCCCTCGATTAGTTTGATTTTCCTTCCATTGATTTCCTTGCCAGAAAGTTTTTCAATGGCATTCTTTAGATCACTATAAGAGGCAAACTCAACCACCCTAATTAAAAAAAGAAATACAGCTTATAAATTAAACTATCAACCCTTAAACTTCCCAAAGTATCTTTTTTCTCCTTTCCCAAGTTATCTTTTGCAATATATTACAATGGTTCCAAAATACTTACCCTTCATTTAATTTGGGCCTGTGTGCATCTGCAAATGTTACTTCCCCAGCTTGTCTCATGAAGTCTTTGAGATCCTATCACAAGATTAAATATGTTAGATAAAGGAGGTAGACAACGTTTATCAATTAATAAAAATTACTACTGCAAAAAAAGATGTTAACAATTAAAACGCGGCAGATGCCACACTTGTAGATAATTCCGTATTTGATACAATATATCAGGGCACGAAATAAATGAAAACAGCATATTGCTTTAAGCAAAATGCTCAAATCTAAAGTTATTTGTTTATACATTTTACACAACTGAATGCAAGACAGTTTACTTGTACGAAAGCATTCTGAAATGTCTTACAACTAAACAGCACATTTACAAAACAAAAACCAGTTATTTTGTGCCCCATATGTCATTAAAAATATAGTTTACTTTACCTTCATTAACATTTCCCTAGGCTAGCCAAGCAGCAAACTGCATTAAGCGATCGAAGATACCACCACGGTACATGCCCGACTGGCTCTTCGCCAACCATTTGAAGAGAACTACCCAGTCGATGGAAGCCTTTAAATCGCACAGCCCTCCCTATTAGCAGACTATTGTCGGATCCAGACATTCTCTAATCTTGTGAAGTTACACCAAGGATCACTTTACTGCGATCAGGATTCCAAGGACCACCTAATTCGTATCTTTCAAATCTCTCGATCACGATCTCTTATTTCGAAGCGTTAGAGGAGGTACAGTTCTCAACTTAGGAATCAGATCTCGTTAACTTTCGGGGATCGCTGCAACCCGGCACTTTAAGGAAGTGCATCGATTACGTCTAGACCGGCAAACACAGATCTAGAGGTGGCCAACTGATACACTGGAGGAGCTGACTGGAAAAGTCAACCAGGCCCAACCAAGAGTGACCAAGACAGAACGATTAGGATAACCCACAGGCACTCCTCGTCATAAGGCCAACGACACAGATAGGCTGGCAAATAAAATGGATTTTTAAAGTGGTTAAAATGGATTTTTAAAACAAGGTAAAATTACATTAAAATACTATTAAACTACTTTTGAACAATGCATTTAAACATTAATTAATAATTTTGAAAAATGTTTTAAATTTAAGATAAAAATTAGTTTTAATAAAAAAATTTATATATTACATACCCATTAAACGAAGTCTAAGATAATCATGTTTAACAAACCTGCCAGCTGACTCGAGAAGACAAATTTTCTACAATGAGACGATTTTCTGTTCTTACAGGTGGTGCATTTCTAGCAAACACAAAATGTTAAGTTCATTAGTTATGCCTACAGAAAGTTAAACTGAGCATCGCCTATGTTCCTTGCATAGTATTTACCTTCTGTCATTTCGTGGACGGCGGCTGCTAAAACGATCAGAATAACGCCCTCTACCTCTTCCACCTCTAGAGCGGGCTCTAGCATGTTCAATTGTAACTCTAGAAAGCAAAATAATTACATCTATTTATAATACAACAGTCAATTCCATCTACGTGACATTGATAGGTGAATACTAATTATGACTCCTTCCAGTTTCAGACAAAGTAGGCCAACCTGAACATACTGGTCGAATATATTTGCAAAGAATGTGCTACCGTCAAGCATACAATAAAACATGTACAAAGTATCCAAATGCAATCAAAGCGTTTTGGAATGTTACCTTTCACTGCAGAGTTCTTTTCCATCCAATTCATAGACTGCATCATCAGCATCTCTGGGATCTTCAAACTCCTGTTAAATAACAAAATAATGCATTAGCGATTTACTGAATGGCATCTCTGGTTAATTTCAAGTTTCTCAAAGGCACAGAACAGCAGCCACTTCATTTGTGTTTTGGTCCACTGAATTTATTCCAAATCCCAACTCCCTTTGTGAGGAAAATAATTAAAGACTGCATTGTAACTTTTTTTTTACTTACTATCAGTTCTACATACTACAAAGTGTATTGCCACTGCAAAGATCATTCTTACATACTTAAAAAGACTGACGGGTCTGAACTGGCTACCAAAACCACCTTAGCTCCTTTTCCCCATAGGAAGTAATCAATCTCAGCGCTTGTAGGAGGCATTTTTCTTTTACCGCTTACCACAAATCCAAAACCTCTCTTCAAATCAATGTCTCGGATGCGTCCATATCCCTTGAAGAATCTCTCTACATCCTTCTCTCTGGCGGCTGGATTTAGCCTTCCGATGAATACACGACAACCACTCATGGTACCGTTTTAAGAGTAGCTGCAGAGGAAAAAAATTAAAAGGAAAAAAAATTAACGTAAAAATTCAAAGTCGGCAGAGGCAAAAAAAAAGAAAAGAAAAAAAGATGGCCGCCGCCCAAAAGGTTCAGCAGCAGCAGCAGCTGGCACCGCCAGCTCGATTCATTGCCGCAGTACCTCCTCCGCCCTCGGTTGCCGCAGTCTGACATCAGGAAAGGCAGAACCCACGCAGGGCCCATTCGCCCCGCCCCCCCCCCCGCCCCGCCTCGCGTTCCAACCAGCCACCGAGTTCAGCCTCCCATCGTCCAACTGGAAAACGCCACCACGGTTCCGCCTTTTCTCCAGGCAGCCTAAGCAGCCAACGCGAAGTTACGGAGAGCTGCGCATGCGAGTTGCACACGACCGCCCATCCATCCTAGCCCTTTTGAGTGCTTTCACGAAATGGCGGCGCCGCCGCACCCCAATGTTCCAGGCCAATGTTACCTCTCCTGGCTTTTTCTGTTAAGAGGAAATGTAATCACTCACACACGCACACCGCAGACGGTTCAAAGTACGTTTAAAGCTCCTCTCCCACTTAAATCAGGCTTATACAATGCAACCGTCTCTCTCTCTCTCTCTCCCCCGCCCCCGCTACTGCTCTTCTAGATCGCCTATTAAATTTGAATAGACAGGAACTTACGATCGTCTGTTCTCGGGATTTGTTTTTTTTTTTAAAAAAAGTGCAGGTGTCAACGGACAAAAACGAGTTGGCAACCGCCCCCGACGACGTCCTCGCCTCGACTGGGTAGGTCGAGCGTTAACTACGCCACAAAATGGAAGCTCGTCCCACGTGATCGCGGAAGCACGTGACGTGCTTGTAATTCAATGATAGGTGGAAAGCAAGGTGGGGGGCGGACTCTCGGCTTGACTGAGACGGGAAAAAAAGCCCAATGCTTCGAAGTAGTTGTGCGCATGCGCAATAGTCTATTTCCCCTCCCCCTTTTATGTAATTTATAGTCTGCCGAAACTACAAAAGAGGGTCCCAAAGGTGATTTTTTCCCCAAGAGGCAGCTGAACTTCCTATTTTTTCTTCGAAGATGTTTCACTTCTCATCCAAGAAGCTTCTTCAAGCTTCTTCTGGATGGATGATGGGGAATGGAAGGCATCCAGCCAGAACTGAAGAAGCTTCTTGGATGAGAAGCGAAACGTCTTCAAAAAAAAACAAAACCAGAAAGTCCAGCTGCCTCTTGAAAAAAAGCATCTTTGGGATAACCATTGACCTGTGGATGACTGAGAATCTCCGTTGACATTTACAAAAGAGGGCAGTGAGGCCATATTACGTAAAGGGACAAGGTTAAGCGGGTGGTGGTGGTGGTGATGATGATGATGGTAACCAAATCGGGGCTCACGAGATGGCAGCAAAGTAGCGGTGGTCCGGATTGTTGCAGCTCATACCTGGTAGCTCCAAGAGAGGACGGTAAGGTAAAGTGTGTGGGGTGTGTGTGTGTGTCACGTAGTACATAACGTTCAAAACACCTTTCCGTAACTCCTTTTTGCCACCATTGTATCTTTTACCCGGGCTTTAATCTCGCCAAGTACATCTGTACATCCGAACTGGACTGGGTTGATCCTCTGTTGCCATATAATATATGTGGCTATATATGCAGAATCGTGTCTGCATTTAGTCATGTTTATGTAGTCATATATATTGGAGGTGGTGACCCTTCCAGAGCCGGATGCAACGAAATTTCATTTTAACGCCTGCCGGTTAGCGCGCATTCAAAGTGACAATAAAGTTTTTTTTTTTTTAAATGATTTATATGCCGCCCTTCTCCGGAGACTCAGGGCGGCTTACAATGCGTGAAGCAATAGCCTTCATACTTTTCTATATTTATACAAAGTCAGCTTATTGCCCTCACAATCTGGGTCTAAATCTATTCTAAATCTAATCTCGGGCGAGGGAGTGTATGCCGCCGCTGCAGCCTTCTGTACCAATCGAACAAACAAGCGGAGGCTTGTTTTGTTTTGTACCTGAAACTCCCTTCGCGCTCAGCCTCTCGTCCTCCTTCCCTTCACCGCCCCGCTGGCCTGCGTGCGACCCGGTTTCCCGGGGTTACAAGGAGGCCGGCTCGGCTGCCCTTCTCTTCACTGCTTTCCTACAACCTCGGCTGATTTCCCAAACTGCGCGGGATGGGGAGGTGGGTGCCCCAAAGCGCCGAGGATCTTTCGGGGGGGAGGTCTGAAAAACCTGGAGCGGAAAGCGAGGAAGGGGCTGCTGCAGGTTGTGCGAGGCCGCCTCTCTGCGTGGAGCCAGGGGGATTCGCCTTATGGCAGTGTTTCTCAACCTCGGGAGCTTGAAGATGGGTGGACTTCAACTCCCAGAATCCCCCAGCCAGCAGCGCTGGCTGGGGGATTCTGGGAGTTGAAGTCCACCCATCTTCAAGCT
>WNWU01000001.1:36841363-36905340 GCA_012654045.1 Ptyas mucosa | reverse complement strand
AGCTTGAAGATGGGTGGACTTCAACTCCCAGAATCCCCCAGCCAGCGCTGCTGGCTGGGGGATTCTGGGAGTTGAAGTCCACCCATCTTCAAGCTCCCGAGGTTGAGAAACACTGCCTTATGGGTTGTTGAGTACGAGATGCTCCATCGGTTTCCCACCTCAACAAGGCTTTGTTTTTCAGCATTTGGGCCGGGTCGAGGGGTAAAGTGAGGACTCCAGAGCCCCGGGCTGTTTTATGCCAGCCTTCCTCGCCAACTCTTTTTAACCAGCATTTTTTCAATCCCTTCTAATACTCTGGGTGTTAGTACTTATTGTAGTAAATGACAAATTTCTCTTAAGTCAGTTTCATAACTCAGCTAGGAAAGCTGCCAGGTAGCTTTTCTAATTAATTTTTAATATGCCTTTTGATTGCCTGATTAGTTTCACAGTTAGACAAGGATACATCCTTAACCTCCTTATTTTTGGTACACTGTATGGGATTAGAGAAGATTTAGTCCTGCTCCTTTTTAATTTTAAAAAGCAGGCAGTTTGTATGAAAATGCAAAAGGGTTTTATTATTCCTGTGTATGGTTTTAATTTTTTAAATTTAGCGCCAGTAAGATTGCAGCCTTACAGCCACATCTTACCATCAGTATACCCTCAGTCTTGGTTCACATGTTGCTAAACAATAATGGGGTTTGATTTTAGATTCGTATATGTGAAAATCTCCAGTTATAATCTGTGAACCAATCCATGATCAGTTCCTTAACTAATTTTAATATTAGTATTTAGTATTATGAACAAAATCATGTGTTTTGAAAGAGTAGTACTTAACTGTATAAATAAACCGAGGCCTCTATGCTATGAAATTTACACATTACATTTTCAACTTTTACGGGGAACTACTGTACTGTATTTATTAGTAAAGAATTTGAATGTGTTTTTGCAATACAGTCAGACTACTTTCAGATTTTGTTTTGCTCTGTGTCAGTGGTTTAACTTTCATCTCTACAATTGTAAATTCTAATTTATTAACAATTAAGGCTTTGAGGAAATGTCTTGAAACTGATAATTCTCTAATCCAATTTTCTCTAATGTGTTTGTACTAATCTTATAAAGAAACTCTTGAGTTGGAAATCCATTTTTACAGTATAAGATACAATTCTGACTGGTGTATTTATATATGCTTTATGGAGATTCTCAATCATCCAGGTCATGGTTGTCCCAAAGGTGCTTTTTTTCCCTAAAAGGTAGCTGAACTTTCTTGTTTTTTTCTTTGAAAACATTTTGCTTCTCATTGAAGAAGTTTTTTCAGTTCTAATTAACAGGTGGAGAATGGAAGAATTCATAATATTTGCAGTCATCTGATCCTTAGCTCTCTGAGAGTCAGTTGAGACCACTTGAGGTTTATCTGTGCCCTCAAGGTCATCTGAATCAGAGTACAAATGGGTGAGGAACCTTCTTGGGACTGCTGAAAGGACTGTATTGTAGACAAGAGATAAGTGGTGTCATATCCTCCCCCTCCCTTGAGAGACAGTTGTTCAATTTTAATATGATGGCCTCTTCGACCCCTCTTTCAAACCAGTGGTCCTCTCTGTCCAGAATGTGAAATTGCTGTCTTCAAAAGAATGACTTTTGTCTTTCAGATGCAGATGGACTCCTGAATCCTGTCCTGATAAGTTTGTTCTCCTATGTTGTGCCTTGCATTTGAGAAGTGTTTGTTTTGTTTCCCTAGTATATGGATCTGCGCGTTTCTCACATTGTGCTGCATATATCATCTGCTTTATGTTATAAACTGATACTAATCTTCATATATAAAAGCATTTAAGAGACTTTTTTTTATCCACAAAAGTATATGCTGTAATAAATGTGTTAGGCTTTCAAGAGAATAACACAGTAAAAGCTTGGATAAGTGAGCCACCAATTATAAATAAAACTCTTGGGATAAAACTCTTTTCATAAATGTGATAAGCACTTAAATATTTGTTTGCTGGGGAATGGTTTGGGTCCTGTTGCTAAGAAGTTGTCAGGAACAATTGGAGTTTAAATAAATATTTGGCGTACTTTTAAGTTGTCATTTAAGTAACTTAAGTATAAAAGTATAAATTTGGACTCCTCCATTAGAGATGGTAATTTAGACTGATTTGATATTTAAACCGAAATCAGAATAATCATCATATGGCAAAGAATATCAAAGTTTAATATTCTGGTGGCTAATAGACCAAAGAAAGGAGAAATTATTCTAACCTCTCTTAAAAAAAAACCACTTGAGGTATTTTTTTAGGTAGATGCTTCAAACAGATGAGTTACTTTTTATGCATAATTTTAGTTACACATTTGTCTTTTCAGGCCTTGATTTTTTATTATAACCTAGCTAAATAATTGCCAACTCTGTCCAACTTATCTAACTGCTCCATTTGGGTACTTATATAACTTTTCATAAATTGGAATTGGACCAATTCTCTTCCTTCCAAAAAAACCCTGCAATTCAGTTAAGAGAGAAACAACATAAAAATTACAACAGAAATATCTATTCACAAGATAACTATGCTAGCATGAAAAAGCCTTGCCTCGTGGAAATGCAGCTTCTTTTACAATCTCATTCCACAATATTCACCCACATATATTAGTTTGTATTGCCTAAGTAATGTAAATTGTTATGCATCTTGAACATTTTTGATATGGGTTATGGAGACATTTGCATCAAATTAGATTTATGTAAATCAGTTCTTATGTAATCCGGGCCATCCTTTACTGGCTAACACAAAAAAGTTTGAATGAAAATCCCCCCTGCACAAGAAAAAAAAATGCTATGAATTCAGTGACATCCAGTTCATGTAACTAATTACCTCCATTACAGAGAATGCTTTTGTAATATCTTTAGATTTTAATTCCAATGTGACAAAGTCCTATCTTTTTTCCTTATGTTATTTTATAAAACAACATACCTATTGATTGTGAAATAATCATATACTGACAACATTAGGATTGTTTACAAGCTGTGAACGCTGTTTGCTTTCAAGATAGTGTAGGAAGAAATATCCTCCTTGTTCTCCAAGTGGGGGAAAAGACACTGGAAACATGGAAACTGCTTGGAAAGATGGTTTAATGGTGGACAGGATCACATGGCTTGAGTTCCTGAACAGAAAAGGGCAGATACAGTAAATCCTCGGGTTTTTATGCTGTCTCTGGCTTTGCATTTCCTGGGGCCCCGAAACAGTATCCTGATTGGTTGTCAGACTCCCAGGGGGTGGGGGTCTTAGCTAGCCTTGCTGGCTGATGGTCACATGTGCTTGCCAGGTAACATGCTTCCCAGGTCACATGTGGTGAGTTTCTGCTGTTATTGTGTAGAGGGCTAATCCTATCTTTGTTGGATCTTTGGTAATTCCTACTGTGGCTCTGCCTGAAGGAGGTAGGTCTTTGTTATGTAGAATAGACTGGCCCAGGCCTTAATGGCCCATTGACAAAGGGTGGGAGCAGGAAGATGGGAGCTGCTTCAAAACATGCTTATCCATTTCTCATCTAGGGAAATATAATATTCTGCCTTTTTTAATATTTCCCAAAAATATCTCATTTTTCTAGGAAAGGGGTGGGGTGCTAACTTCCTACAATAGGAAAGGTGTTTTGAATCCAACATTAAGATACTTTCTATACCAATTAAAAGTATGAAAACAACTTCAGGTTGCGTACTGGTCGTGCCCATTTCTGAACTGAGAGTGTCTGCTCACTGTCACTGTCCTCATGAGCTTCCATTTGGACTACTGCATTCTACATGGGGCTGTCCTTGAAGAACATTCGTAAGCTTCAACTCGTACAGAATGTAGTTGCAAGTATAAACGCCTTGAGTTATTTGTAAAAAAACAGGAAAGACAGGAAATAAACAAATGGTGTTGGTTATTGGGCATGTGTAACACCACTACTTCAGGGACTGCATTTGAATGCCAATGTGTTTCCAGGTGCAATTCAAGGTGCTGGCTGTCACCTTTAAAGCCCTCCCTAGCTTGGGACCAGGCTACATGAGAGGCCATCTTTTTCTAGTTGACTCTATCTGTCCAATCCTGTATGCCAGGATGGGCATAGAACATATCCAATCTGCAAGAAATGTTGGTTAGCAGGGACCAGGAGACATGCCTTTTCTGTCGTAGCCCCTGCTTTCTGGAACATCCTTCCTCATGAGATTAGGATGGCCCCAACCTTATTGATCTTTCAGAAATCCTTGAAGAGTACCTGGCTATGTGCCCAGGTCTCAGGTCCTGAGTGTAAAAGGTCCCGTTTTCTGGTTATGTTGACGGATAATAGCATCTCTTGGCTGCTGTATGTATGTATGTATGTATGTATTTATTTATTTATTTAGTAAGGAGTTTTTAATTGTTTTAATGATAGTTTGCCACCTAGAGTCACTGATTTGAGAGGTAGCTATATGAATAAATAAATAAATCTCAAACTCCTTAACTCAAACACATGTTTTCCTGGAACCTAGGGGTTATCATGCAAACCGAGCAAAAGATGAAGCTTTAAAGAATCATGAGCTCTGCAAATACATAAGGTACACATTGCATTTGAAGCAACTTTCCTACTTCAGATTCAACTAATTGCACATCAAATGCAGAATATGTAAATATACAGGCATTAATTATCAATGAGCAATTAGTAAAGCCAAATTATTTCTTAAGAGTACCCTTCTGTCACGTTGTTACACTTCATATTCGCACATCATCAAACTTCTTATTTTCCTTGTTTTGTTTTTTTAGTTCTCTCCTTGGGTTAACTACTATCTGCTTATCTTTGATTCTGCAGAAAAATACAGTGATGTGAAATTTGCTGTCTCCCTTGCCAGTTCCAATTCTGCCTCTGTTGCTGGCCTTCTCGCATAAGTAATGAATGACAGCTAATGGATTTTATACACCTTCAAGCTGCTTTGGATAGCGTCCAAATAAGGGAGGAAGGGAAATGTTAGTTTAAAATTGGACTAACTAAGGATGACTTAAGTTATTTCATTCACAGGTGGGTATGAAATTAAGGTCATTTCTTGGGAGTGTGGCAGGGAAATGAAGCTACCAGAATATGCTTGAATCTTAATTAAGTGAAATGAGGAAATATCTATACAGATAGAGAGCATCTATTATTGTGTTTCTCTATTTTATAGCTTGTACCATTAGAGAATTCTTTATATTGAGCCTGTATCTCCATTCATTTAATTTCAACTTTTTAGGCCATCTCTTTTCAAAAGAAAACAGGCCCACCTCCTCTTGCACACATAGCCTTAAACTGCTATCATATTTCCTCATAGTTGCCTTTTTTGCAAGCTAAACATGCTCAGGTCATCAATCATTCTTCTTACCCTAGGCCTAGACCTTGTTTTCCAGGTCCTCTTAGATTGTCCAATCGTCAGTGCCCAGAGCTAGACAGAGGTCTTCAAGTGCAGATTAGGCACTTGACAAAGAACAGTGGAACTTTAGCTTGTCTGATCTGGATATAGCCCGACAATGTATGGTCCTTTTAAACATGTTGTATATCAGGCTTGCTCACTTTCACTTGGTAGGCCACTTAGACTCCTTTCACATGTGTTAAAACCAAGCCAGGTCTCCTCAGTCTTTCAGTTGTACATTTGATTTTTCCTAATCAGAAGTAGGCCGTCATCATTACCACAACCTACTAAATGTGGCCTAATGTCAAAAACTAGTTTAGGTCATTTTGAATTGAGATCTTATCCTCAATATTTTCCAATTTCCTTAGTTTAATGCCATTGTGAATTTGTTAACCATCCTTTCTTCTAGGTTTGTTTATATGCAAGTTCAACACTGGGCCAAAGGAGATCCCATACCTCTCCTTAGAAAAACTGTCTGAATGTTTGTTTGTTTGTTTTGTTTTGTTTTGTTTGTTTTATTAGATTTATATACCGCCCTACTCCCAAAGGACTCAGGGCGGTGAACAGGCACAAAATAAAATACATAAATACAAAATTTAAAAGCAGAAATAAAACCAGATTAAACAATTTAGCCCGAGACAAATTTAAAACATTCCAATAATTTAAAAACAGATTTAAAATTTTCAATTTAAAAGAAAAGGGGAAAAGGTTAGGCCAGGCCAGCTTGCTGGAATAGGAAGGTCTTAAGAGCGTGGCGGAAAATGTGCAGATCCGGGATCCGGGGGGAGCTCATTCCAGATAGTGGGTGCCCCCACAGAGAAGGCCCTCCCCCTGGGGGCCGCCAGTAGACACTGTTTGGTCAATGGCACCTGGAGAAGCCTCTCTCTATGAGAGCGTACCGGCTGGTGGGAGGCTATTTGTGGTAGTAGGCGGTCCCATAAGTAGCCAGGTCCTAAGCCAAGAATGTCTGTCTGTTGAATCTATATGCTGCCCATCTCACTGTCCAAAGTGACTCTGGGCGGTTTATGAGTATCCTTTGGATCCAGTTTTTCAGCTAGCTGAAAACCTACTAGAATACCTAGAAATAAATGTATGTTTTGGCAAGGTGAGTGATGTGTAATCTGAAAAATGTTAGCAAAAGAAGAATTGGTCCTGACAGACAATACCGAAACCTCTTTCATAGAGTTTGTTCTATTAAGGGATCAATGAGATTGTTTCAGTCCAGCTTGCAGTGTTCCCTTGGGTCTAACCAGCTAGAGGGACACAATGACTGATATATTGTCCACAGGCTGTGAGTGCATCTGACTACCTCTTTAAGGAAAGATTCACTTTCTTGTAATAGGTTTGGAAATGGATCCCAAATGAGGGATACCATTTTGAGACAAGCTGGAGTACCAGCTGCTCCAGGGGCTAGCCTGGAAAAACAACAGAGATCTCCGCCCCAAGGGCTTTGCTACAGCGTATATTGATTGCACAGTGTATGTATGTTAGTTTCATAGGACATCTGAATTTCCTTTGAGCTGATTAATGATGTGGTGAAATTGTAATTTGCAACATTTTGTAGCTGGTGTGTGTGATCCTTTCATATTAAAGTTATTTAAATGAGAGAATTGCCTTTAAGTTTCCTTTTCCCTTGATAGCTCTGTGCATTAATGTGCAGCTGGAGCACTCACTGGAGTTCAAAGATCAGGTTAGCTCAGTACTGCAACACTTCACAATTTATTATCCCTTTCTTTGCTTGCTGGGTCACCATCTGCTGTACACAAAGCTACTGAAGAAATTATTGTGTACCTGTTTACATTTAGTCCTTATCACCTTCTATAGAAATAATATATTTTACGGTTGAATAAAAACTAAGTATAAAAGAGATATTAAAAGAAAAGAGTTAGAGCATGCTTAAAAAGTAATATGTAAGAATAGTGGTGCCTTCTGGCAAATTGTAATAAAAAGACTGAATATGGTCATTTGACGTATTACTGGCATTTTCACTTCTAACATTTATTGGGAAATGCTCAGTGTGTGCCCATTTTCAAAACATGGCAGTCTTCTGAATTCAGTGGAGCATACATGTTCAGGTTTGAAACAAGATAATTTCATTGTACAATATTCTAAACAGATTGCAGATTGAGAGGGAATATTTTAGGTTTTAACTGAAAGGTTCAGTTTTAAAGAAAGCAAATATAAATGCAGAAATAGAATGCAAATCTTTTCCAACTCAGGCCAAGTTTTAAGCCAAGGATATCCTCTATTCCAGTGATGGCTAACCTTTCTGCCATCACGTGCCAAAAGCGGGGGGAGCGCGGTAGGGTCACCCGCATGCGTGCCCACATCCATAATTCTATGCGCCCTGCCCCCCTGTGCTCCCCCTGCTTTTGGCACGTGATGGCACTTTAAGCTCAATTTTTGCTCTCCCCAGGCTCCAGAGCCTTTGCTCTTCCCAGGCTCCAGAGCCTTTCTAGGAGCCTGGGGAGGGCAAAAACGGCCTTCCCCACCCCCCCAGAGGCCGGAAACAGTGTGTTTCCTGACTTCTGGTGGGCCCAGAAGGCCTGAAAATCAGCTGGCTGGTGCACACAGGCATGCCGGAGCTGAGCTTGCGTGCCCACCAATATGGTTCCGCGTGCCACCTGTGGCACCCGTGCCATAGGTTCGCCATCACGGCTCTATTCTAAGCAGTAGAAGGTGAATAAATAATATTGAGGTTTCCTTAACCTGGTGCATATATCTGTTTATATTTGAGTAAAAGTTTTTTTTTTAATTCTGGCTGTTCACCGCCCTGAGTCCTCAGGGAGAAGGGTGGTATATAAATTGGAAATCAAATCAAATCAAATCAAATCTCCATCAAAGCCAGAGTGAATGATTACTATAATGACGCTGCTCTTTGGAGATCAGATAGTCCTCGACTTTCAACCAGTTGCTTAGCAACCATTCAAAGTTATGATGGGACCCTCAAAAAGCACTTACGACCTGGTTCTGAAATTCCAACAACCACCCCTCCCACAGTGATATGACCGTATTTTGGGTATTTGGCAACTGGCTCATATTTACAGCCATTTGCAGTGTTCCATGGTGACATGACAGATTTATGATCTACACTCATAAGTTAAGGACTACCTGTATGGAAATTATAATTAGACTTAGGCACATCTGGATAATACCAGGTTTGGGCAAGATGTCTTAGAATTTGAAGTGAAGAATAGGTAGAAAATTGGGAACTCCCATTTGTCATCTACAATTCTTCCTTGAAGCTATTGGGAACTTGCTGGCCATCTGTTCTTTTTTTAGTCATGTAGCAGGTTTTTTATGCACTAAGACTAAGAATCTATGTGATCCAATAGAAATGACAAAATTATTGTAATATTTTAAGCATGAATAAATTGAAAATTTGCCAGATTAATTTTTGATTTTTTTAAAAAATAAATATTACCTTTGATATTGAAAATGTAAAAACCACATCAAGGCATTGGATATGGTTGCTTTGACATTTTATTGGAAATTGATGTGATGTTACATTCTTATTATACTTGGATTCAGTCAGATAATCCATTTCTAGATGAGTTCAAAGATTTTATCTCTTGAAGCAACATGTACTCGGCAGCTGAACTTCTTGGTCTGCGAGATTCCCCCCTCTCGCAGGATTGGCCTTCTATTTTATCAAGGGCCTACCTCGATGACGGGTTTTGGAACCCCGAGAGGTGGCATGCGGCCAAGAGGGGGCTAAGGGGTTTTTTAAAATTGTCATTAACTAAATTTTTAAGGGGTTCTGGGGAGAGGGAGGGGAGGGGAGGGGGAGGGGCAGGCCTGGTAAGGAATCATGGCATGGGAGGAGGGGATCCTGGGGTTGAGAGGGGAGCTAGAGGTTGTCTGGATAGTGCCTGGAACATCACTACCGTGAGTGGGAGGGGTAGATATGGCGGGAGTAGGGGGCCATATCGAGTTAGGGGAGTGCGCACCTGCTGTTTATGAGCGGTGGCGCGCTCCGGCCCCCAAGACTCCACCCGTTCCCAGGTTGCACAGACCCTCAGGGCCCGATCCTTCGGCTGATGTTATGCAATGCCAGGTCCGTAGTAAATAAAGCTCCCCTCATTTGTGATCTTATTTGTGAGGGGGGAGCGGACCTGACAGGTATTACGGAGACCTGGTTGGGCCAGGAGGGGGGGGGTTCCCCTCGTTGAAATGTGCCCACCAGGTTTCCTTGCATTCCATCGGCCAAGGTCACAGGGCAGGGGCGGGGGAGTAGCGGTTGTTATTAAAGAAGGTCTGAGACCGAGGGAGGCCACAGTTCCTCAGACGACCGGCTGTGAGTCCCTCCTTGTGAAGTGGGGTCATGGGGTTCAGATGGGTTTGCTGGTCACGTACCTGGCTCCCTGCCCGAGCTCCTTGACGTTATCGCCGCGGTGGCAGTTGAAACCCCTAGACTTATGGTCATGGGGGATTTCAACCTCCCATCTGTGGGCGAGACGTCGGAGGTGGCTCGGGAGTTCATGGCTTCCATGACAGCTATGGACCTGACCCAGTTAATTCATGGCCCTACCCACATGGGGGGAAACACACTGGATCTGATTTTTGTCTCTGGACTGTGGTTGAGTGACCTTGAGATAGGGGACTTAGTCATCGAGCCCTTGTCATGGTCAGATCACTCTCTCCTTCGTCTTGACTTTCAAACCGCTGCACCCCGCCACAGGGAGGCGGAGCCTGTTAGTTGGTTCCGCCCCAGGCGCCTGATGGAACCTGATAGGTTCCAGATGGAGCTTGGGCCATTTCCTGAGGCTCTGGCACACGCCTCGACCGGAGACCTAGTGGCTGCCTGGGATAGGGCGGCTACGGGTGCTCTGGATCGGGTTGTGCCTTTGCGGCCTCTGACCCGGTGCCGATCTCAATTGGCTCCTTGGTTTTCCGAGGAGTTGAGGGAGTTGAAGCGCCGGAAAAGACGCCTAGAGAGTAGTTGGAGAACCAGTCGTTCTGAATCTGACCGGACACTAGTGAGATCCCATATTAGGAATTACTTAGTGGCGATAAAAACAGCTAAATGTAACTATTTTGCTGCTCTTATTGCGTCATCAGATAATCGCCCAGCCGCCCTCTTCAGGGTGACCCGCTCCCTACTTCATCAGGAAGCGCGGGAGGACCCCTTGGAGGGTAGAGCTGAGGATTTTGTTCAGTATCTGCATGACAAAATCACTCAGATTCGGGAAGACTTGGACTCCGACTGGGTAGTCCCGGGGAGAGGGACAGGGGCAGGTCTTGTGAGTGTTATCTGGACTGAGTTTGATCCTGTGACCCCTGAGGACGTGGACAGGATTCTGGGCAGGCTGAACGCGACCACTTGTTTATTGGACCCGTGCCCCTCCTGGTTAGTACTGGCTTCCCGGGAGGTGACACGCGGCTGCCTCCAGGGGATTATAAATGCTTCGTTGGGTGAGGGTGACTTTCCCGCCACCTTGAAAGAGGCGGTGGTGAGGCCTCTCCTCAAGAAGCCTTCCCTGGACCCAGCAATGTTGGTAAATTATCGTCCGGTCTCCAACCTTCGCTTTTTGGCGAAGGTTGTTGAGAGTGTGGTTGCGCAACAGCTTCCCCGGTACCTGGATGAAACGACGTATCTGGATCCGTTCCAGTCGGGTTTCAGACCCGGGTACAGCACGGAAACGGCATTGGTCGCGTTGGTTGATGATCTCTGGAGGGCCCGGGACAGGGGTTGTTCCTCTGTCCTGGTCCTGTTAGATCTCTCAGCGGCTTTTGATACCATCGACCATGGTATCATGCTGCACCGGTTGGAAGAGCTAGGGGTGGGAGGCACTGTGCTACGGTGGTTCTCCTCCTTTCTCTCCGACCGGTCGCAGTCGGTGTTGACAGGGGGGCAGAGGTCGACTCCGAGACCCCTTATATGTGGGGTGCCTCAGGGGTCGGTCCTCTCGCCCCTCCTGTTCAACATTTATGTGAAGCCGCTGGGCGAGATCATCCGTGGTTTTGGGGTGAGATATCACCAGTACGCTGATGACACCCAGCTGTACATCTCCACCCCAGACCACCCCAACGATGCCCTTGAAGTGATGTCCCGGTGTCTGGAGGCCGTGCGGATCTGGATGGGGAGGAACAGGCTCAGACTCAACCCATCCAAGACCGAGTGGCTGTGGTTTCCGACGTCCCGATATAGTCCGCTGGTACCATCGCTGACTATCGGGGGTGAATCATTGGCCCCGGCAGAGAGGGTGCGCAACTTGGGCGTCCTCCTGGATTCGCGGCTGTCTTTTGAGGAGCATTTGACGGCCGTGACCGGGAGGATTTTTCATCAGGTTCGCCTGATCCGCCAGTTGCGTCCCTTTCTGGATCGGGACTCGTTACACACGGTCACTCACGCCCTCGTCACCTCTCGCCTGGACTATTGTAATGCTCTCTACATGGGGCTCCCCTTGAGGAGCACCCGGAGGCTCCAACTGGCGCAGAGTGCGGCCGCGCGGGTGGTGATGGGAGCAACATGGCGCTCCCATGTTACTCCTCTCCTGCGCGAGCTGCACTGGCTCCCGGTGGTCTTCCGGGTGCGCTTCAAGGTGTTGGTTACCACCTTTAAAGCGCTCCATGGCTTAGGACCCGGGTACTTACGGGACCGCCTACTACCACCAATAGCCTCCCACCGACCGGTACGTTCCCATAGAGAGGGGCTCCTCCGGGTGCCGTCGGCCAAACAATGTCAGCCGGCGGCCCCCAGGGGGAGAGCCTTCTCTGTGGGGGCACCCACTATCTGGAACGAGCTCCCCCCAGAGTTACGGAGGATCCCTGATCTTCGTGCCTTCCGCCGTGAGTTAAAAACTTTCCTGTTCCACCAGGCGGGCCTGGCCTAATTCTTCCCTTTTCCCCTTCTGTCGTAAAATAATTTAGAAATTTTGAATTGTAATATTTTAATTTGGGGGTTTTAATATTGTAAATTGGGATTTTAAATATTGGGGCCAATGTTTAATTCGGTTTTATTTGGTTTTTAAATTTTGTATATATGTTTTTTATTTATGGCTGTTCACCGCCCTGAGTCCCCTCGGGGAGAAGGGCGGTATATAAATTTAATAAAATAAATAAATAAATAAATAAATAAGTCTTTCCAGATTTAGGACTAGGTTATAGTGTTTGAAAGACTACTTGTTATCATTGATAATCATTTCTTAGAGCTAATGTTCAAGGTAGGTTCTAACAGTTTCTGATTCAATAAAAGTGTTAGTCTTTAAGAATCTATGGCAGGGCTGCCAAACTCCCAGTCTGCGGGCTGGATGTGTCACACGCTGGCCATGCCCATGCCTGGTTTAGCAAAGGGGGAAAAAGTCCTGATACATCATGTGACGATGCCATAACGATGTGAGTTTGACACCCCTGATCTATGGGATTGTTTGCAAAATCCTTAAAGCCTACACTATGGTGACTGGCTGCTGCTTTACTAGGCAGGAGAATAGTGGCCAGCTCCTATCTATATGAAAGGTAAACATGTACGAAGTTTACAGCACTCAGTCTTATTGCAAATGCAAGTTGTAGGAAGAGCAGAACAACCTCTATATTCCCTCAGATGCAAAGGAAAGTGTACAATGGCATTTCATGGTTATCTGTTTGGAAAATTGCTTTATTTATTTCCAATGCTTTATACTGCAGTGCATATGCAGTATTCTGTCCAGTATTAGGTCTTCTTATTTGGAAAACAATTTCATATTTTTGCTTATGTTACCTGAACATACCTCTCAGCTTCATATTGGTTTGGACAACCTTCAATCTCACTTTCAGGATTTCAATAGACTGATTCCAGGCTGCCGTTGTTCCTTTTCATCTCTTGATTGACAAAAAAATTAAAGCTTTACTGAATTCTGTACTTTCCTTCTTGCAGTACTACATTTCAACACGAGATGGTGATATTTAATTGTAGCTGCCTTGATATATTTGCAGAGGTATGATTAAAAATGCATCAGCCACAATATGCTGCACAAAGTTCTTAGCTAGAGGATTCCAGTGGTATCCAAAATACAAACACAGTCATAGTAGTTTCCATCTTATATGTCTGGTGGTAAGGTTTGTGTAAAACTTATAACAAGACTGTTGTAATTACTCTTGGAGAAGATGAACAGATACTAGAGACTTTTACTATAATAAATTACTAATGGTGTCGCACCATTTACTTCTAGAAAGAGAAAAACAAAGTGATAGGAATATTTCAAGCTGTAATTATGCAACTAAGCCTTGTGAATAAGCTAATTTTGAACAAGACTAAGGGAAAGCAACTAGACAAATTAGTTGCTAGTAAACAGGAAAAACCAGCAGAGATCAAAGAAGTCCCTAAGAATCACAATACTTACAAATATTGCAGTTCATTCATCTTTCTGTTCTTAGGCATTAGTATACAACTTTTATCTTTTTCCTTTCTCAAATTTCTTTTAGTCAAGTACCCATTTACATTCTTCACCGTGATGTTAGCTTCTAAGATAAGGTTAATTAGTTGAATTTGTTTTTCCATGCCAACATTTCTGTACTTTCAGTTGTTATACAACTCCAAAGTATAATAGACATATGCTAGTGCTGGGTTGAAAAAATGTTGGGTATTTCAGAAAGAAAGATGCAACTATACCTTCAAGTTCAATCATGAAGTACTAAGGAAAAAGAGATAGGTTTTAAAATGGACATCACAGATCCCAAGTTTAAATATTGAAAATGTCTGACATGCAACATACACAGAGAAATGTAAGAATATTTCAGAGCTAGAAGTGTTGTGGAAGGAAGAGTAAGGAAAAAAAAGAAAGCAAAAATAGTAAGGCTTAGCTGGCTAAGAAATGCTTGGAAGCTATTAGAGGAGAGGTGACTGAAAGAACATCCAAATGTCCGTGTTTGCATTGTCACTGTTTTGAATCTGTAAAAAGCTATACAATAAGTATGCATTCAATGTGCAAAAAAAGGTCATTCAATTTTGTACACAATAGCGTGTCACTTTCTACTTAGGGATTTGTTTGTTTGACCAGGGACATCTAAACCTTTGCATATAATTGGATATGTGAGGCAAAAGGAGGCATAGGTCACCAAGGAAACATTTGCTCTTTTTCCAGGTGACCTGGATATGTAAAGATGTCAGCAAAGCTGAACCTAGTAAAGGAAACCAAAAAGAAAAAAAGCTGGCTTCAGATAGGTTCAAAATAAAAGAGAAAATAAAATTATATACTGTACCAACTTCTCAGTGAAAATTGCAAAACTGTAACAGAAGGAAGAACTGCTCCAACCCCTAGTTAATAGTTTATAAGATAATTTGAAGACAAGTTTGAAAAACTAGCATTCAGCTTGAATTAGAATTTTCTCAGTGGAGAGACAAGAAGTTGTTTGGATTGCAGGATGTTATTTTTAATAGACTAAAACAAGGATATTTTGAATAATACATAATGCTCTTCTAGATCTAATTGGTTCTGGTATTTTTAAAGATGCACAATTATTAAAAAATTGCAAAAGCAAGGGAAAACATTTAAAAGTTTGACTGAATTTGAAAATCTTATAGCACATAATGTGAAACATTTGTTTGGCACAACTTGTAACTTACTAGTAAAATGCAAATTAGAACCTCAACAGATTAAAGGCTATATGTTTAAATGTATGAAAAATATAGAGATGAAACAATGGGAATTTCTATGGAAATGAAATTATATTTACTTCAACTAATAGAATTGGGACAAGGTGTTGTACTGCTAGTACTGTATATCACTGTAGTCTTGACCATTAAAATGATTAATTCTTTTTCCAAAAAATGCTAGAAAAGTAATGAACAAAATAGCAACAAAGAAAAAAGAAGAAAGTCATTCAGTTGGGTCTATCGTTTGAACTAAAATAACAAAAATCCATTTCTAGTTTTTCCCATGATGTTTTTCTTCAATGCTGCAATAAAATGGTGTCAGCTGAATATTATCCTCCCCAGTGGAATGCCTGACCTTTGTAGATGGAGCAGTTGTAATTCTCACTTGGCAACTGCGTACCTGAAGAACCGGGAAAACTAGCTGGCCCTTTCATACCTAGAAAGCATTTTCATCATCTCCAGTTGTATAATAGTATGCATGAACAAAAATTTTACAACAAACTCATTTCTGCCCTTTATCTAATTTCTAAAATGCCCAACACATGAAAGCATCAATTTTTGTCCTTCAGTTGCTGAACATGAAGACTGTAGTTCTGGTATCTATAGCTCCATCCTCAATTCCTCAATATTTTTCCTTTAAAACACTGACTACTGTACACTCTCAGCTGCACTCTGACTTCATTCTGATTCTTTTCTTCTGAGACCCATTTCTTTGTTCATCATCTTTCACCCAGGTTTCCCAGTACCAATCTATTTTCTGCAAATTTATCACTTAGGTTCCAGCATTGCTGCCATATCCACAAATTACCACTTTTCCTGTCAAGAATTCAGAAATGGATTGATTGGAATAATAGTCATACGATTCCTCATATAGCAGAATTAAATATCTAATTTCTCATTCTCATCTATGTGCCTATACAAATTTACTTTTTGCTTTTGGAAAAATAGACCCACTTTCTAAATCAGGGGTGCACGATTTCTTTTGATGCTAGGGCTGCACTACAATTTGTGTGGTGCATTAGTAGGTCCATTTGGGGAATTGGTTGCAGGATATTGAAAGGGTGAAATGCATGTTTTCAGCATCTTCAAGACTTGTATCTGTGGTGGAATGCAGTCTGGATTCCCAAGAGGAAGGGGCAGCTTTTCACCTGGAGAAGAGGAAGCAGGTCAGCAGGAAGAGGGTTAAAATAGCTCCCCCTTAGCAGTTCCGAGAATATATCTATAGTTATGCAAACAATTGCTTTAGTCTGGCAAAATTATAGGTGAAGAACTATAAAGGAAAGTAACTCCATATATTGCTCTAGGTTTATGGTGCCTCACAGTATCCCTTGTACTCACAAACCTGCAAATGTGCCCAAACTGTTGGCTTAGTCTTTCGGAGGGAAGCTCTGTTGGCAATAGAAGAAATGCTGGCAAGCCCCATTCAGTTCTCAGACACAACACAGGTCAAACAAGGCAAATAAAAGATATTTGTCTATGCTTAATCAGCAGTCAGATCCTTTCCTTCCTGGATTTAATCTGCCACTTTTTATAAAATCATACTGTATGGTAAAACCCAATAATCAACACTGATTGATTCAGTGTCATTTACTGATATTGCATAAGAGCCTATTAATCACATCAACAGCAGCAGATGAACAACTGAAGGCTCTCTGGCCTATCATGTTACCATAGCAACACACACAGTAAATATTGAGGATCATTTTATTGATACTTATGGAATAAACCCCTCTAATTCTCTTTACTGCCTACATAGGATTCTCTATAGTAAAAGTGCAACCTTTACTGTACTTTGAACTAACTGCCATCCAGGAATGTTCTTAACTAGCTAGGAAACTTTGGAAGTTGTAGTATAGTTAAGGGACATCATCAAGCCATCAATTTTTAGAAATGGCTGGGCTGGATATTTAAAACACTGCAGAGAGCATTGTTTAATAATATCCACTTCCATTTATTATTTTAATATTTGTGATGAACCATACCCTCTGAATACTATAAACGAGGTGGATAAAAGAATTGAATCAGCATAAAGGAAAGCTTTAGGAAATCTATTACAATTCTAATTTATATTAGGGGGACATAATTTTTAAGAATTTTGTGATGTGTTTTGAAGAATCATGGCCTGCTTTTCTGGGGTGAGGGTGTGTGATTAAGGCCTTCCTAATGTGCTGACTGGGAAGGGTGTAGCTCTACTTGGATAGCAATAGAAAAGAGTAATAAGCTTTAAATATCTCAGTATAAGATGTACATAATGTACTTTGTGCATGTTCAGTCAACTGTACCCTGACTATCAAATGTGTCTTAAAAATAAAAACAGGATGTTACGGTGAACACCATCAGTCTCATGAGATAGAGTATGCCTGGGCCCCGATGCTGGGCCTCTCCTTCCTCTACTTTCAGAAAACTATAAACCTCAAGTTTCCTTGGTGGAAACTCCTATCAGATCTTTTCAAAAACAAACACCAATTTTAATAGAAAAACTGAGATGCTTCTAAATGGGACTCCTGCGTGATTAAAAAGTTAGAAGTTAATGAACCAAGTTCCAACGAGTGTTCAAAGATAAAAGACAAAATCAAAAGAAGATGCCCTTTTAGTAGGCTTTATTAGAGACTTTTGAAAGGACAAGTTTGAAAAGCCGAGTGGTGAGACTACCTTCATTCTTGAATAAAAGGTTAACTATGAGCTTAAGAATTTAAAGAACTGGAAATAATCACACATGGCCAATAAATAATTCTGTTCTGTTTTGTTCCCAGTTCCGTCCCATCCCATCTCATCCCTTTCTATTCTATTACTCTGATCCAAGTAAGTTATAAATAAACTAAAGGACCAGTCATTTTTTGAATATTAGGACTTTTACTATTCTGTTTCCCCCAAAATAAGACATCCCCTGATAATAAACCCAATCAGGCTTTTGAGCGCATGGCAATAAGGCCAAGTGCTTATTTCAGGGTTCAAAAAAAAATAAGACAGGGTCTTATTTTCGGAGAAATACAGTATAAGATTTTAGAAATAATTTTATAAATAAATGGCCTTTTTGAGAAGTTGATTGTTTTGTCTATCTTAAATGATAATAAAAATTCAAGATTGAATTCAGAAATTGGTTATTTGATGGGACTGAAGATGTCAGGCGGAAAAGAAAATAGAAAAAAGTGAGAATTTCTAATTTTTGTTCCTTTTCATATTTGTATTGGACAGTGGCAGCAGTGGTAAGGTTACATGTGTCATTTATGACACTGCTGTTGGTTGCTCAGCTACAGAGTCAGAATAGAATCCGACATTTCTCCACAGTTCCTTGCAAACTTTTTTACAGCTGCAGCCAATTTGTCTGGTTTCTTCCTGTGGGCATTTAAGTATCACTATTTAATGCAACATGGTAAATGAATGTAATTGCAAAATAAAAATGAGGTAAAAGAGCAGTGCTATGGTTCCTAACACAGAACATTACCTGCTGTAGCAAAAAAAAAAAGCATAATACATCATAACAAAGTTAACAGTGTTTGTTATTTTGATGCAAATACTCAACAGCCGTAATTGGTGTGTTAGTGACGAAACTGAAGCTCTGTTCTCAACTGATAAACACAATCTCTACTCTGTACTTTTTCTATTTTATTCTTAACAGACTGTTTATATTTTTCATGCCATCTGAAAATCTGAATGGCTGGAATAATCAATTCCATCCAACCACAAGAACCCTTTTGGAGGAATGCCTGGCAAAAGGACTTGCTTCTCAGTGACTGCCACAGGGAATAAGAACAAGGAAAAAACAGCAACTTGCTTCCGTGTTGAGCACTAATACCTTATTAACAGCCTACTTCCTGATCTGTTTCTTCTTGTTGTTTTTGGTTTTTGAGACTGATACAGGAGTTTTTATAGAGGGGCACAATTGCTCTAGGGTCCAAGCATGGAAGGATTCTCTCCATGCTTCCCAAAGGCAATTCAATATTTTAACAGATGGATGGTTCAATACTTTTAAGTCAATATTCTAATCCTCTAGAATATATTTTCCAAGGTTTGGCTTGGAGTTTCCTCACACATGCCTGTCTACTTGGCCACTGTCATCAGTAGATAAAAAAATAATGGAGAAAAACTAACACTGATGTAAATTGTACAGTTCAATTCCTATTCACTTCATGGAAATTTTCAAACATTCAGGATTTAGGAGACGGCGGAACGGCTTTGAGCATCAGGAAGCTCGAAATGTATCCAGTTACTCCACAGACGGAGCCTTGATGGACGGAAGGCAGGAGGGCGAGTCTCAAACGGCATCCCAACTCCAGCAGAGGGCAGCTCTGGGGCTGGGCTTGGGCAGGGCAGGGCAGAGCAGGGAAAGGAGTCCTGGCTGCCTCTTGGGGATAGGACCTCCCTGTTCTTCTCATTTGCTGGGGCTGTTGAGGTGTAGCGGCAGGCGGCAGGCTCATCCCACATGAGCGGCTGGAGCTGGAAGGCAGAGGCCAAGCGGGCAGAGGCTGTGATGTGGCAGTGACAACAACTGGTTAGGCTGCCTCGACGTGGCCCCACTGTCTTTACTTGCCCACAGCCACTGTGGCTGGGACAGGGTGGATGGCTGCCCAGTGCATCCAACAAGCTGGATCAAGTGCTTCCCTCCCACACCTCTGCCTCTGCCTGCTGCTTAAAGGACCTGCACTTGGACCCACCTGTGCTGCATGAGATGTGGGGCCCCGAGATGTGCGAGTGCAGTGCACTGCAGGTGGGATGGGGTGGGGTCAAGCACAGCTTATTTGACACCCTGGGCTCACATCCAGCTTGCCGTTGCTGTCGGTCTGTGAGCAGCTGAGGGGACAATGAGCTGCAGCTGTTGCCAGGCACCGCCAGCCCCCGCACGCTTGCTGCCTCCTGTGTGCGCCCAGTGGGAGGACCCAGATGGGATAGGGTGGGTGGGGGTCGGCCCCTCGCCATCTTGAGGGCAGCCCTGTGGGTCATATTCAAACATTGCGGGCCACATCTGGCCCGCGGGCCTTGAGTTTGACATGTCTGCAATAGATGAATGATCTAGGTTCAAACAATAAGGCTCCCACCACCTTTTGAACATGTCCAAAAGAAAGGACTAAAATCACTGCAGAGAAATACCCGAAGCCCACCCCACAAGACAGCCCAGAAGGATGTTGGAAGTGTGACTTTTAGTTGCAATAACTTTAACGCCTCACAAGCTACTGCCCACAAACGGCAACAGGGTTAGAAATAGGAAGTTAGGAATTTCCCATTAGTTGTCTCTTTACTCTGTCTACTCTTTCTTTAGGATGAGTGCTTCCTTCCTATCTTTGCTTTGCAAAACACTTGCTGCCTGCCTGATAAGATGTGTGTAGGCGAATAGCTAGGTTTTGACTATTCCCCCACCCCCAGTATATTTCCTGTAAAAACTTTTCTGATGCAGTTACAAAGAGTTGCTCAAATTAGATTCCCAGTGTCCAGAAACACTCAAATTGTTTTCTGTAGCAAAAGACACCAGAGAGGTTGATATTAAAAGCAGCCAAGAGGTCTAGTAGAAGTAACCAAGTTGTACTCCATCTAGTTACTGGCATACGTTATCTACCAAGCTGACTATATACCTGATGAAACCTGTTTCTGACCGGGGTGAAATCCAGCAGGTTTTAACAGGTTCTGGAGAACCGGTAGCGGAAATTTTGAGTTGTTCGGAGAACCAGCAAATGCCACCTCTGGCTGGCCCCAGAGTAGGGTGGGAATGGAGTTTTTGCAATATCCTTCTGTTGGAGTGGGGTGGGAATGGAGATTTTGCAGTATCCTTCCCCTGCCACGCCCACCAAGCCACGCCCACAGAACCAGTAGGGGAAAATTTTGGATTTCACCTGCTGTTTCTGACCATATATCAGATAAAATGAGTCTGGCAACCAGTTTTCCAATCTTCTGACTCAGGAGATTGCTTATAGATCTATAGAGGCAGGAAACTACATAGATGTGCCAGAACAAGAAGTGGTTTTTTCAGGCAGAGGGAGGAAAGAACAAGCAAGCACACTGTGGCCCTAATTTTTCTACATATCCTGTCCATATCCTAAAAATCTACACGCTGAAAAGTATCCATAGGAATGAGCCAAAAGGTTTCCAAGCTTACATCCCTTCTGAACATTGGAGTCCAAGTCTTGGTCCTGCAGAGATCTGGCAAGCAGTGGTGGGATTCAGCCAGTTCGCCCCACTTCGGGAGAACCGGTTGTTAACTTTCTAAGCAGTTTGGCAAACTGGTTGTTGGTAGAAATCATTAGGGCAGAGAACGTTAAATTACTTGAATCCCACCACTGCTGACAAAGCTATCTTTCCAGTAAATGTCTATGGAGATTCTCAGTCATCCAGGTCATGGTTGTCCCAAAGGTGCTTTTTCAAGGGGCAACTCCTCACCAACCAGTCAGAGCAGAAGAAGCTTCTTGGATGAGAAGTGAAGCGTCTTCAAAGAAAAATCAGAAAGTCCAGTTGCCTCTTGAAAAAGCACCTTTCCAGTATGGGATGTTTGCTATTTTGTACTTTGCTCTTTTAGAACACTCTCATTAGAGGACATTCAAGAGCATTTAAGGGTTTAGCAGTCTAAAGAGGAAAGCATAAAGCTATCACTGATCATCCACAATAAGTTGTAATTAAACAATGTATAAATAGGAGACAGAAGGAGTCTTATATTTGTTGCCTTAAGTTACTTATAAATAAGGTGACCAGATTTTAACATTGGTAAAGAGGGACACCATTGACCGGGGGCGGGGGGGGGGGCTTGATTAAAAATTTGGTATATATGGAGCAACAAAATTTTTCATAGAACGCAAAAATAGTACTGTAATATATTTTTTTAAATTTCAACATAAGTACAATTTACAAATATAATAAATAAATAAAAATTATGTATAGTATTATTTTATTCTATAGTGACTACTCAGAGGGCTGAAAAAAGTCATTTCTGATAGGTCCTCGCACTTTTGATTGGTCCTCACACTTATGACCATCCTCACATTTATGCCCGTGCATTCTTAACAACCATGTCACTCATTTCACAGCTGCTTCTCTTCACCATGGTGATAAGATAGGGCAAAAACATAAAATGTGAGGACAGTTGTAAGTTCGAGGACTGGTCACAAGTGCGAGGACCAATCAAAAATAACTTTTTCAGCCCTCTGAGTAGTCCATGTGCACAAAAGGACTACCCAGAGGCCTGAAAAAAGTGATTTCTGACAGGTCCTCACACTTTTGACCAGTCTTCGCACTTATGACTGGTCATCATTTATGCCCATTGTAGCATTCTTAACAAACGTGTCACTCATTTCATAACTGCTTCTCTTCACCATGCTAAAATGTGAGTACAGTCGTAAGTTCGAGGACTGGTCAAAAGTGCGAGGACCAGTCAAAAATAACTTTTTCGGCCCTCTGAGTAGAAAAGAGAGGGGTGGTAGGTTTGAGGAGAAAGATTGCTGTACAATAAAAAAGATGAAAGGGAAGAAAACCAACCCCAAACAAATATAAAGATATTAAAATAAAGAATGAATTGTTAAACTTTAAAGAATAAAAGAGAACAAATATGAATAAATAGCAATAATTAGAAACATACATACAAACATACAATGTATTTTCTTTGAACAGAGTATTTGGCCGGTTCACAAATTTAAACTGTTTAGTCATTTCAATTAAATTTACAATTTCTCTATTTCCTTTTTGCCCTATTTATTCCTCATCTATTTTTTAAAAAAATCAGTATTACCCTTCATCCTCATCTCTAAACTTAAGCAAATTCAATTTTTCCCTTCTATTCTACATTATACCCCTTCCCATTGTCATCTATTTTTATATCCATCCTCACATTGGTTAATTATGTAATATTACAGTTGTTTAATACAAATTCAACATTTTAATATAAATCAATTAGTTATATAACTATCTTTTTGTATATTAATCAATATGAACATGAATATTCCAATTATTTCCATGCAATCCAATTTCTTACAAATTAATTAATTATATTTACCAATAATAATAAACCAAATAATTTTCCCCATATATTCCTCCAAACCACAACTTAACCATTTCTGCTTTCAACACAATATACAATTAATACTATCTCAATTATTACAATTCCCTAGTTAAATAGAGCTTTTTTTCTTTTGTGTTTTAAAATCTTGAACTCTCCTCTTTTGCCATCTGCCATAAATTTCCCATTGTTTGCACGTACCTTTTTTGATGAGGAAAAAGAAAAGAAATCTGTCTTTCCAACGTTGCAAGCAAACAGCAAAGCAAACAACCTGCTTTAGTTTCGGTTTGGTTTTTAGCTTGAATTGCACAAGGAGAAAAAAAAATGTGCTCCAGCAACACTCTTTGCCAAAACAGCTGAGAGCAAATCAGCTGAGAGCCAGGAGGCTGATCTAATCAACTTATGGTAATTAACCTATGCTGAAAGGGGCTGTTTTTTCTATTTTTGCAGGCATCAGTCTACTCATTTGTTTTCTTTTAACACTGAACAGCTGTAGGGCAGCCCTTTGAAGCCCCACAGCAAGAATTTAAACAGTTTTTTTCCCCTCTAGCCATTAGCTGGGACTCAGGAGGCAGCAATAGATTGGGAGTGGGCAGGGTAAGCAAACCCTTTCTCCCACCAATTGGGACTTTTTTAAAACAATTTTTTAAAAATTGTTGAAAATCGGGACTGTCCCGTCAAAAGCGGGACGTCTGGTCACCTTACTTATAAAGTAATAAAGATGGGATAAGAATCAGATAATAGCCAGACAGCTAGGCAGGAAGCAGACTCACTCTTAATAGTCCCCACCCACCTCAATAGCCGATGTCAGCACTTAGAGATGAAGAGATAGCTAGGTCTATTCATAAGCAAATGCCCTCACCCAAGATCCAACAAAGATAGGATTAGCCCTCTACCCATCTAGCAACAGAACTCACCACATGGCACTTGGGAAGATTGCATCACCCAGCAAGGCTCAACCAAGCCTGGGACTCAAAGGCAATCTACAAAGTTACCCCTGCATGGCCCCATGGGAGTCTGACAATGAATCAGAATACAAGCTCAAATTCAAAGCCCAACAGAGGGTATAAATCTTCTCTCTCTCTCTCCCTCTCTCTCTCTCTCTCTCTCTCTCTCTCTCCCTCCCTCTCTCCCTCCCTCCCTCCCTCCCCCCCCCTCTCTCTCTCTCCCCCATGTGCTTTTTTGCCCAGGACCTCAAAACCATGTGGTCCTGGTACCCATTAAACCATCTTTTCAAGCAGTCTCCATGTTTCCAGTGGCTTTCTCCCCACTTGGAACTGAATCCAAATGGACATTTCTTCCAACAATTTGGCACCCAAAGATGGAACTCCAAGCTAACCTTACCAATGGACCTGGCCCAGATAAGCCTCTCTTGCTGACAGCAGACCCATTGAGTCTGTGTGTGAATTTTTCTGGACCTTGGCTATTTGGAACAAAGGTTTTAAAGGGGTTTTGAGTGTTGAGCTCAAAGGCTGCTTGGAAAAAAGGCGAATACCTCTAAATTTTAACTTTATAGTCCAGACCCAATTCCTGGCTCAATGAATGGAAGGTTTCCTCTGGAGGCAGCATCTGGATCCATGTGCTCTGCTTCCACAGGTTGCAGGGCTGAAAGACATTAGAACAGGGTCCCCTCCCCCCTTTGTGGGTGAGGAAAGGCATTGTAGGGGAATAGAGATTGGGGGTGGTGGAGTGGGGAGGTTAGGTAGCTTGCAGATAAGAGTTTGAAAAGGAAAACTTTTCTTTTAGTAGTACAGTTATTAAACAGATAAAGCAATTATAACAAAATGGAGACATCACAGATGAAGAAACTGGATTCACATGCTTCAGAAAAAGGATGGATAGATATTTCCATCTCAGCAGAGAATTGGCATCCATTAAACATCACAAAAGAGCAATATTAAAAAACTGTTTGCATCTACATACAGTAAATGTAAGAATGAAATTTTCCTGTAAATTAACTTAAAACATTCCCTCTTAAACTTGGGCTTTTCTTAAAAGTATAGAGAGGAAAGAAAATTGAACTCTGTTCTTCACCCTATCTAGGTGGCCAGACCAAACTGGATGAAGACATTTTCTTTCTTTTCAGTGCTTTTAATTATTTTCTAACAATTTAAAATTCATATCTCTAGGGATCAGTGTCAAAATGAGAAGAAAAACAGAATTTTCAGGTTTACACACATAATGGTCATTCCCACCATAAATCTCAGTTAAATTAGGGAAGGCACAAATCTTAACAAACATACCACGTGGTTGCATGGAAGACAGAGAGAAAGAGAGAGAGAAAAACAAATGAACAAAAAACCCAACATTTTCCCTTTTCTTTTAAGTACTTTTATTTAGCCAAATTGGTTTTCCAGCTTCATCTCGTCCCTGAGCAAAGAGAGGGCGAATCCCACAGAAAATATCCAAGTAAACAAAGTAAACAATTCTGGGAAGCCACAAGGTGGCATTGATCTACTATTGCTGGCTTTATAAAATGGGAGCTGCCCCAGTTTAGTAACACAGATTATGAGTTAAATATTTTAAAGGCAAATTATTGCACTTATGCACAGATAAAAGGAGTTGGCATTAAGCATCCTTTCCAGTGGTGGGTTGCCCCCGGTTCGGACCAGTTCTATAGAACCAATAGTAAAACTGGTGGGAGGCTCCGCCCACCAACCCCAACGTCATCAGAACGCTTCTGCGCATGCGCAGAAGAGTGCAGGCACGGCCCCACTGCGAACCAGTAGTAAAGGTAAGTAGAACCCATCCTTGATCCTTTCCCAATTTAATCCAAGGAGAAACACCAGGCAAACCAAGTCAATCGATTACAACAAAGTTCTAAGTTAAATCTTTCCCTCACTTGTATTAAAAATAGTGATGCTGGAAACAGACACTATTTTTGTTCCAGGGAAATCTCTTTTTCCTGGAAATATTTCCATCAACTGGCCTTGGAGAATAAGCCTTGGAGGTTTTTTTCCCCTTCTTCCCCAACATTCTTGTTTCTCTCCATTTCCCTAGAGATCTGCCTGTGGCGTCCCAAAGAATAAAGCCTCTTCCTATTGAGGAGGGAAGTGGGGAGGGGGGATTTGATGCTGTGTGTATAAACAAAGTCCATGTCACCTCAGAGTAAATGTGGATTGAAACTTCCCTGCTCTCCATCTGTCACTTAGGCTGATCAGCTTGAAATCTGCCTTTCACAACAGGCCACTTTTGCGGCATACTGTGCTGGTTGGCAAACTGCTGGGGGTGGGGGGAGGGGGGAAGGGAGAGACTGTCCTAGCTTCTACTTCCTTTCTTCCAAGGACAAGATTGGAGGACAGGGACCAGCCTTGCTAATGGCCCAGATCAGGCTTGGCTGCCTTAAGCCAAACCAGTTTACCCTGGATTCCAAAGTGTAATAATTGCTTTACTTGAAATGCGGATACTTCCTGCCTATACAAGCTAACTCAAACCGCACTTTAGTTCCATCTTCAGGCATGAAACTAAAGTGACAGTCACTTTGCAGTACAAGATTTTATAGATAATATGCTGGAGGGGGAAAAAATCAGCAGCAGTTGATGCAGGAGAATCTGGCCTTGTACATGTGGCAAAGGACAATTAAAAAGCAGAGCAATTGAAGTTGCAGTTGCTGCCCACACATACACTACATGAAGCCCACCTACACAGGAAACAGGATTTTAAAAAGCTTCAGGATTTGTTTCAGGGGTGAAATCTAGCAGGTTCTAACAGGTTCTGGAGAACCGGTAGCGGAAATTTTGAGTAGTTCGGAGAACCGGCAAATACCACCTCTGGCTGGCCCCAGAATGAGGTGGGAATGGAGATTTTGCAGTATCCTTCCGCTGCCACGCCCACCAAGCCACTCCCACAGAACCAGTAGGGAAAAATTTTTGAATTTCATCCGATTTGTTTGGAAGGTTTTCAGCCTTAACTGCAGAAATGATGTCACAGCACCTCGGGATGTTGGAGGGAAGAGACCCAGCAAAAGAACAATAAAGATAATTGAATTCTGTGTACTGACAAAGCAACTTTGGCATTTTGTTTACAATATTAAACTGTGACATAGCCAGCTTTATAAATGCCTTATCCAGTGTGCCATTCCAGTTATATAGAGCAGAACTCCTATTCTGGCCCTTGGCTGTGCTGCTGGGGTTGATACGAGCTTCTTGAGGTACGCTTGGAAGACACCATGTTAGGAAAGGCTGGTTTGTGCTACCAAATATTATTTTCTGAGTTCGGGAGAATAGTAGCATAAGTCTTCTCCATTGGAACAGCCCAGCAGAGACTTTGGCTTGTTCCTACAGCCTTCCCAGGGGCAGGAAGAAAAGTGTTTTGATTCCCCCAAGTTTTAGAACTTTCGTGTCATAAAGATAGATGAAGGCCTGGTGAGCTATTTTGTTCCATCCTCTTTTTCTTACAGGAAAACGGGGCCTGGATATCCACCCCTCTTGAAAACCTACTTGAAAACCAAACTGGCAGCCACCACCATTTCTTTAAAGGAATTGCTGTAACATACCAAGTTCTTCTTCCATTGCTAAGCCAGACCTTGCCTCTGAAACATTCAGCTCATTACAATGAATCCTTTTCTTTGAAAGTAACTGAAAACAGATATTTGTCCTTTTTTGTGTGACAGCATCTTCAGACATCCAAAACATTCCCTAGAATATTTTTTTCCCTCATTATGTTTATCGACTATATTGGCATTTATAATTGATATGACTCATCTTTTTGGGGAGTCTTAAAGGTACATACTCAAAACTGTAATTGTAGTTGAATGCAAACCAGCTAGCAAAGAAATAGAATTAATGTTATAATTCCACATTTTAACTAAGGCTAGCTCTCTGACGGATCTATGAATGACACTCTTAATAATGTATAACATAAGGAAATGGGTGTGCAGTTATAAAGTGAAGGGGGGGAGATGAAATGAGTAGTTTAACTACCCAGATTCCATGTTCTATTGTCTTGTCTTTCAAGTTCCACCTGTTTTAGTGCCTGGCTGGGGTAGTTGGCTTAGCTTAGTTTTTTGTTAAGTTACAGAACCTTGATTCAACGTTGCTTGAATGTTCCACTGAACATTATACGAACCCAATCGTTATTTTGCAATGGTTTTTCTAAATATCTGATGCTAGCCAACGAAGTATTGAGCTTTATAAAGGTCCATTAGCATTTCATCACTGGAATTGCCTGAGTCATCTTCTTAAAATCAAGATGATTTGTCCCAATTGACATTGGGCAGATAGCAGCTAGAATCACGGCAGAGGCACAGTAGCAGAGGAATGAGTTGAACTGGAGGACACCCCTTGAAGTACATGTTTCTCCTTCCTCCAGTAATGTTCTGTACAAATATAGCATGCGATTTGTTCTTTTTCCTCGTGTTTAGATTCTCACAAAAGTTAATAGCCATGTTGACATTGTATCCTGTCAATTTGGTATTTATAAAACACACAAAGCATTCAAATTTCTCATTTAATTTGCTCCTCTAAGGGTAGACATTGCATTGCAAGGAATGCTTAGTATGGCTGAAATCAGGGATTGGGGTGGGGGAAGGGAGGGGTAACAGAAGCATACATGGGAAAGATTTAGAGGTGAATGTATAGGAAAAGCTTGTATGTAAACAACTCAAAGGCTGGCTCAGCATCTCTGGGACCAGATCCTTCAGGAATTTTTGCCTGCTAAGGCTGAACAAGTGCTGTTTGTTTTTTTTTCCTGGTTAATGTAATTTTCCTGTGGCACCCTACTGGATTCATTTCATTTATTTTCATTTCATTTATTTAGATTTATATACCGCCCTTCTCCCCGAGGGGACTCAGGGCGGTGAACAGCCAAAAGTAAAAAAACATACATACAAAATTTAAAAACCAAATAAAACCAAATTAAACGATGGCCCCGACTATTTAAAAACCCAATTATAAAATATTAAAACCCCAAATATTAAAATAATTAAATTTTAAAATTTTTAAATTATTTTTGCAGAAAAAGGGGAAAAAATTAGGCCAGGCCAGCCTGATGGAACAGAAAAGTTTTTAGCTCATGGCGGAAGGCGCGAAGGTCCGGGATCATCCGTTTCTGCGGGGGGAGTTCGTTCCAGATAGTGGGTGCCCCCACAGAGAAGGCTCTCCCCCTGGGGGCCGCCAGCCGACATTGTTTGGCCGACGGCACCTGGAGGAGCCCCTCTCTATGGGTGCGTACCGGTCGGTGGGAGGCTATTGGTGGTAGTAGGCGGTCCCGCAAGTACCCGGGTCCTAAGCCATGGAGCGCTTTAAAGGTGGTAACCAATACCTTGAAGCGCACCCGGAAGACCATCGGGAGCCAGTGCAGCTCGCGCAGGAGAGGAGTAACATGGGAGCGCCATGTCGCTCCCATCACCACCCGCGCGGCCGCACTCTGCGCCAGTTGGAGCTTCCGGGTGCTCCTCAAGGGGAGCCCCATGTAGAGAGCATTACAATAGTCTAGGCGAGAGGTGACAAGGGCATGAGTGACCGTGTGTAAAGAGTCCCGATCCAGAAAGGGACGCAACTGTCGAATCAGGCGAACCTGATGAAAACTACTCCCGGTCACAGCCGTCAAATGCTCTTCTAAAGACAGCCGTGAATCCAGGAGGACGCCCAAGTTGCGCGCCCTCGCTGCAGGGGCCAGTGATTCACCCCCAATAGTCAGCGATGGCACCAGCTGACTATATCGGGACGTCAGAAACCACAGCCACTCGGTCTTGGATGGGTTGAGTCTGAGCCTGTTCCTCCCCATCCAGATCCGCATGGCCTCCAGGCACCGGGACATCACTTCAAGGGCATCGTTGGGGTGGTCTGGGGTGGAGATGTACAGCTGGGTGTCATCCGCGTACTGATGATATCTCACCCCAAAACCATGGATGATCTCACCCAACGGCTTCACATAAATGTTGAACAGGAGGGGCGAGAGGACCGACCCTTGTGGCACCCCACATATGAGGGGCCTCGGAGTCGATCTCTGCCCCCCTGTCAACACCGACTGCGACCAGTCGGAGAGAAAGGAGGAGAACCACTGCAACACAGTGCCTCCCACCCCCAACTCTTCCAACCGGTGCAGCATGATACCATGGTCGATGGTATCAAAAGCCGCTGAGAGATCTAACAGGACCAGGACAGAGGAGCACCCCCTGTCCCGAGCCCTCCAGAGATCATCAACCAACGCGACCAATGCCGTTTCTGTGCTGTACCCGGGTCTGAAGCCCGACTGGAACGGATCAAGATATGTCGTTTCATCCAGGTGCTGGGGAAGCTGTTGCACAACCACACTCTCAACAACCTTCGCCAGAAAGCATGATTGAAGTTTGAGTGATGTAAGACTTGGTCAGATTCTATTTATTGTGAAATTAGCTTTAAGCTGAAGTCAGTTTCTGATGAGTAACATGGATGTGTTATTCATGAGTAAAACATGAGTTTTCTTGGCATGACACAGAAGTGTTATGGCATAACACAACAAGTGACTCTGGGTGGCATACATTATAGAATATAAAGACAAATTAAAACCAATTAAAACAATACAAAATATATATGGTAACCGTAAGTGTTGATGCAACCAAGAAACAGGAACTTTAATACACTCAGGGACCTAGGTTGGGCACACAACCACGTCTTCATGGCTTTATGAAAGGCCAGCAGGGTTGGGGTCATTCTAATGCTCCAGACTAGAAGGTAGGGGCTACAGCAGAAAAGGTCCCTGCAGGCCAACATTCCTTGGCGGATGGGATTTGTAATATTCCCAACATGCCAGATCGAACTGGATGGATAGAAATGACTAGAACATGGTCTTTTAGATAACCTGCCCCAAACTAGGAAGGGCTTTGAAGATGACAACCGGCATCTTGAATTATACCTGGAAACATGCTGGTAACCACTGCAGCTGATGAAGCAGTGGTGTTATATGTATCAAATATCTAACATCCTTTATTACCAGTGCAGCTGCATTCTGAACCAGTTGAAACTTCCGAATGCTGTTCCGAGGGCAACCCCATGCCGACAGCATTGTAGTAATCCAGATGAGTGGTTATGAGTGACTGTGAACAATGCTTCCCAATCACAACTGGTGCACACCTCTAAGATGTGTAAAGGTCCCCCTGGGTACAGCTATCACATGCTCTTCTAGCAGGAGCCCTGAGTCCAAATTAAAAAAAAATCCTTGGCAGTTTAGCTTTTTCTCCAGCTGCTTCACTGATGCATTTCTTTTTTATGTTGGATTATAACATAATAGTTCAACTAACCATGGAACTAGGCGGCCACATATTATGAGCTAGTGGGGCATTAGTACATTGAAATAAAATGATTTTCATAATATATTGGAACACAAGGGAAGTTAGTGCCAAGCATATTTTTGCGGGCAACATGTTCCATAATGTGTAGGTCCTTTGTTATGGCTATCCTATTCTTTGCCTTGCATTTTGCTTGCAAAGAACTTTTATGTCCATTTTAGGTTTCCTTGCCTGAATTAATACTGTTCATTAACAATGAAAATGATTTCTCAGACCTTGTGATACGTTTCATAATTTGCTGCACTCATTTTGGCAGATAGTTGCAGTTCCATTAAACTAAAATATTCTAGTGTGCGCAGTCTTCTTATTCTTTGATTAAGTTTTTAATTTTTTTTCTTCCAAAAAGAAATCTTACTTGGAGCCTAATGTGATTGTGTTGGATTTCCATGGCAATTTTTCTGCTCACATATAAATTAACTTTATATTTCCAACTAATTAATACTGTTCACAACTTCTTATAAGTCCTGGACACCGTTTAAATTCATATCCAAGATTGTATCCATCTGGGCGATTTCATCTGACCATTTAAGACTCTGATAAGCAGTTGCTTCTTCAGACATAGAAAATAAGGCATCAGAAAGGGAGTTTTGGCATGGGGAAGGGATGTCCTCTTGTTTCAGCCCCATCCACTAATTCTGAAGGATATTTGTAGAAAAACATTAGCTCACTCCTGTTTTAAAGCAATTCAAGATTTCTAAAAAAATACTAATTTATATACCCTGTTTTCCCCCAAATAAGACATCCCCTGATAATAAGCCCAATTGGGCTTCTGAGCACATGGCAATAAGGCCAAGCACTTATTTCAGGGTTCAAAAAGATATAAGACAGGGTCTTATTTTCAGGAAAACACAGTGACCAAGAGCTCAAGGTGGTATACATAGCATTTCCTTCAATTTTGCTTCATAAACCTCTGAGAAGATTGGGTTATGAATAATTCATGACTGAGGTGTACTTAAATCTGGTTCTCCCTAATTAGTCCATTATTTTAACCATTATACCATGACTACACATCTAGCCAATCTTCTTCAGAGTAAGAGAAATCATTTTTTTAATTATTTAACTTCTCATCTGGATGCAACTCTGATTTTATTCTGTTTGAAAATTGAAACAGGATTTTAGTCAAATGAAGGGTGAAATACTGTTTGTTTAGGACTATGTATTGTCATTCCTTCTTTTGAAGTTTCTACTTTGATGTAAAGAGACAATGCTCTTCTGAATGCTCATGTTTATCCTTTGCATAGTTTTATTAAATAATGTTACACACCATTTTTTTCTGGCCTTACCATATCTACACTTTCTTCTCACGCTCCAATTTTCAGAATAGGCATATCAAAATATCAGCTGTTTTTATCAAACTTCCCAGTTCCAGTACAGTAGAACCTCTAGTCACAACCATAATTCGTTCCATAACTTTGGTTGCAAAGCGATCTGGTAGTGACATGAATCTAATTTTGGAAATCTGGTGCTTACCCCCCCCCCCCAAAATGGTGTGGAAGGGGAAATCGGCCATGAAAAAAGAATTGTGAATTTTTTGGTCAGAACCCGATCGGGACATGGTCAGAAGCGTTCATGACCAGAGGTTCTACTGTATCTGGATTAAAACATCCATACAGACCAGAAGAAACATGTAAAAGTGAAAGATAATTACTCTGAGCCATTTTTAAAATAAAAAAGCAAGGTGCCATCACCAAGCAACCTTATCTACTAGATCTACCAGGAACAAATTAAAGGAAAATTCTAAATTATTGCTTAAAACATTTGGGAAATCTAAGGAAAGATATTGAATTTTCTCTCATGTTTTCTCTTACTGTTTCTACAACCTAGATAAACGCCAAGAAGGGAATACTGAAAGGAACTCTTTGTCTGAATCAAGAGAAGTATGGTAATGAAGAAAGGCTGCACACCGCAAAAATGTTTTTGATTTTGTATGCGTTGGCGATGTAAAATTGCAGAGTTCACAAAAGGCGTTAAAATTATTGACACATGGTTTGTCTAGAGGCATATGTGGCTTTTCTCCTCCTTCCACTGTAAGCTATACCAAATCATTCTGGAATAGGGCAGCCTCCAAATCAATAAAAAAAGTTGCTACACTGAACCTAAACGATTGCCTTAAATGAAATGTGATGTGTCTATTAGAGCAATAGGTTTTCTGTCTATGAATCTTGGAAAAATGTTCATTATCCAGATGTTCTTTCAAGAAATCACTTCAAGTTATCTATTCAAAATACTGTTTGTATATGAATAGAAAAAAGGCTACACCATGAGCAATTGACTTCAAAAGGTATTTTAATTTAGAAATGCAGTTATATACATAGAATTGAAATTAAATTAAATTTTGTACAAATATTAAAATACTATCATCACACCCACTGCAATGTACGGGATGGATCTATATATATAGATATATATATATATATACACACACACACACACATGTATATATAGATCCATCCTACACAGCATTATAGAATCTTTAAAATCCCATATATATAGATATAGATATATATATACGAGTACCATTCTGTAAATAAATTCCAATAAATTCCTTAGTGATGCAGTTCAGATTACAAATAAAAAGCACTGAAGGCAACCAGGTTTTCCTCTTTTGTATTTCCAGCTATCTACAGCCTGTCATCTGCATTACAGTGTAAATGTGTGCCTGAATGTTTGCTCTAACAGGATGTTTGGTCTGAACTCTGTGAGCTTCCATCAAAAATGAAGCATAACAGTCAAATTTCCACCAGAAATTGACCGCTATGCTCCTTAGCTCACCAGCTGGAAAATGATTTACATTAACACAGAGGTTTTTCCATTATCCAACGGTATTTCCTCTAGAATCTTAATAACACAAAAGAGGTGATCAAGTTCAAAAACAATTACAAAGCATCTAGGAAACAAAGCAGACATGGGTTTGAAATCCATAAAATACCACCAAATGTGGTGTGATGTGCCAAATTCATGATTTCCAACTTGCCCCTCTTAAAAGCACGTTACTCCTTTTGGGAGTGTGTGTGATATACATATGAGAGTAATAATGGAAACTGAAACCTGATTCACAGCATTGCAATTGCATCTACTGTATACAGTAGTTAACATTAAAATGTTAAGAAAATGCCACGTACTTCTCGGGGATTTGCAGAACACAAGCCCTGGGACCTGAGGTTGCCCACAGATGATTAGTTTATGTCTCTGTGTTTACTGGCATACAATGCAATAATTATTGCAAATCCAGTTATGATCTGTCATGTAAAGTATGAGTTAGATGTGACACATGGCCTGTTTCTATGCTTCTAAGCAATGTCTGAAAATTGTATGGGCACATTATATTTGAAAACAATGCGAGGACACAGTAGTACTAATTTTTTGCACTGTATAGACACTCTCTCACCTCACAATAATGAGGACATAGGATTACATACCACGGTTGTGTATGCACTATTACTCAACCTAGCACAATTAACAAAAACATCTTTGGTTCTGGAACCGCTTTCCATACACACACCCCTTGTAAATATTTTAATTAGTATCATGGTTATTCTTGTGTTAGTATATTTGAAATGAGTAAACATTATAGGTAGCAAAAAAAAAAGGAAGAAAAACTGAATTAGCACTGAGATTCCTGGAGACTTAAAAAAAAGGATTTTGTAGCAAGAAAGTGGAAACTACTAACTGACTGCAAGATTTTTCAAGCTGCAGATCTAGCTGCCCATCTATCCAGTGTCTGAGGGCTGCTGACACTGATGTAACATTTTAATCAGGAAATGGACTTGCAGACCCCTTACATCTGCCACAAATAGCAGGAAGTAATTATTATAATTTATTTACTTAAAATAGCTAAATCTGAATAATTAAAAAGTGCTCCAGTGTTTTTAAAAGTTTTTCTGGGAAGAGGACTCGGAAGAATGCTTAATAGATGTAGCCTGTCCTTAAGCATCTAATGTTCTTCAGTTCTTTTCTATACTTTCCTCCATACTGGTATTCCTTGAGTTATGACAGTTCACTTAGCGATGGTTCAAAGTTATGACGCCCACCCCCAAAAGTACTTACGACCCGGTCCCAAAGTTAGATATGTTGCAGCATCACAGCGATCATTTGCTCTTATGATCAATTACAGAGATGCTGCAACATGCCTCCTGCCTATTTCTCCCCACCCATCCTGCCCTGCCGGGTCTCCACAGGCACTAGGCCTACTTTGCTAGCCCACTGGATTCCACCTGTTCCTCCCCGACCATGTGGACCTTACCAATTGCCGCCGTGGAGGCAGAGAGCTGGAGAGCTTGGTACGCCCATTCACCGCTGCCAGGGATATGCCTCAGACTATGGCACCCAAGGCATTGCAGGAGGTGAGCAAGTATGGGTGGCATGGGACTCTCAGGCATGGCATCCACCAACTGCAATGACTGGCTCACTGCGAGGGGCTCGGGTGTCCCTGGCTTCAGCTCGGCTTTCCCGCTGCTACCCCAGCCAGCTGCCCAAGTGCCCAATGGTCCCGCCTCTTCCTCCAGTCAAAACATTGCAAAAAATGCCTTGTGTTGATTGACGGCCTCCCCTGAGTTTGCACCGTAATCCGCGAAGTGGCTCCCGCCTTCTCCTCTAGTCAAAACAGTGTAAAAAATGTCCCATGTTGATTGGCTGCTGCCGCTTTCACACTGCAATCCCCAAAGCCACTCATTCAAACCAGCCACCCAGCAGCACGCAGAAGGTACCCGTGGCGCCGCCCAGGACGGAACCAAACGATGCTGGCCTCGTGGCAGAAAAGTGGCCATCTTTTACTCAGATGCTGGTGAAGCTGTTTTCCTTAGATCTTGTGTTCTTAGAGATGATTCCATTCTCTGCGCAAAAACGTGTGTAAGAATGCAAGATCTAAGGAAAACAGCATCTGAGGAAAAGATGGCTGGTTTTCTGCCATGTGGGTCAGCCTGTTCTGGAACTCTAGAGATTTTTGAAAGGAAAGTGAGCAATTGGTGATATAGGATTGGTGTGGGAAAGGCCCAAGAAACTATGGGGACCCCAAGAGATTGCAAGCGAAGCATGAGATATCTCAGTGGGTGAAGGGAGGCCTTAGATAGCCTGTTCCAGCACTACCCCCCCCCCATTCTGAAATACATCATGTGCACTTAACGACCTGTGCATTTGACTAACAAATGCATTGGGGAAAGCAGAGGGGGATCATTCATTTAACATGATACAATTAACGAATTCTTGGATTATGAATATAATTGGCAGGCTTTATTACATTTGTAACTTGAGGATTACCTATATATATTTTGTATTATTGTATCCATGCCTTAAATGTGCAGTTTTTAAAATATTAAAACACAAAAGCAAATTCATTCTCAATCAAACTTCTTCCCCCACTTCTTATTTTATATGAAACTTCAAAAACAAGGGCAAAATAAAAAATGGAATTTGGTAGTCCTGTTTATTTTAACAGGCATGAATTCTCAAGTTTCAGCTTTTCCTTCAAAAGAGGAAATACTGGGGAAAATGTGTCCTCTCTAGATTTAGTCTTACAATAGTAGTAAGAGTGGCAGCTGTTTTAAGATACTGATATTATACTGATCATTAGTATATGAGGAAAAATTGGGTGCTCAGGCCTCACATCTTCGTTAAATGGCAGCTTTCTATAGTGCGCATCAATCCACTTGATACGTATTTACCACAAGAAAGTAGCACTGTGTTTTAAATTAAATGTCTTGTTTTTAGCATGTATTGGGTGGAAGAATAAGGAAATAACTTTTCTTAGTGGAAGAGAAAAATGTCCTATGGTTAATTTCTACAGTTGACATAAGATCCATATGTTCACCAACTCATCCCAATGATAACTACTGGAATGAAGAAAAAACCCTTTGTAATAAATTAAAAAAAAATCTATTGAACTAGACAGACCAATCTAAGTCACTTTAAGGCAGTTTCATGGGTTCATCTACCAACCAGGATTTGTAATAAAATGGGAGATGGAATGGCAAGCATTCATTCATCAGAAGAACAAGATTAACCAGGAGACTCAAGTTTCAGAAAAGGCTTACATTTTAAAAACCAGAACCACATCTTATTCCTGCAAGGCACAAAGTGTGCTCTTGCAGCATCTACTGTAGTTCTCCCTATAAAAGGCTGCAAAAAGTTAAATGAATAATTAGGCACCTAAGAACTACACAGTGTTGGAGTAGCAGCCCTTCCAACTACCTTAATGCTCTTTGATGCGTCAGAACTTTAATGTCATTTAAAAAAATATTCTATTCATTTACATCTTAAGCAGATACCCCCAGCATATACTTAACAACTATTGGTATCTTTGCTTTATATGAATTTGCCAATCAGATCAAGAACCTGAGAATATTAGATTTTAAAGGGAAAAGAAACTTACAATTTTGAAGATAGCATTTTTATTGTTGATCTTCAAAATTCAGTTTTCTACAAAGGAAAGCTTATTTCTTGCCCTGAAAAAATCACAAAATCCAGCTATAAATTATTCAGGTAAAATATTAAGACCCAAATCCTTTATAAAGATTATCTATACTAAGGTTTCCAGAGAATACGGATGCAGTACACAGAACATGCTGGCTACGTATTAAAAAAGGAGGATGTTAGTGCTTTCATGCCTTCCTTGTGTGGTTCCCATTAGCATCCAAGCTAACAATATGATCTGCTCCACCAAAACCCTTCTTTTGAATGGAAACACAGGATTATAAATTTTGTTTGATGGAATGAAAATACATTATTTCAGAGTTCTTACATGGTTTAAAAACTGCACAGCTGAGTGAGAAAGAAGATTCATATTCAAGGCTAATCCAGTCATATGAGTCCAGAAAGAAATTGGTATTAGATGTCACTCTATATACTTCGAAACATCTCCATCTCAACCAAAATATTTACCACTGCACTAAACCACAGTTACTTAATCTTACCAAATAAGTTAATTGGCTGTGTTCACAGGCCATGATAAATCATTCAACATTTATAAACCACAATAGCTAGGTCTATACAGCAGGATAAACATTATTGTGGTTATTTGGTTTAGGAAATTATATGCCCCTAGCCATTAGGATGGTAAAACTCCTTCAAAAGAAGTGCTTCTAACTTTGTGGGATCTCAATCAAAGTTCCTCTTTTCACTAAAGTAGCCATAGGGGAAAAACAGGTAGAGATAGCTGGAAACGGCAGCACAAACTTGGCAAAAAGATATTTGTTTGATTGAGGAAGAGGTGTTTTGTACATAGCCTTGTATCTGGAAGCAGCTCTTTCAAAGGATTTGCAGCACCTTATTAGCCTCTGTATAATATTAGTTATGGCTGGCTCTTCCTGCACATTTGCTTACTAACTGTTACTGAAACATCTTCTATGTAATGAGATGTATATATATTTGATATGTATCCATTCACTTACAAGAGAGCAGAATCAAAGCCAAGGCAATATATATTGATACCAGTATCAGGCCCCAGGAAAATCCAGAATTGTTTGCCTCTGTCATATTATTAAAAACAAGCAAATTATTGGTTTACTTCTGCACATCCTGAAGGATTTTAAAAAAACAACAACCATGCAGAGTTCTAAAGTTTTGTCACATTGCCACAGCAAATTCTACTATATACCTTAAGATTGTCAGATACATTACCCTATAAATTTGCAGGAATATATTCACAAAGGTCAGAGATTTTATCTTTATTATTTGATAAAATGCAAGCTGTGGCTTTCTGAGTATTTGCTTTCAATACTAAATTTCTGTCAGGAATATCCATAGGAATATTCATAATTCTGAGCTTGTGCAGGCCACCTAAAGTCAGGGATTATGGGCGGCCATCCAAAGAGGCAAAAACTATTTCCCATTCCAAGTTCTTTATGCCTGCAGTTGGCATGTCCCCAGGGCTGGGACAAGGTGGAGAACTGGTACTTAAGCTGCTTACGTCTGTTGTACAAATCTTTGGGAAATCACACAAAAAGTCTTGATTTGGGAGGTTCACTTGAAGAAAAGCTATTGAATCAGTACTTCCATAATGTCATCAAGAACGTTGTTCACAGATTGCTAGAAAAACAAGAGCAGAAGCAGACTTGTGCGAGAGGACGTGAGGTAAACAAGCATGTTCCCTGCATAGTAAGAAGTTTCCAAGTGGAAGTAGCATGCAGAAGGCAACACACACACAAAAATAAAGCATGTTGAGGAAGGGAGGATCTTGCATCTGGACAAACAGCAGCATGGCTCTTTTTTAAGGCAGGCTATCACTAATTCATTCAAGGCAATTGGACATACCAATTTCAAAAGCTAAATACTTGCTAACCATGATCAATACTTTAAAAATTAACAGTTGCTAGCTGAAGAAAATGCAGGCCCTGGCAATACCTCCACAAGGACAGAAATCAACCACAGCAACAAAATAAAGTAGCAATGCCAAAATCACTCTGTGGTGAGCTGACACAGAAACGCATGTGACAGGTGATAATGCTACTCCAACGCAACAAACTGACGTTCTACCGATATTTGAAAGAGACTAAACCAATCATATACTCAAAGATGGAAGGCTTTGGATCAGCTGTAATACGGCCACAGTATTGCTGATAGGATGAAGCCATGGGCTTAGCCATGCAAGTGCTCTTAAATCTGGCTACATACAAGGGAGTTTCTCAAAGCTTTCTGCAGCCCTCAATGTATGCCACACAGCATGTTCGAAGAGATAAAGAATATCCTAGTGGATGTGGTGGAATGAAAAAAGAAAAGAATGAATGCAAATATATGAGAGGTATAGTCACTTTACCCTTGAGGAAAACAAAGCACAAGTAGCAACCTAAACTATTTTTTTCTAAAGTGGACAGTAGCAATTCCCTTTAACACAGCCAGCACTACTTATTAATGTGTTGATGTGCAGTTACATTATGGATTATATAATTTTCAACACCTGAGGTCTACAACCAGTATGTGTGAATTTTATAAACTCCCTCCCACTCAGGCCATCTCAAGGCATTCTTCTTGCCTTCATAATGTAGTTAATAAATAGAACAAAACCATCTGCACCAAACAAAGCAAGCTGTGGTTTGACCTTGCTTTCTGAGACGTCCAGAAGCTAGCAAGGCCTATGAGAAATTGCAGCGAGCCAGTGTGAGAAGGAGCAAGGCACAAGTAAATGGCAACTCTCCAGAGACTGTACTCAAAATCATCTGTCTGGGAAAGAGGAGAGGCTGGAGGAACTTGAGTCTCTAAAGCCCTCCTTTAATGCTTATAGAATGAGATGGAGAAGATAGCTGGCATGGTGCACCCCACTGATGCACTGAAGATGGTGTCTTGGTAGCATCCTTTGGATCTTCAACTAAGGGATATTTTCTGGAAATATTCAGTGTGCAGCACTTCAGGGAAGGGAAAGCCAGCATGAAGCGCTCATCATTCCGAGAAGGAAACTAGAGAGTGTAGAGTTGATGATCGTTGTAACCCTCATGCTTCTTTCAACAATGGAATATCTGGAGGGAAGGAGAGAGAGAAAAAGAAGTTAGATAATCTTTCTATTCGGTTCCAGGTTTCAAAGACAACCCAGCACAGCCCTGATAGAGTCTGAGAAGTCTATGAAGTCCATTTGAGTTACAAAAGTTCTTGTTTAACCAGCCAAGTTTCTATAAAAGCTTGGCATTCTTTAAAACTTTCACTGGCTATGTTTTTCCAAGGCCTTTCCCTTAGAAAAGCCCTAGAGTCTAATAGTAAGAGCTTCTTTGGATTGACTCAGACAAGAGAACAAAGCTTATTTATTCTTCCTAATCTTCGGATCAGACTAAGGCTCCTTCCAATAGTGAGAACTGTACCAGCCAGAGTTGAACTCCTGTGTCAGTTGAACTCCTGGTCTAGAGAAAATACTGTAAAATAATTGTGCACTATGTCATCTGGTGCTGTAGAATAGGCAGATTTTTACTGGAAGAACTTCCCCCTTCTGTCACCGCCTGGGATGTCTTCTCGTAGTTTCCATTCTGGAGGTAAAGTACCACGTCACTACCATCCACACATCTCTAGTCATTCTATGGGGTGGCTTTGCCACTCTCTTACATAGTAGCTGGCTGATTTTTTTTTTAAAAAAACACCCTGTTTCCCTCCTCATTTTAAAAAGAAAATGCACCAGGGTTAGGTTTTTGTGCACCAGCCTGAAGAGAAACTGTCCAGTTTCAAGCATAAACAACCCCATGGTCAGGAGACATCCGTAGTAATGTAGAAGTGCTGCAGAAAAGTAAGGGAGGAAGGCCTAAGCTGCCTTTTCAATAGGTATTGAAGTATTCTTGAGTTTAAAATGCATGAAAGTTTAGTTTTGGATTTCTAAACTTCTATACCAGAATAAATGAAGACTACAGATAAAATAAATTATGCATCTTAGAACCCTGCATTAATAAATCCTGAATGCAAGACTAGGGTTGGAGTTTTTTTGGTTTGGTTTGTGTACTTTTGTGAAATGCACAGAAAATTGCAATCACAACTATTAATGGGTTTCCCTATGGAATTGTTAGGGAGAATATGTTAGGAAGGAGATCTCTGTGTGGGGTGCCCCAGGATTTGGTACTTTCTTCACTGCTGTTTAACATCTACATGGAGCCAATGGATGAGATTATCCAATGATATGGGGTAGGAGCCATCAGTATGCTGACAATACTCAGTTTACATTTCTACCTTAAGTGATGTTGTGGAGGTCCAATCTCAGTGTCTGGAAGCTCATGGGGAACAACAGGCTTCAGCTCAACCCAAGCAAAATTGAGTGGTTTGGGGTCTTGGGACCACCTGGCTTTGGTGACTTCCCACCTCTTGTCTTGGTTGGGGTTGCATTACTCCAAATACAACATATGTGGCTCCTGCTGGCTTTTCACAAGGTCCTGAAAACATGGTTCTACAATGGGCATGAAGACCTGGGAATGTGGTAGAGCCTGTGCCATGGCTGCATTGACAGTTATGGTCAGATGTGACTACTTCAGCTATGAATTTTCTTGTAAGTTTTATACTTGGTTATATATTGTTTTTAACTTGCCGTGTTATTTTGATGTTTTTATACTCTTTTTAATTTTTTGTGAGTCAACCAGAGTCATATATTGAGATGGATGGCTATATAAATCGGAAAGATAGGCAGGTTATGGATAACAAAGAGGTTCTGGAACAGTTTTTCTCTGATGACTATGCTACTTTTTGTAATTTCTTGATTGAAGGAATAAATCGAGCTTGTAGGATTTACATACATTTTTATTCCAGTTATATAAATCCAGATTCAAGACTTATTTCACATTACTTACCATCCATGTATTCCTCTGAGGAAGCAAGTGATAAAAGGCTTTGTACATCGCTGTTTTCTGAGTCTGAAGTCTCTTTGTGCCCAGATTTACTACTAGATGTGCCAGCCACCCAGGAAGACGTGGTCGCCTGATGCACTAGAACAGTTTCTGAGTGGTGAGAGCTGCCAGCTTCACACAATCCAGAGCGTCCAGGGGTTTCATCCTCCCTAATAAAGCCACTGGGACCCCCTTGGTCTGGTGGTGGCTGTTGCATTTCCCTTGCCTCACTCTGTCCAGCTCCTTCTGAAAGGACGATCTGTATCCGTGTATCTGAGGATTGTATGCAGTTTCCAGCACTGCCATAGACAGCTTCTTCGTAAGATGGCAAAGCTACCTGAACTCCATCCACCATAATAGAAACCTGGTCTCCAGAAACACCTTGATCACGCCTGTGTTTGGAATTCAAAGAAATATTTAAGTACAATGACATACGCAGCATTTTATGGAACAATCAAATGTACAAGATTAGTAATCCTATTTGTTTCACTGCTGTTTCAGAGGTAAAGGTTTTAGTTAGGAGTGAAATGCTCCCAGTTTGGACCGGATCACCCGATCCAGTAGTGAGGGCGGCGGGTGGTTCGGAGAACCGGTAGCAAAAATCCCTGCCTTCCCCCCATGCCCAGCTGAGCCGCGCAATCATCAGAGGCTGTTTTTTAAATTTTTTAAAGCATTTTTTTTAATAATCTCTTCGGCCGAAAAAAATGCTTTTAAAAGAAAAAAAAGCCTCTGATGATTGCACAGCTCAGCTGGGATCGTCAGAGGCTTTTAAAAGCATTTTTTCTACAACCGCTTCGGCTGAAGAGGTTGTAGAAAAAATGGTTTTAAAAGAAAAAAAGCCTCTGACGATCAGGCAACTCAGCGGGGATCATCAGAGGCTTTTAAAAGCATTTTTTAAACAACCTCTTTGCCTGAAGAGGTTGTAGAAAAAATAGTTTTAAAAGTTAAAAAAAAGATTGGCCACGCCCACCCAGTCACATTTTCCCCCACCAAGCCACGCCCACAGAACCAGGTGTAACAAATTTTACATTTCACCACTGGTTTTAGTAATAAACCATTTCTTTACTCTGGTTTCCTCCAAGTGTCTTAGGACCATAATTTTTTAGAATTCTCAAACACCATTTCAAACTAGCATAGCCATCAGGTATTTAGTGAACTGTAAGGTGAGAGCCAGTTTGGTGTAGTGGTTAAGGTACCAAGCTAGAAACTGGGAGATCATGTGTTCTAGTCCCACATGAAGGCACAAGCTGGATGATCTTGTGTCAATCACTCTCTCTTAGACCTAGGAAGAGATAATGGCAAACCACTCCTGAAATCTGGCTAAGAAAACAGGTAGTCATCAGACTCAACACTGATTCAAAAGCACATATACTCAAAACCCTCAAGGTATCTATTTATAGGACATTAAATGGGAGAAGGTTTTAATAAGCCTAAGATAGAGAAATGGTTCATTTTGGGATTATTTTCAATGAGGTAGGCCAATTCTTTAATGAGCAACACAAACTTTCCTTCCTTAACATCGATGTGCTTATGAAATTGTTGTTAACTGAGATCTGGAACTAAAATTCCTGAACAAAAATTATGCTGAAATGAACCCTTCTTGTTTAATACTAAGGGACTAGGGCCTTCATTCCAATTAAGACTGATATATCCCTATTATGTGACAGCTACTCCTCTCCTACTTTATGCACTTAACATTATGTTAAGTTTGTTGAACATGTTACTTCAGAACTTTGTATCCCCAATGTTTCATTACAAGGTTTCCTTCACAGACATTATTAGGCTTTAAAGTACTTTCCACAATCAACATGCCACTACTGTACTAGCTAGTGAGTGTGAGGAGACTCAACGTTGTTTCCAGTTTAAAGCTGCAGAAATAGGAAGGAATCATTATGGTCATAGTGAGATTTGTCCCATCCCAGCTCTACGTTTTGGAGGGAAAATGTCTGCCATCTTGTCAAACCAACTACAGTGTCATGACAATGCCAGGTCAATCTGAGAACCAAAAACCTCTTTGGATATTTCAGATTTATAGTGGGCAGATGAACCTCCCCTTCTCTTTTCTTGAGAAAAGGGGAAATATAACAATATAATGTGTAACACATTTCATCCTAAAAGCCCCTCTTATTTTCTCAGTAAGGCTTAACCCAACAATGTAAGATAGGAATAAAAGAGAAAATAAGAGACCCTGTAAAAATGTATCTATCACCACCTAGTAGATTCATAAATGAGCTGGGGTAGAATTACAAGATCTCACAGCTAATAATAATTCCACTATGGCTAAAATATCGGATGCAGGTGAAAATATGTTAAGGGAGAGAGGTTAGATATGACATGAGCCGCAGTGGTACAGTGATTAGAGTGCAGTACTGCAGGCTACTTCTGCTGATCACCGGCTGCCAGCAGTTTGGCAGATCGAACTCACCAGGCTCAAGGTTGACTCAGCCTTCCATCCTTCCGAGATGTGTAAAATAAGGACCCAGATTGTTGGGGCCAATATGCTGACTCTGTAAACCGCTTAGAGAGGGCTATGAAGCGGTATATAAGTCTAAGTGCTATTGCTATGATATGGTTATTACGTTTCAATTGCAAATTACATTAGTATTAAATTAAGAGAAACAGTATAGCTTTATTAATAATCAATTTCCTCATGCTATCATGGGCCCACAGTCAATTAAGGAAGCATATTTTCTTTTATAACCTTATAAATACATCTAATTCTGTTTACAGGACTTCATAATTAGAAATACTTAGAATTTTGTCTTGCATCCAAGTTCTATGGCCCAAGCAACCACCTAACAACCACTAGACTGACTGGCAACATTACCACTATATGCAGCCTGTGTTTCTTGCCAAAGTGTACTGAAAAAGTGAACTGTAAACCTCTCCAGACATTGATCTGAATTTCCTACTCCAAACACATTTCACAAAACTGAGCAAGATCTGAAAAGTGAATACAATTTATAGAAGTCTACTTCAAACATGGCCATTTGATTTATAACAGAGTATAAAATGTGTAGAGTCAGACATTTTCTGAAAGTAAAATTAAATGGGCCCTAGAAAATACTGCTATGAACAGCTGCAGGAATTTGTGAAATACCTGTGGAACTGTTTCATATTTTGCAAAGATGCTATTCTAAAATACCGCTGACAGTTCATGTGGAAAACATAGCAGTGGCCAGAGAATGGTAAATAGGAATCTGTATTTAAAACAACAACCAAAAAAAATGATAGTGCCAAGGGTTCCAGATGTTCAAGCTACCAAACAATTGCATGTGTTACACACATTAGATGGATAACTGAAAAGGCAAGACCGTCCCCTAAAAGCCACTGTTTTTTTGTTTTATTGATTATACCAGGGGTCTGCAACCTTAAACACTGAAAGAGCCATTTGGACCTGTTTCCCACAGAAAAGAAAACACCAGGAGCCATAAAACCTGGGTGGACGTGGCCAACTCTACGTCACTCATTCCTACCCAGTCACATGACACACACCCCAGCCATGTCTACCCAAGTGTTGTGGCTCCGGTTGTTGTTTTTTTCTGTGGGAAACAGGTCTTTCTCCCCCCCCCCCTCTTGTGTGTGTGTGTATGTATTCCCTCTTGAACCATTTCCAAAAACAGGCGAGGGTTGGGTTTTGTTTTGGTTTTTTGCCGAAGTTGTTCTTTCTTCTTCTTTGGGTGCTTCTTACCATATGGTTTAAATCAAGAGTCATTTCAGGTTCCCAGATAAATGAAGCTCTTTTGTCCCTCTGGTGTGGCTCTCTGTCGGCTGAACCCACCACTGGCTGGCCCCTCCCCTCATCTTCCCCTCCCAGTCACTCCTTGTCTGGCCTGAGAAGGTAAGGGCGACAGTGGGGGATGGAGACTCGCTCCATATTCTAGAGTGAGAGCGAAGCGCCCCTGTACTTGCCTCCTCTCTCAGGCGCTTCTTCCGGCTCTTGTTGGTGCTGCACGCACCTCAGTCGCTCAGGGAGACACTAGACTTGCTCTCCGCCCTAAGATACTGGCCTGGCTGTGACTGATGCCACTGCTGTTGCCACCTCCATAGCCTGCCCACTGCTCTCACAGCACCTTGCACAGCACAGTTAAATTTAGCACACTTCACAATGAGAGAGACGGTGTCCCCTCCTCCTCCTGGAGCCCATTATGATGCGGAGCAAGTCTCCATCCCCTGCTGTTGCCCTTACCTTCTCGGGCCAGGCGAGGAGTGACTGGGAGGGGAGGGCAAGGGGCGGGGCCAGCCAATGGTGGATTCAGCCAACAGGAAGCCACAGCAGGGGGACGAAAGAGCTGCATGTGGTTCCAGAGCTACGGGTTGCTGACACCTAGATTATACTAATATCTTTGTTGTGAACCACAATGAACTGCAGATAGCTATTAAACAGAAGGGCTAGACTACTCTTATTTGAATATTTTGAGAATTTTAATGAGATCTAGGAAGCATCAGTTAAAATGAAATAAGGGTTCAACATTGGGTTCAAAATTGGGAGAGGAGTGTACTAAGATTGTACACCATCACTCTATCTATTTAATTAATATGAAGAACATAAAATGAAAAGTGCTGGATTGGAAAACATAAATTGGAATTAAATTTGCTGGAAGAAATATTGATAACCTCATATAGACTGAAGTGATATAACCTGGTGGCTAGAAGTCAGGAAGGCTTAAGGAATTCCTTGCTAAAGTTTTAAAAACAGAATGGAAAAGCCAGTCTGATTCAAAATACAAAAAAATATGTCTAGTCTGCAAGATTGCCTAATGTAAGCAGGTGAAGCAGCAGCAACAAATACTATCTTCCTGGGTCAAAAATCCACAGGTTTGGTTACTATAATCATAATTAAAGGAGCACCAGCTTCTAGGAGGGTATGACAAATCTAGACAAACTTTTAAAGTGTAGGGATATCACACTTCCAACAAAATTGCCTACTGTTAAATCATATGACTGTAGAAGTCGGAGGATCAAAAAGGCTGAAGAAAAAAACTATGGCACTCAACTGTGGGGCTAGAAAAATAGAAGACATTGGACAGCATATCATCACCATCACCCTAGCATTTTTCCCACAGGTTTTCCCACAGGTCCTCTAACATTGGACAGCAAGAAAAATAAAATATTCAACAGTATGGAAGCAGAATCAGTCAGCACACTCGAAGGACTAAATAAATATTTTTGCTATATAACATGTAAGTAAGAGTTGTTGGAAAATATCCTGATGCTTGAAAAATTTCTTGAAAAAAAAAAGAGGCCAGAACTATCACTAATATTGCAAATGAGAACTTAAAGCAGTTATGGATAAACAATTCAACTGGATCACAAGATCATAGAAATAACTGAACAGTCTAAATTTCATAGCTTTTTATGTAAGAGACTGGAAGAGAGAAAGAACTCCTTGGATTAAACATAAATATTACTCCTCTGATTGCTATCTTAAGAAAGCAAAGCATACAAGGCAAAACAGATGGGGCAAACTTTCCATGGAAATTTGCCATGAAGGAACAAAGTAGTGCTTTTACCATAATCCACTCAAAAGAAAACACCACAAAGTTTTAATTATTTTATTCACTGAATAATGTTTGTAGGATATGATGGGCATGCAACCTTGAAGTTGCATTATCTTCTTCATTAGGAGACATTTCTATCCTGATTCAAGTTTTTTCCAGCTTCAGGTATAAGAACAGAGGGAAAACAACTATTATGTGTCTACTGCTTTATATATTGGCCAATTGTTTTTTAAAAATTAGACAAGTAAGATTGCAGGACACTTTTTTCCTCTTCTTTATCTCAGAGAATAATACACAAGTAGTTTGGATTACAAAAGTACGTATTAGCAGTGATGACAACTGTTCATTTTAAATAAAATCAATGAAATCTCCAACCTAATTAAGCCTGTTTACCAAACTCCCTCTTCCCCCAAAGTGCTGTTTCCACATTGTGCTTGCCAGAGTAAACATACTGACAACAGTCTGTGAGCTCAAGGAATTCCAAGCTTCCTCCGAGCCTTGGAACTCTGAAGCAGGCAGGGAGCAAACAAAGCAGAGATCTCTTTTCCCAGCTCCAAGAATGGAAGGAAGGCCAGGGTTTCTTTTGGCTTTTGAGTAACAGAGGTGACAGCAGTGCCTGTTGACCATAAAGATAGCCTGGGAAACACAATGTTTTAGTTTGGATATTTTGAATCCCTCCAATAAACCTGAGGTAAAGTTTCTACTAGAAGAGACCTTGGTAATTAGGATCTATGGAGAGCAAGGTACTTTGAAAAATCTAATGTTTCCCTCCTGGAAATAAAAACAGAATTTGACCATGTATGTTTTACACCACAGAGTCCAGCTATTCCTTTGCAATAGGATTTGTGATTGTTATCTTCAAAACGAAAATAGTTTTCCCAAAGAATTTTTTTTCCCCTAACAAAATAAGTTCCTGAAGTGTAAAAAAAAGATTGGAGGAAAAACTCAAAAGAAGATAGTAAGGAACAATCAGAAAAAGAATGCATGACTTTGGGTCAATAAAATAATGAGACACATGTCACCATAGCGTACTTATAAGCATTTACATCAAGAGTGGAGATTCTGAAACTTTCTAGATATTACCAACTTCTAGCATGCTTCATCTTTCACTGGCATAGCTGTGGATGTCAAGACCGAACAGCATCTCAACAGGTTCTCCATCCAATTTACATGCATAAACATCTGCCCCTCAAAGATAGCTGATGATTATGTCATCTTCCCAAATAGCTTCTGCCATCAACAGTAGGATCTATTCTAACCTTTTAGTGGTTGCAATATATAACTGGCATAACTATTACGTTATCTCTCAGGCTATTTTGCAGTTAAGTCAACTGTAGCATGCAATGTTCTGAGAATACTGGCCATTAATTTGCATGGTTTAGATTATTTTGGACATTGAATTGGTATACTCTACCACTCTAATCCCAGAAATTTACTAAAGTGAGCAGCAGCATCAACTCCAGCAGATATAGCTTTCACCTGATACCCAACTAGTCACAATAGCCTCTTCCACTTAATATCAACCTCCACCCCCAAATCTCTTTAACTAAAGAGACCCCCACAAATTCTGAAGAACTCACCTGCTGTGATGAAATGACTTCAGTTTTGGTTGTAGCAAAACAAACAATACAACTAGGAGAAGGATGAAAGCAACTGAACTTGCTGTGGTAGCCACTATGGATAAGGTGGGTACTCCTACACTTGGAGGAGAACCTTTATCTACAAAATCAAACAAACAAAAAACAGTCAATGGGTTCTCTTTAGTGTTGTAAATCAGAGGTCCAAGCTTTTGCTCTGATCAAAGATGTCTCTCCCGTTCTCGCAGAGAGCTTTATTTTTTATACAGTTTTTACAGGCAGACAAAAAGGCAGGACAGCAACAGTGTTCTAATTGAAAGAAATTATTCAGCCCCCTCTCAAGATGCCATCCTCTCTGAAGGTGAGATAATACAGATCAAAGCCAAAATGAGATCATACAAGCGGGCGAAATCCACAGCACATGAGCTAAGGCAGTGTGCTGCTCTTAGTCTGGCACCACGACCTTTGACCTACCCCTACACTTTAGGAAGCAGCTGTTTCCTATAACTAAGGCAGGATTCTTGAATAAGCTCAGTCCTGACAGTAAGCTGTTTGCATAGGCAGTTTTCTTCTCAGGGAAGCCTGGTTTGGGTCAAATCTGCTGCAATTACATTCAGAGACATCCTCAGAGAGACTGTACCTGGTTGTCCAGTCATGTTCCTTTCAACTGAACTCCCAGGCTATTTTAGCTGTCTGATAACCCCCAGGCTTCTTGTTTTAGATTAACTGAATTTAAAATTATTTGTACACAAGTCAAAACTATAATGAATATATTCAAGATTACATTTTTGAAATTTATTTAATTCCAAGAGGAAAAAATAAGCAGCTGAATTATAAATTTGAATATGACTGTATGACTAAATCAGTATTACTGGAAATTAGGCAGAATGTTGTGGGATCATTCCATTGTCAAGTTGAAGCTTGGCAATGAGATTGGTATTATTCCTATTATGTTCAAAGCTTTGTTTTTAGAAGGTAAAAAAGTCCCAAGCTCAGTTTTTCCACTGAACATGAACATTTCAGCTTCAGCATTCATCTGGCCTTCAGGGATTTTGTTTTTTCCCATAAATTTCTATTAAGTGACATCTACTCCTCTCCTACTGCTACTGCAATGCTCCCGGTCAATTAAAGCAACATGACAAATATTTTCTTTCTTTCTTTCTTTCTTTCTTTTTGCTTCATGTTATGGGAAATGAATTCTTATCTAACTGAAAATCTTGCAAGACACAATTGTTAAGTTGCTTTTGAGAACATTTGTTTCAAGAGAGTCAAGATAGGGTAAAGAACATTCCCTTGCAGGAAGCTATGATCAAGTTGGATCGAAAATCCCTCCCCCTTCTATCCTTCTAGGAAAGGATAGAAGAAGGCAGGGAAGGGAAAGAAAGAAGAAGGAGAAGAGGATTGTTGTAAAATAAGGGAGAAGAAAAGGTAGAAGAGCAACTCTGAATATAATTTAAAAATATTTTTTTCTTTCTTTTAGAAAATATATGTGTATTATATATTTATGTGTTATTAACTATGAATAAGAGAAGTACATTTACAATATGTTTATAAGAAATAAAATAAAAAACTTTTTTCAAAAAAAAATCCCTTCCCCTAAATACTTTACAATTGCTATGCACTTGCTTCATTTATCTGTCAAATTTGAAAAATCTGAAGCCACCCAAACTCTAGAATAAATGGCATATAATATTAAAATAATAAACCTATCATAGCCTACCAAAAAGAGATACAAATTTTAATTTATTTAATATGGCCACCTACTCCAGAAGACAATCCAAGAGAGCAATAGAAATATAACTCATTCACCCAAATTCCCAAAAGAAGGTCACTACACACTAACCCAGGATTTAGGGAAAGAGTCAAGTCTTCATAGCTAACTTAAACATAGTCAGGGTAGGGGTCCTTTAATGCTTTGGGGTGGTATTGTGCAAGGAGCTAGGCACTGCAACAGAGAAAGTGGAACCATTCCAATATATACATATTCAGCCTTATGCCTTACACACGTATTGGGCAACAACATACAGAATTCCCAACCAACATGATCTAAAGTCTTCCCCAGTCCAGGAAATGGCTACAGATTTTTTTTTAAAGAAACTATTAAAAATTCTGAAGCAAGCATTCAGCATATAGGCGAAATACCTTTTTCTTATTTTAATTTTAATAATCATCCCTTCTTGAAATATTCTGTGGAAATTACATCTATGTATTTGCGTCTGCGGTATAGGGCAGGGATCCCCAACCCCGAGTCTGAGGACCGGCACTAGGCTGTGCCAGAAACTGGGCTGCGCAATCAAGTGAAGTCCCATCCGCAGGATGCAGGCAGCTCGCGAAACCATGTCCCCACTGGTCCGCAGAAAAACCTCTCCATGGAACTGTCCCTGGTGCCCAAAACGTTGGGGGCCGCTGAGACAGGGAGTCAGAAAAGCTGCAATATTAGGAAACATTTTCTGTATCTCTGCAAATTACAGTTTTCTGAATTACATGGGGAATATATTGTACTGTGGAACGCATCAAATGGCTCCTTTGACTATGTGTTGTCACCGGGGGTGAGTGAGTGGTTATTATTTCCTCCCCTCCACCCATCTGGATTTTTATTGCTTATAAGCTGCCTAGAGTTGTTGTGAGAGAATAGGCAGCTATGTAAATTTTCTAAGCAAAAAAAAAAAAAGGCTACATTGATAGAGAATTGAAATAAGTTTGAAATAAAGATTTCTTTTTAGAGACAATCTATCCCAATACTGTCCTATGGTGTAGCTAGGGTTTTATGTCAGTATCTGAAAACACTGGACAAAAATTAACAGCACAGAAAGCAAAAGTAAGCATATTCACTCAGATATACTGACCTTGGCTAAGTCTACAGGTAACCTCCAGTTCTGGATTCCACTTGCCATTCTTGCAAGTCAAATATTTGTAATCTCCTTTCAATACATAACCTTTGTCACAGAAATACTCTATGACACTGTCAGATGTCAGTGGGTCTTTGCAAGGCGTTGGATGACATTTGTAACCTCCATTGTCAGGTTTAGATGGCTGTGGACAGTCTGCAAAGGAAAACAGAAACTATGACCCCAGATTTTAAGCAATAAATCCTATTAATGTGTACTGTTAACTGTAATGTTACTACTAATGTGTAGTAAACCCAGGACCACAGCATTTCAATAAACACTGAAACATAACAACAACGTGCATTCATTCTTGTTACTCTGAAGGAGATTAGTGATGAATGGTGTGCCTAAATCTCCATCTTTATCTATGAAAACACAAATGTTCTCTTTTGAGAACCATGAATGAGCATTCAACAGATTTTGACATTGATTATGCTTATCCAAGTCTTCCCTCAGGAAACAAGGTCAGTAGGATTTATGAAGTCAGTTAACTTCAAACAGTGATTTAGCCAAGACCAAGATAAATAAGAATTTGAACCTGTTGCTTTATGTAGCTTAAAACATTATACCTATCCTGATTACCACAAGCTAAAATACAGTTGGCTTGGTAGCAATTTTGAACAGAAAAGGCAGATGGATAAAAAAGATTGAAATCCATTCACCCACTGTGTTCCTCTAATATTTTTCATCAGAATAAACAAACAATAACCAAGAATAGGGATTTATTAAATGCAGTTTGTTCTTCAGAAGATAATTCACAAAAGATTATTTTTAAGAGCAGCAGCTCAAAGTAGATAATATCTATTCACAAGTTTCTGTAAAGTCCAGTAAGAAACTATTTTATTAATAAAGAGATAAAGACATATGTAATTATTCATAAATCTAACTATCTCTGTTAGTTTGTCTAAACTGCCCCACCCTACCCAGTCTAGACCATCCCATCCCATCCCATCCCATCCCATCCCATCCCATCCCATCCCAGGAAACATAACAAAAAACCCCAGTGGAACATGAAATTTAATCATGTGTTGGGATGTGGCAGGTTTATTTCTACAGAAATATTTAGCTTATTGTACCACTGATGATTGGCCACTGATTATAAAAATACTTGTTTTAGCCTCTCCTAAGCTATCATATTTTATAAATAATCCGACTACACATGTATCCCACCTATGAAACTGAAATAGTAAATGTCTCATATTAAACCAAGCTATTTTCCTCCTTGAAGAAATGGGAAAAAAACAACCGAGTATAAACAGCTACGACCCATCAATATTGTTATAAATATGAAAATCTTGCAACCGTGGAAACAAACAGATAATTTTAATTCTAAAAATTTGATTTTAACATTTTCAATTTTATATACCGTATATACTCGAGTATAAGCCGACCCGAATATAAGCCGACCCCCCCAATTTTACCCCCCAAAAGTGGGAAAACTTATTGACTCGAGTATAAGCCGAGGGTGGGAAATGCAGCAGCTACTGTTAAATTTCAAAATAAAAAAAGACCGGTCAAAAGTGCGAGGACCTGTCAGAAATCACCTTTTTCAGCCCTCTGCATAGTCCTTTTGTGCACATGGATTACTCAGAGGGCTGAAAAAGTAATTTTTGACTGGTCCTTGCACTTGTGACCAGTCCTCAAACTTACGACTGTCCTCACATTTTACTTTTTTGCCCTATCTTGTCACCATGGTGAAGAGAAGCAGTTGTGAAATGAGTGACATGGTTTTAAGAATGCTGCACGGGCATTTTGCATGGTGACAAGATAGGGCCAAAACGTAAAATGTGAAGACAGTCGTACGTTCAAGGGCTGGTCACAAGTGCGAGGACCAGTCAAAAATAACTTTTTGAGCCCTCTGAGTAGTCCATGTGCATAAAAGGAGAACAAATATGAATAAATAGCAATAATTAGAAATACACATACAAACATACAATGTATTTTCTTTGAATATTGAATACTCCAATTATTTCCATGCAATCCAATTTCTTACAAATCAATTAATTATATTTACCAATAATAATAAACCAAATAATTTCCCCCAATATTCTTCCAAACCACAACTTAACCTTTTCTGCTTTCAACACAATATACAATTAATAATATCTCAATTATTACAATTCCCTATTTAAATAGAGCTTTTTTTTCTTTTGTGTTTTAAAATCTTGAACTCCCCTCTTTTGCCATTTGCCATAAATTTCCCATTGTTTGCACCAACCTTTTTTGATGAGGAAAAAGAAATCAAATCTGCCTTAGCAAACAGCAAAGCCAACAAGCTGTTTTAGTTTCGCTTTGGGTTTCAGCAGGAGGAAAAAAAATGTGCTCTTTGCAGAAGGCACCTTTTTAAAAAAAATGTGCTCTTTGCAGCAGGCACCTTTTTTAAAAAAATGTGCTCTTTGCAGAAGGCACCTTTTTGTAGCAGGCACCAATCTTCTCATTTGTTTTTTTTTTAACCCTGATCAGCTGTAGGGGGGGCCTTTGAAGCCCTGGGGCAAGAATTTAAAGTGTTTTTTTTCCCTCTTGCCATCAGCTGGAACTCAGGAGGCAGTCCCAATAGATTGGGAGTGGGCGGGGTAAGCAAACCCGTTCTCCCGCTGTTTCCTAGCTTGCAGGGAAAGTCATTTTTTTGTGACCCGCGTATAAGTCGAGGGGGCGTTTTTCAGGCTGAAAAAGGGGCTGAAAAACTCGGCTTATACTCGAGTATATACGGTACTTTTTTTTATTTTGACGTTTTATTGTACACCACCAGAGTTCCTCTTTGTGGCAGATGACTGGTGTAGAAATGTGAAAAATAATAAATAAATAAATAAAATAAAACTCTGCAACGTTAAAAACCATCAGTTATTGTAAAAATAACACTATAAAGTGTATTCTAGTCCATTAACATGTGCATTAGAGTATAGGCATTGTGTACTCTAATAGAGATAATCAAATGCATTAAGAGCTTTTTTTGCATGGCAAGTATATATAAATACACTCCTAACATACAAGTTAAACACCTAATAAACTAGAAAATAGCTGTAAACTAGAATCCAGGTTTTACCAAGATACATCTTTTTAAGTAGATGAATAATGAGCTTTAAATATAACTTATTTTAGCTCCTACTGCACATTTAATAGGACTTTTAAAATTTAAATTCATTTATTTACCATATTTATAAATGAACCCAATCAATTAAGAGTCTGCTTATAGTAAGCCCTCAAATTAACAGATAAAATCCAGTGGATCTGATTTCTGATAGGAACTTTACCCTGAAAAATGAACAAAACCCATCACTCGACAGATCAGATACTGCTGCTTCTGCTTAAAAAGGTTATATTCACAGTTGTAAGTAAATCACAGGAGTGTTTTTATACTTGAAAAATCCCATTTGCCATTTAACAGATATTTGTCTTTAATATTAATCAGTATTAATATTGATCTTTAATAGGTTCTTCCAAACTGAGGGTGTGTGTAGTTTTTATTCTGAGTACTGAGTTAACAGTAAAGAACCAAGTAATAATTGCTCCTCTGTGGTCTTCTTCATATTCAGTGCTGATTGAAAAATTACTATTTCTCTATCAAGAGTGCATAATGAAGAAGTCTTTTTTTAATATACTAAAATGAGTAAATGAGATCATATTCAAGATAAAGGGTTTGTCTATGTAATCACAGCTATACATTTATGTAATTAGATTCAGTTACATACACAGGATAAAATGTGCCTAATCATTTCAAGCTTCTTCAAAACTTTTTTAAACAAAAGACATCAAAAGGGAAATAAAGACTAATTATAGTCTTGCACCAATGCAATCACCAGCTGGAGATTCACAAAAAGCACAGAGTTGAATTACCTTAATTAACACACAACACTAGGATTACCACATGCTCATTAAACCTCTGCCACTAAGAAACCATGGAGGAAGCTATGCCGTACACAGAACTATCTATTAAAATGTTTTTCTGTAATTTGTCTGCCTTGCCAAGCTAAGACTATACTGTATTTTCAGCAATAGAGCTCTCCTATTTCAATAAAATCTGTATCTTAAAAAAGCAATACAGCTATCCTTTCCAAAATGGAAAAGATATCCATTTCATATTTTAATAGGATTATGGAATGTAACAACAACAACATTTTCAGATAATTTGGCAATAATCATAGGATCAGACCCAGAAAGCCAATGCTAAACAGCCATATTCAGACACAAAGAAAATGCACAATTATTCATCTCAAATACAAGCAATCGATCATTATAGACAGGCCTTTAAAAATATCTGAAGCTCTCGCTGTGAGAGGCACTTTCTGAACAGACAAAAATTGCCTCCTCTCCTAAATATTATGTTCCCCCATCTCACTGACAATGAAGTACTCTTATTTCCATTAACTGCCAATAGGCTTTTAAAGCTAAAGAAGAGGGAACAGCAAAAATGAGTCTCATAGGCAAATGTAGGAGTGGTGTATATTTTGTCTCTATAGTAATTATTTGCAACGCAGAATGCATTCTACTTAATATAAATCCTTCCATGTAACACAATACATTGTCTAATTTCAGTTTTAAAAACTGGTTTAATTTGCAGCAGAATTAAATGGGTGGGTGAATAGCTCCTCTAGGACATGCCTGTACTAATTTAAATTCTTTTGATGTAATATGAGCAGAAAACAGCTACTGTGCTTTTAATTTAGTTCATTCTTAGAACACGTTCAATAACATGCTAAAAGAAAAAAATAATAATGCCGGCAATGCTAACAACTGTTCTCATTAGGATGAGAGTGGTTGAAGAAATAATTTTGTATGTCACAAAAGATGGAGAAAATATTCCTGGACTGTATTTATTGAAGCTTCGCCTGCTATTACAGAATGTGAAATGATTATCACTATGGTACTAAAAAGATGGCCTGGGATTTCAAATCAGAATGAGTGAACTCAAGGAAAGAGAGAGATCTTTAGGAAGGCTTTGAGTTTTACTTAGCACACTGTTTTCCTGAAATATGCTGATTATTTTCTGTTGCTCTATAGGTGATGGTTTACAGCAGGGGTGTCAAAATGGCGGCCCACAGGCCAGATGCATCATATGCATGCCCACCCCAAGTCCGCTAAGGGGAAAAACGTCACAATACGTGACGTGATGGCAATGTGATGCCACAAGTTTGACACCCATGGTCTACAGAATACTGACACTGCTGCAGCAGAAGGAACAAATTGGAGGTGTATAACAAACTCTCAAACTAAGAGCTGAGAAACATATAGTTTCTGAAGTCAAAGTAACAGAAGGAGAAGAAACTGGCACTGAAAAGGTAAGGATTTGAAAAAGTGGGTGTTTCACTGAAGAGAACTGGAAGAGCAGGATTAAAGAGATCAAGCCCCAAAAGACATGAAATAGTTCTGACGGAGGCAGATGTACATCATGAAAGATTCTTTCAACTTAAATTTCCAAAGCACACCTGCACTTAAGAGCTGCAGCATCCTTCATTCTTTTGTTCCCTTAGTAATCCTCAGATAACATTGGCAGGTCTCAACATTAACCTTTACTGAAAACAGAAGTGGTAAAAATCCTCATGGACTTTGCCGCCATGCTATATAACACCTTTAACTATAAACTCAACATTTGATAGTGCCAAACTTTTGATTTACAACTTAATAATTAATAAGGATACCTAGTTAAAATAAGAGAAAAACATAGTTAGGGAGCAGAAATGAAATAAGAATGACTTATAATTCATTGGTAACACAGACTCCAAACAACTGAAATAGCATCTATATACATGGACATCTTCAGATTGAGTACACAGAAATCAAATTGGTTATATATTATTGCAACACATAACTGGCGGTTTTAAGAGCAAAAATGTGCCTGGAGCTGACTCTGGAACAAATCAAAAATTGTTCATGTGGAAGTTCCAATTTAAGCTCAAGAACAAAACCAACCAGTTTTCATGATATGATCTTGAGCATGTACACATATTTTGAAGGAGAACATCAGGAATCACTTTAAAGTCCTGAACCTCATTAACAGGAACTGAGGAATGAAATCAAAGTAGTTGTTTAGGATGGATGTGAAAAAATACTGCCAAAGACCAAGCATCAAAAGAAAGTAAACTGGATGTCAGAACTGACGGCAGACACCACAAAGAAGAGAAGAAAAGACAAAGTGAAGAAAGACAAAGATCACAGGGAGGAACTTAACATTTCAGAGACCTGTTAGAAGAGACAAGGTGTAGTATTACAATCACATCAGTAAAAACATCAAGATGTAAACAGAAACAGAGAAAAGTTTTCCAAAAGATCTCTGAACTCAGAAAGAAAAGTTCCATACGCCAATTAGTATGCTAAACATCACCAATGGACTGAGTAACTGATTCAAAAGAGATCAATCAAAGATATCAGTATAGTGATATTCTATACTAGGGGTGTCAAACTCAAAGTCCGTGGGCCGGATCCAGCCAGCAGGGTGCTTAGATCTGGCCCATGGGGCTGCTCTGGAAATAGCAAAGGACCAGCCCGTGGTGCCTCTGCCAGTGAAAAGAGAGCTTGGGAGGGCCACATGTAGCCCTCTCAAACTCTGTTTTCGCTGGCAGAGGATTGCAGGAGGCTGTCCCAGCTGAAAATGGAGATTGGGAATACGTCTTCACTGGCAGAGCACTCAGGCCATCACAGGCACCCACGACCAGAGTGATGTCAAGCTGGCCATGCCCACCCTGGCCCCCTGAGGTCAAACACAACCCTGATGTGGCCCTCAATGAAATCGAGCTTGACGCCCCTGTTCTATACAATACCTACCTCCAACCTACCTACCTATCTATCCCCACCTTTATTATTTTTACTGAAGGAAGCGAGTATATCCAATATACCTTTCTCCTATTTTTGTCACAACAACTCTGTGGGCTGAGAGTGTGTGACTGGACCAAGGTCATTCAGCTGGTTTTCATGCTAAAGCAGGATTTGACCTTATGTCTCTTGCTTTCTAGCCTGGAACCTTAATAACCAGACCAAAATGGCTATTCAAACTATGTAGTTCAAACTATGCCAGTAAATCTGGAAAACAAAACAATGAGCTTTGATAGAGATTAGTCTATATAACAATATTAAGAAAGGAGATAGTATGCAAACAATCATATAGTACTCCTAATTTCACTATGTAGTAGAGACAGCAGAAGACTAGCAGAGTGCATACATGAACACAAATTAGCAGTCACAAAACATGATGAAAGTTCCTTAATTTCACAACACATGGACAGACTCAACCATAGTTTCAATTGTGAAACTGTGAGCATCTTAGATCAAGCCAGGTACAAAAATGACAGAGAATTCCTGGGGACCTGGCACTGGTGGAGTATTTTGGATTTGAGATAGATATGGGTTTCCCCCTTGCCATGGTCAGACCATTTGCTGGTGAGTTTCCAGTTCTCTGGTGCTATCCCCCTCCCTTTGCAGGGAGGCTGGGCCTATTGGACTGCCCCCTCCCCCAACCAGGTGACTAATGACCCAACTGGTTTCCAGAGGGGGATTGCGGTTATTCCAGAAAACCTGCTTCTTGGTTCAGTTGAAACCTGAGTGGCTGTGTAGAACAGCAAATAGTCTTTAGATCAGATTGTACCTGGGTGGCTTCTCTGTGTCCAGAGTTCCCAATGTTCCTTGTACTTTATGATGGAACTGAGAGAATTTATACAGGCCAAGTGCCACTGCTGTAAAACATGGATTGAATACACCTGACATCAGCTAGAGCTGCTATTAGGGCTTTCCTCATGGTGATAAGGATGGTGAAATGTAATTATGTCTCTACTCTTATTGCAACTGCTGATAGTTGCCTGTTTTGGATGACTCAGTGCCTTTGGGTAGCTGCAAATCCTGCCAGCCAAGAAGTATCAATTGGCAAGGACTAGATGATGGCCTTTTTCTGTTGGCATATTGGCATATTCTCCCTTCAAAGCTTAGAATGGACCCAATCCTGCTGGCTTTTCACAAAGCTTTAAAAACCTGGTTATGTACCTGGCCTAGGGCCCAGAATGTGTTAAAGGCCCAGTTAATTAGCTTTTCTATTAGTTGATTAATCATCATGGCTGCTGTTTGTACTTATTTATTTTGTGGATGTTTTTATTGTTTTATGTATGGGTTTTTGTTTGTTTTTTTGTAATTTTACAATTGTAAATCAGCAGACTCACTTGGTTGAATTGGGCAGCTATAGAAATTAAATGAATAAACAAATAAACAAACAAACAAATAAATAATCCCATTTAAAGATGACACTAAGCTATCTTTAACAAGAGAACTGCATTTAGATCAATCCATTGTTAGAATGGAAGACTTTTGCATCACTATATAATTAATAGAGAATTACTACTAGCTACATCCTGGAACAAGTGAAACCATACAAGAGCAGCTCTGAGTGGACTCTTCACAATGCAGTGCATTGATCAAAATCTTCAGAATATCACATGAAGTCACACTCTGGACTGCTAGGGGGAAAAATCCCATTCAGAGCAGCCATTTAATGTTTTAAGAAACTTTCTGCAAGATTTTAAGCTTCTTTATACAGCCATAAAAATTAGAACTTGTTCTTTCATTAAATAAAATCTCATATTCTAAGGATTATACAATGTCATTTGAAGTTCATGCTTATTATACTTTAGGAGGGTCTTGCACCTTTCAAATAGCTCTGTCTACAACTCTTGAGTTTGTAATCAGTTATATTGTCTGGGAATTGTAAGAGCTATAGGATGAGTCATCTAGGGTGGAAACTCAAGAAATGCCAACGATTATCAGCCACAAATTGTTGTAGCTGGTGCCTGTGTCCTACAACAACTGCTTTATCCCAATCTAGGCTTCAGGGATATAATCCACAACCTCACCAAGGGCCAGCAGCTGCCTTGCTGGACACGCCTCTTCAGCAGCAGCAGATGGCAAAAGTCAGCTGAGGGAAGCAGTGGGTGGCAGTGGAGTGCAGGCTGGCCAGAAGGGCAGAGCTGGGGGGAGGGGGGAATAGGTGTGGGGGTGGGGGTAGTTGAAGTGGAGCAAGAATGACAGAGCAGAAGGATAAGGTCCTTGATTAACTATGATGTGGCCCTCATCTAGAGACCACAATCTGTACTACTAGAACTGCTATCACTAATCATGGGATGTTTCACCTAATACCATAGTTGCTTCTCTTAGCGATGGAAATTCTGGTCCCATTAAGGTTGTTAAGCAAGGACCATCTCTATTAAACAACTACAACTTTCTCTTAGTTTTTGCTACCCTGTTTGTTCCAAAATAAGACATCCCCTGATAATAAGTCCAATCGGGCTTTTGAGCGCATGGCAATAAAGCCAAGCGCTTATTTCAGGGTTCAAAAAAATATAAGACAGGGTCTTATTTTTGGGGAAACACGGTAGTTGTTGAAGTATTCCATTTTGTCTCGCACATGTTCTTCTTTCCTCATATGCTGCTTTTACTACATTTAGCAGCAATTTTCAATGACAGTTATACAAAATGTCATACTCCTATTAAGATTATCATACACTTTCTCTAAATAAATATACAATAAGCTTTTCTCCCTCAGATTCATACATGTTTTTCAAGGATCTACTGAATAGCAAAACTTTGCCAGCATGAAGCTACATTTTACTTTTTAATTTGGCTCATGTCATTTTTCATATTATTTTTTTAATCAGAAAACTGCCAAATATCTTCCCAGATGCTCTTTAACAAAACAAGCCCTTTGCAGTTCTTGCATTCACTTTTGCTACCTTCTTCTTTCTACAGGGGAACCATAGCAATGTTCTCCTAATCACGGGGTATGGATGTAATCTCATGCAGAGTTAAACAACTTGATTGGTCACTTCGTAAACAAACCTTATTCATATCTTAAATGTTTTTCCAGTTACAGTACTTATCACATATTTTTAAACTTTTTTTGGGGGGGACGCTTAACCATTTATAGCACTTGCAAATTTCCACTTTACAGCATTTCACAAATGCTCCCATGCAAATGTATAAAATGCTCCTCCCAATATTCACTCACTTTATATTTATGACAAAACATTTCACATTTTTAAAAAAAATCTGTTCTCTTTGCAGGAGTCATGGATATCCCTGGAATACTTAATAAACCTCGCATTACAAATCTTTCACTGATCATTCTCAAAAGCAGTGAGGACCAGTGTGATGTTGGGATAAATAATGTTGGAATAGGGAGATCAATGTTTTAGGCCAGTCTCATCCATGGGAACCTAATTGGTGTCTTGGGCCCCAATTTATGGTATTGAGATTATATGAGATTATATTACTGGAATAAAATGGAGACCCTCATCTAAAATGCTGGGAACTCTTGGAAGAAAAGTGACATATCAATCAAGCAAACACTTAAACAATTAAATCAAGAAGCATGTTTCATCATTGGTAACTTTATATCCATTCACAGCAAAATACATAAGTTTTCCTAATGCCCACCCCAACCAACATTTCTATGGATAGAACGTTAATGCAATGTTCATATTCACAAATATTGTATATTAAAGAGGATCTCACGAAGACTTGAAATGTTTGTTTTCTTTTAAACACTCCTTTTCCCCACCTCTAATTTTTAGGAATTTGAAGAAGGCTCTGTGCAGACCACACACACAGAACCTCATACAGAGCCTTCATTTGAGTGGAAAATAGCGAACACTTGAACAGGTGAGAAAACACATTAATTGACAGAATAAATTGCTGAGTTAAGCTTCTGCATTCAGTAGATGGAGGTTTCAGTGTTGAAAAGTTATTTCCATTCTACAGCTATATTCTAGCTACACTGGAAAGATGTCTTAGAAAATATTATTTTACCAAAAGCCACAGCAGTATGGGGAAGATGGATACAAAGAAATATCTTTTAAGCTGACATTACAGAATTGTTGTTCTCATCAAACTGCAATAGTCAGAAGACTAAGCAACATTCAGTCAGTTAGGCAGAAATGCAGACAGTAATCAGCTAATTAGTTTTGTTTACATATCACTTCTATAATTGAGATCCTATTTGACTTCATACAGAACATGCTTGTAACTTGAGTGGCTATCTTTATGTTAAACATATAATATATAAAAGAGTGCAGAGAAGAGCAACAAAGATGATTAGGGGACTGGAGGCTAAAACATATGAAGAACCGTTGCAGGAACTGGGTATGTCTAGTTTAATGAAAAGAAGGACTAGGGGAGACATGATAGCAGCATTCCTATATCTCAAGGGTTGCCACAAATAAGAGGGAGTCAAACTATTCTCCAAAGACCTGAGGGTAGAACAAGAAGCAATGGGTGGAAACTAATCAAGGAGAGAAGCAACTTAGAACTAAGGAGAAATTTCCTGACAGTTAGAACAATTAATCAGTTGAACAACTTGCCTCCAGAAGTTGTGAATGCTCCAACACTGGACATTTTTAAGAGGTTGGATAACCATTTGTCTGAAGTGGTGTAGGGTTTCCTGCCTAAGTAGGAGGTTGGACTAGAAGACCTCCAACTCTGCTGTTCTGTTCTGTTCTGTTCTGTTCTGTTCTGTTCTGTTCTCTATTCTATTCTATTCTATTCTATTCTATTCTATTCTATTCTATTCTATTCTATTCTATTCTATTCTATTCTAT
>WNWU01000001.1:36797319-36841353 GCA_012654045.1 Ptyas mucosa | reverse complement strand
ATTCTATTCTATTCTATTCTATTCTATTCTATTCTATTCTATTCTATATGGATGATGGGACAAAGAGAACTCCCTGTCAGAATCTTTTACACTGCTGGTGACTTTTGGGCTGGAAGTAGGCTTCCAGAGCACATGCACAGGCACGGTTCTTGTTTGTATTGTGTCTAAAGAATGTCTAAACAGACTTTGAAAAACTACATGAACCTTAAATAGAGGTTTCTGACAAGAGGATTGTAGATGCAGTTATGGGTGAATTAGTGTCAGCGCTTCAAGATAGACCAAATTAGGAAACAAAGTTATGAATTCTAATATTAGTTTTATTATGTTACAATAACAGAATCTGAATATGCATCCCTCCTCCCTCCCTTTATCTTCCTGAGATCTAGAGAGAGTCCAGTCTTATATGCTTTCTCAAAATACATTTCTGCCCCAGACTCAGATTTCTTTTATCTGACTGTTATCTTGGTTGTAGCACTTCCTCCTGTCTATCAAGGTTATTTCTTCTGCCGGTTATAGCCTGCTGAAGGAATGCAGAATGTTCAGTTTGAGGAAAAGAAGACTAAAAGTAGACATGATTGTCAGGTCACAGTATATAAAAGGAAGCCACAGGAAAGATGGCCAAGAATTATTTTTCCATGGCCACAAAAACAGAAATAACTGGTATAAGGTCTGTGATGCTTATGCCACTATGCTACAGTGACCATTTCAGGAACCACAATTATATTTAAGGAATGTGTTTTCTTTACTGTACGTGGGCATCAACGTATGGATAAATAGGCTTATCTGAATGCAAGTAGAACAGATATACCATTACATAAACATAAGTAAAAGAACATTCTTGCCAAGCATCATTTCCATCCTGCTTCTATTGTTGAAATGTTCATGTTGAATAAACGGGGAAGGTTCCAACCAAGCTGGAACTTTGCACAAGTCAAGGAGAGGTATGCCCAAAATTCTTATGCCACCGAATATGTACTTCAATCAATGAGTCTTTGGTAGGATTCTTCATAAGTTTGGCTGCATCAAAATAAGAAGCCACCAAATGCGTCTGCATTTTTTTTAGACATCCCAGAATTAAAGCTCATCTGAAATAGCTCATCAAAGCCTTATGTCTCTAAAAATAATCTCCCATTTGAGTTGACCTTAATTCCTTGAAATTTCATGTGCACCTCCCAAATCGCTTTTTTTTTCCTTTTGGTAACAAAAACCACGTCATTTGCCATTGTATATTTCCAGCAGGTTTTCCTGAATACTCGGTTTATTTTATAGTCCTGGGATTTACTTGTGAGTTCTTATCCATACTAACTAGGTCCACCCTGGTCTCGTGGCTGTATCTGTTTCTGAACTATTCCCACTAAGAGGATTTGAAACATAAATAAAACCAGGATATTATTAAATAAATTACCTATCTATCATGTAACACTCCACTCTCACACATTCAACAGCTTTTATGGTGAAATGTACAAGAATAAACTGTGATATAAGAAAACAGCATTTTTCCAAGAAAACTGACAAATCCGATATTTATATGGTACTCAAAATTTGATTCATCTCTAAGGTTATAGAGCCCATTTCTTGCTGTAGGTTACCTTTGCTGCCCATATACATGGAATTTTCATTTTTCTGAACCTCAACTAATTCCCAACAGGGTCTATTCCATAGAACACTCTATGGAATAGAGAGGGGGGCGGGTCCTAAAACCAAGTTTATTTCTCACAAGGAAATCTTTTTCCCCCTCCAGTTTACCTTTTTTCCCAGTGAAGGTTTAAATGCTATATATATACAGGAGGAGTATGAAAACTATATTGATGATCTCGTGAATGAGTCAACTATTATCAATACTATTTTGAAGAGATAATCTTGATTGTAGATATTGAAACTAATTTAAAGCATTTCAGCCACTTGATTATGAACCAACAAGTCAGTGACAATTGTCAGTTGGCCACCCAGATTGATCTTTCCAGGATGATCTCTCATCAATGAAGTTGTTAAAATCTTCCAATTCTGTACCTATCACTGCTCTAATCAAGTCCATCTACCCTGCTGCTGGTCGTCCTCTTTTTCACAATTGGATTTTCACAATAGGTGTCCAAAACAATGGTAATTTAAGTTTGGTTATTTGTGCCTTGAATATTAGATTGATTTGTTCTATAATCCATTTACTTTCTTTCTTGGCTATCTATGATGGTCTAAGAAATCTTCTCCAACCCCAAAGTTGAAAATACTCTATCCTGTTTCTTCAAAGTCCAAATTTCATTTCCATTATAAATATATTTTACATTTTTTATTTTTATGTTTCTTTATATATCACACACACACACATACACACACATATATATAGTCTGTCACTCTGTCTGTCTGTCTGTCTGTCTGTCTGTCTCTCTCACTCACACACACACACACACACACGATTTGCCATTATTTCTTTTACTGCCTTTCTGAATTAAATGAATTTATCTGGGAGAAAATACTTGGAAACAGTATGGAAGGACATGTAGTCCCACTGACTCTTATCCTTTGGAGGGTGTTCATGGAAATGTTTTTACCTTTACCTAACTTAACAATATGGACTGGTATTACTTACAAAGATGATTACCTTGATCACATGCAACAAATAACAAGGCCCACGCTTAAATACTATAAACCCGTGATGGCGAATCTATGGCATACGTGCCCAAAGTGGCACACAAAGCCATGTCGCCCGGCACGCACAGCCTTGCCTTTTTGTTTTCCGGGTTTCTGGAGCGCATGTGCACATGACGATCAGCTGGCCTTCGTGCGCGTGGCAGTGCAGAGAACCGGTGTGTGCATGAGCACTGGCCAGTTGATCAGTGCCAGAACGCGGAACTTTGGCTTTTCCAGAGCATGGCCCCTTGGCGATGTTTCCATGCGACCGTTTCGGCACTCAGTGCCGAAAAGGTTCACCATCACTGCTATAAACTATTGTTTTAATCCAGTAGAGGATTTGAAAATATGTTTTCCTCATATATTCAATGCTAGTCTTGTATCCATACTCCTATTCAAAGTAGTTACCCTTATCACCAGTGGAAATCAGATCTCCATTTCAGGTACAAGCATGCAACCCAGTGGGACGCTCCCGCCAAGTAGATGATTGCACACATTCCTTAAAAGTATAAAAAAAAGGTAAAGGGGTCCCTGCGGATTTTACTCTGCTAGTTGTTGTCAATTATCAAGGACAGTGCTCATCTTTGTTTCAAGGCCACTGAGCCAGCATTATCGGAAGACATTTCCACAGTCATGTGGCCAACATGACATCATGAAGCACAGTTACCTTCCACCGAAATGGCACCTATTTATCTACTTACATTTGTATGCTTTTGAACTACTATGTTGGCAGGAGCTGGGGTGAGGACGGGAGCTCATCCCATTGTGTGGAGCTCAGGTCTTGAATCTGGGCTACCAGCTTTCTGGCTGACAAGCCCAGTATTTTAATCACTGAGCCACCACATAGTCTTCCTTAAAGTATATAGCTGCTTTAAATGTTGGTTTGGCTTGGCTTGGTTTATGAACATTTTCTACAAGAACCCATTTGCCTGAATTATCACAGAGAAGGGCAGAAATATGCATGAAACAGATAGTAAGAATGTTACTTACATGAGTCCAATCCTTCCACCATACAGGAACTGAAGATAAAAAATGGAAAAAATATCCCATGACTGATCAAGGCAAGCAACGATGTTGTGGTGCTCTTTGCTCCTACCATTCCATGGCACATCTTTTAGACACCAAAAGTTTTTAATGTTTAAAGTCAGACGGTGAACCCAGTTTTACCTTCAACAAAAAGAGAAAAATAAAGGTTAGATAAAACATCCATAGTGAAGAAAAGAAAAAGATCTGAGTATTTTGGATATATCCCTGCAACAAGATATAAATAACATTTCAAAGAAACACAAAACAGCTAGGAATTCATAAAAAAGGACAACTATATTGTCTAACTGTATTAGCACTCAGATAGACTGTACATAAAGCACTTTCCTAATGGAACTTGGAAGACTGTTTTCGTTTTAAAGAAGTAATTGGCACATACCTGCCTTGTCTGAAGTCTTTCCTGAACCAGTTTTGTTTCAGTCTTTTTTTAAAAAAGGTTCAACTAGACAATTAGGATTAAAACATTAAAATCCTTCATAAACTACCTAGAAAAAAGACAGAAGACTGATGGCAAAGTCCTCAAGAGAAAGAAATGTGCAGATATAGGCTACACAGTTGAAATGACTATATATATGAGATAGCCAGGTAATAATCAAGAAGTAGTATCAAAACATCACAAACATGAATTGCAAAAGGGTGAAACTATTTAAACTCCAGGAAGTGACATCATTTGTCTAATGATAATTAGATGCAAGCCAAAGGTATATGTCACCTTCTATGTTCAGTCCTAGAGCACTATTTCCTGAACTTTAAAACGTGTGGACTTCAATAATTCTGGCTGAGGAATTCTGGGAGTTGATGTCTACATATCTTAAAGTTACAAAAATTGAGAAAAACCTGTCCTAGAGCAAAGAGCTTCAGGTAGTCAATCATATATTTCATATAACGTAAGTAATTTATGATGACTTCACTTCTTTTCATAATCAAAATTGGCATGTCAAACTAGAGATTAACTTTCTTAATTACTATTATATTCACATTGGTATTCTTTCAAATGCTATGATATTGTAAAATAGACAATCTCTGAAGAGATGGAACCAATCTGAGGACCTGCTGAGAGCAAGAGGATACCAACTGCTACTCAGACTTGACTGGTGACATTAAACTCAAGGGAGCTTGTGCAAGAGGAAAAGAAGAGACATTTTATCTTGTTTTGGAATATTAAAATGTAGATTCAGAGTTTTTTTTCTTTTGAAGAATGAGGAATGTAAAATCAAGGAAAAGTTAAAGCTAATCTCCAAATGATCCATTCAAACCAGACAATGGGGATTTTTCTTCCTCAAGAAATCGTTATAATTCTAATATAATTGAATACAAGGAAAAGCAAGATAATTTCTGTCTCTGTGGGAAGAAAGCAGGGAAAAGGCTAGGAATTCAGGGAGTTGATCTTTTTTTCACAACCAAAGGAAGAAAGCTAGAAATCCACAGCAAAGTTGGAGAGCCTCTTTACTGATGTTATCTCTCATCTCCACTGTGAATGTCGGTCAAGAATGAAATAACTCTTTTAAAGACACACATTTTCAGAATATGCTCAGTGTGGTTTCCCCCTTTTCACATATACTAATAAATCATGATTTTGCACATATTTTCATACACTGAATTCCATGGGAACCACAGTGGGGGAGGAACTCAGGCTTTGAGTTTGGCTGGCCAGCAGGAGAAAAAGATGCAGTATTTTTATAATCCCCAACACTGATTACGTAGAAGCAAAAAAGGAACTATTGATAATAACAAGACTTTTGAAAGTCTTTCCATATAATATTGTTAAGTTTCAACTCTTAAAAAAATAGATTTTCATGGGTGCTTCACAACTATGTGTGTCATATCCTTCTCAACAGAATTCTTTTTACCGTATATACTCGAATATAAGCCGAGTTTTTCAGCACGTTTTTCAGACTGAAAAAGCCCCCCTCGGCTTATATTCGAGTCACAAAAAAAATGCCTTTTTAAAAGAAAACAAACGAGTAGACCCCTGTCTGCAAAAATAGAAAAAACAGCCCCTTTCAGCGTCAGTATAGGTTAATTACCATAAGTTGATTTGAAGAGCCTCCCGACTCTCAGCTGATTTGCTCTCAGCTGTTTTACAGGGGCTCTGTTGCTAGCTAGCTGCAAAGAGGTAAATTGCTGGAGCATTTTCCCTCCCCCTCCCAGCTATGCTAAAAAAGCGAAACTGAAACTAAAGCAGGGTCTTTGCTGCAACGTGACAAAATGAGGCAGAGAGACATTTCTTTTTCTTTTGCTTGCAACGTTGGAAAGGCAGATTTCTTTTTCCTCATCAAAAAAAGTAGGTGCAAACAATGGGAAATTCATGGCAAATGGCAAAAGAGGAGAGTTCAAGATTTTAAAACACAAAAGAAAAAGCTCTATTTAACTAGGGAATTGTAATAATTGAGATACTATTAATTGTATATTGTGTTGAAAGCAGAAATGGTTAAGTTGTGGTTTGGAAGAATATATGGCGGAAATTATTTGGTTTATTATTATTGGTAAATATAATTACCGGTAATTGATTTGTAAGAAATTGGATTGCATGGAAATAATTGGAATATTCATGTTCATATTGATTAATATACAAAAAAGATAGTTATATAACTAATTGATTTATATTAAAATGTTGAATTTGTATTGAACAACTGTAATATTACATAATTAACCAATGTGAGGATGGATATAAAAATAGATGACAATGGGAAGGGGTATAATATAGAATAGAAGTGAAAAATTGAATTTGATTAAGATTAGAGATGAGGATGAAGGGTAATATTGGTTTTTTAAAAAAATAGATGAGGAATAAATATGGCAAAAAGGAAATATAGAAATTGTAAATTTAAGTGAAATGACTGAACACTGTTTAAATTTGTGAACCGGCCAAATACTCTGTTCAAAGAAAATATATTGTATATTTGTATGTGTGTTTCTAATTATTGCTATTTATTCATATTTGTTCTCTTTTATTCTTTAAAGTTTAACAATTCATTCTTTATCTTAATATCTTTTTATTTGTTTGGGGTTGGTTTTCTTCTCTTTCATCTTTTTTATTGTACAGCAATCTTTCTCCTCAAACCTACCACCTCTCTCTTTGAGGAAGGGGGGAGAAAGAGAATGAGAGAGAGAGTGGAGGAGAGAGAGAAAGAGGGGGAGAGAGAAAGAATGAGAAAGAGAGGGGGAGAGAAAAATGGTGATAAGATAGGGCAAAAATGTAAAATGTGAGGACAGTCGTAAGTTCGAGGACTGGTCACAAGTGCGAGGACCAGTCAAAAATTACTTTTTCAGCCCTCTGAGTAGTCCATATGCACAAAAGGACTACCCAGAGGGCTGAAAAAAGTGATTTCTGACAGGTCCTTGCACTTTTGACCAGTCTTTTTTTATTTTGAAATTTACCAGTGGCCGCTGCATTTCCCACCCCCGGCTTATACTTGAGTCAATAATTTCCCAGTTTTTTGTGGTAAAATTGGGGATCTCGGCTTATATTTGGGTCGGCTTATACTCGAGTATATACGGTATGTTCTGAATGTGAATCTGATTTGAGAATTTTTATACCACAGTATACGCAATCTTTTTTTTTTTTAGAAAATAAGTAAATATATCATGTGTTGTTCTAAATAATCCACATGGGTATAATTCATAGATTACCAAAATATTCCTATCCAAGCAATTCAAGCATATGAGAACAGCCTAGCATGAAGAAAAATACATCTCAGTGCTTCAAGGACAATTTAAACAGTACAATAATCTACCAGGTTAGTCTGGAAAGCAATTTGTTAATTCATAGATATAACTTAGATTTAACTGACTATAATTCTTCATAAATACAAAAAATAAATAAGTCCACAATATTTCTAATGGAAAGGAGATAAAAGCGTGTAAGCTAAGGTCTTGGTTTTGAAAATTTTAGGTTGCTGAACAAGTAATATGAAGTAGTATGTTGATAGAATACAGCACCTCTCAAATTGTGGATCACAAGCAAATTTGGGAAAGGTTATAAATTTCTTTGGATTGCTACCAGAAGTTCCTTACATCTTGCAGAACATGTTGTGACAAGGCTTTGGGTGTGCAAACTCAAAACCTGATTTCAACCAGAACTTACTGTGGTGCCTGGATAAAGAAGCAGTAGCACTATCAAAACATCTCTTGTTTTATCTCGACTTATTTAGCAAAGTGAGCAGCCAACACATAGTGAGCATCTAGCTATTTATCAAAATCATCGACCAATTATAGTAGCACTGTAAACTGGTGATTTCAAATGTGGCATCTAATATATCAGTGATTTTTTTTTCAGCTGTAGAAGTGAAGTAATACTGGCGTTGGTGAGATTCAATATCCTTATTATTTTAGATTTCTAATTTTTAAAAATGAAGAAAAAAGGGTATAGGGTATAGAAGAAAAAATGAATATAATCAAGCTACCAGAAGTATTACTAAAAGTAAACTTAGGTCAAGAAAATATGATGAGAATTATATGTGTTTTTGGATTAACAAGCGTCCTTGTTACTTCAGAAGAACATTTTGTGGTATTTATCAGAAAATTCTATGAAGTTGGAATCTGACGTCAAGCATGCTAAATCAACCTCTAGAAACAAATCATGAGACTTAGATAACAAAACTCATAAGATTGTGGTGTTTTGTTCTTCATTCCAAGAAGAGAAGAGAGGAAATGAAATAAAATGTGTGTCTGGTTAAAGGTTAAACGCACCATTTCAAAATCACTTCTTGCTACTTATCAAGTTGTATATACAGTAGAATCATGTACTGCAAAAATCCTACCAGAATTTTGGAGAACATTCTTCCAGTAACTATTGATGTCATTAAAGCTATGTTGCAGGTATCTGATGAAAAAACAAATTTCAAGTGTCATTTTATTTCATGACACTACTTCCTGCTGAATCACAAAGATAATAGAGGATCTAAATGATCAACTGCAAAGATAAGTAACCAACTATTTTTCATGCAGATAGATGAAATAACAGAGAGCACCCAAGGATGCTCACTTAATAACATGTGGTAGATTGGTTATTGGGGATACAATAAATAAGGACCTCTCTTCTGCGAAGAAATAACAAGAATAATTTAAAGTGAAGGTTCTTTTAAAAAAAAAGACAAAGAAATTTTGAAAGAATTTTCTGAGAGATTTTCATCGACATAGCTAAGTTATATAGAGATATACAGACAGTATACTGGCTATATCAGGCTGTCACAAAGGACCTTTAAACTTTAATACGGCAAAAATTTCCTGGTGTTGCATGGATAAACTATATGATTAATAAGCAAGATCTTTCTTCAGATTTAAGTTCAGCATTGGAAAGCATTCTACAAACAATTATATTGTGAATTATATAAAAATCAAGCCTGAGTGCTGAACATATTTCACGAATATTTTACTTAAGTTGGCAGTCTTAGGAAAATATTTTGAACTGTGCTTTTGAACTGGGAAATGAACTTGATCAATATTTAATTGAGGAAAGATGCAGTATTGCACATATATTTATTGACTTTGATTTTAATGTGGACAGCATATTTAAATGACATTCTGATAGATGGAACATCTGGGATTCCTAGCTACGTGCCAATAATATTCTTCAATCAAATGACAAAATCATTTAAACTTCACCTCTGCATGAGTGAATTTAGTAATGATGTGAGCTTTTTATTTCAACTCACCTTTTTTCTCAATAAATTACACTTTCAGAAATATTTTCAAATATAGAGACAGAAATATTTTGACTGCTAGATTTTTAGGAAGCATATTTAATTTGGTCGAGGAGACCTGTTTATCATAAATAATAAAGTACTTTCATCAATTAACAGTTACCAAAAAATAGGTGTATTGTCAAGTGCACCTTTGACTCATACACATAAGAATATGAGTCTGTAATTGAGTTCAGACATTCATCCCTGACTTCATAAAATATTGTCCTGGAGGGAAGGTCATAGTCACAACCTCTTTGTTCCATTCCCCTAAAATATGAGTACAGCGTTATTGGCTGTATTATGCCAAAGTTCCCAATTGTTTTTATTCTGTCTTAATGTCACTTAAATAAAAGTAATAGTCTTATCCTGGATTTGTCTGCAGTTTGCAGAAGTCTGGATTAGATTATTCTTGTTATCCTTTTCAACTTTAATTTGTTATTGTTTTCCTAATTTGCAAATTACACTAAAACCACGTTTCCTAACTTGGATGAATAGAACTTCATAACATTTCATGTTTCTACATAGAAAACATACCCAAAGGAAGAGAAAGAAAAAAGTGGAGTTTTTTCAGAGGCTGTGTTTTATAGTCTTAAATAATAATAAAAAAATCAAACTGTATACCTTAAATAGACTACCAGTATATTTATTTAAATACAAATTATCTGATGGTATAAAGCTTGAAGTTAAAGAAGGCATTTCTATGTTGGAGATGTTTCATATAAAGGCTGTGACAAGTGAGAGGGAACCAGTGATTCATAGGGTACAGATAGCCTATGTAAACATGTCAGCCATCAAGAAACTTGCCAAATAATTGTCAGCTTAGAACCCAGGAAGAAAAAGCCTCCCTCCCTTACTCCCCACCTCTCTCACACAAATGTGTTGGGTTAAAGTTTCATTCTTTAATCCGGTCAAGTTGTGTCTGAGAATCTTCTGCCAAGTACTGAATAATGTCTGAAGAGCTGAAGTTTTCTGCTGAACTCTGGCAGAAAGTGTAATGATTCAAGCTGTAAAATATCCTTGATCATACTGACATTATGGGAGTTGTAGTCTAACATTCACTGACTGATTAGGTACAATCAATTCGTTTTTGACTCCTAGAATCACATAGACAGACAGTAGTCTAATATACAGATAGAGTATATATTAAACACAGATAGATAATGTATAATACACAGATAGGATATGTGGAGGGTAATCAGTTGGTAAAAGGTGATCTAAGGCAACTGGTCAATGGCTCAACTCTTTGTATAGGAGGAAAATCAGATTCTAATACAGGTTTGTTCAGAATTCTGGATTATACTAATTATGTCAAGTATATTTAACAAAAATACACCAGAACTTCACAACAATTGCATATACAAAATAAGATTATAACTAGTCATTTTAGCACATTCAAGAAGCAAAAGCCTTAAAGTAGGCTAATGGAAGAAAGACTTATTTAAACCAAACTGCTTTCTAGTTGTTTGTTTTAGCAGTTTGATGAATTTAAAGTTTCCTGAAAATGTGAATGTAGAACTTCTGCTCTTAATTACTCCTGTACAATATTTTTCTATGTGTTTAAGATAACGTTTATAAAATCTGGGGCAACTTATCTTGCACTTCTTTTGTAAACCTCAACAAAGAGTGTCTAGTTTGGGCACTCTCCCAAATCTCTGGAAAGAGTAATAGAGGAAATAAATTTTTAACTGTTAAAAAACCATATAAACAGGAGTACAACAGCATCAAGAAAAAGGCATAGGCCTGATGAAAAAATAAAAGTCTTCAGAGATCATCCCAAACTTACATGGATCAAAACCAGTCATAACGGAGTAGAATGTGTGTTCCAGAATTATGAGTGTTACTTCACTTGATGCTATTACTGAAGGAGCAGAAATGAAACTTGGTACACTGGATGAACCCAAGTACAAAAGCTTCTTGAAATCTTACTGGGAAAGGGTGATAGTGAGGTTAGGCTTGAGTCAGGAGTTAGGCGTATAATATAGAATTACTTGATATTTGTGGAGAACAACTATAGACTGTTTAGATATCAACATCAAGTTCCAAAGTGATAAGATACTTGATATTTTTCAGATAGGAAGCAGTATTTCACCAATTTGCTATTAAGTACTTTTATAGTAGTTTTCGCATTACAACCCTATGAATGAGCTGAACCAAGTTAGGCAATATGTTGGTTGTGTTGCATGGTGTGTTAAAGAAGCCTGCTTTACATTATTACTTATCCTAAGCTGAGAACTGACAGATTGATGTCCTCCACTTATTTTGGACTACCTGCCATACACCCCCAACAAGGATACTGGGACTTTTACTTGAAAATATTTGTTTGGCACCAGGCTGGGGAAGGCTGCCCTAATCCTCCATAGGTTAGCACAATTGCAACTGCCTTAAGATGAAACGGACTTTTCCCCCCCTCCTCATTTGGAAGAAAATGTGACATGTTTTCTCACCCAAGCAATAAAAAAGTAGGCAGCTGATCAAAAATGCTGACCCTAGTCAACACAATATTGGTAAAAATCAAGCAACACGGCTTGAATAGGCTTTTAAGATCATGAGTTCCCATGGCCAAGTACAGGGGTCACTTTAATATTTGCCTCTCCTGTTGCCCCAAAGTACACAAATCACGGTCACTGCTGTAACAGCCAGTAAGAATCCCTTTGAAAACAGTTGTCTTCTTCAAGTGAACTCCGGGATTCCTTTTAAGTAGCTAGAGATCAGCACACTTCTTTTTGTTTAGAAACATGAATGCTTTCCAAAGTCAAAATCATAGAAAGAAGGTACAGTCCATCAGCTTTCTCTGTTACTCTACTGAGAAATGTACTGTAGTTTCTTGATCAGAAATAATTTTGGAGAAATGCATTTAACAAAGTACAGGAATTATTTACTAAAGTATATTATGAACTTTACTTTTTGGAATGTTTGTCAATGTAGGTAGCGTTTGGCATTTAGAATGGGAAAATCTAAACTATTTCAATTAATACAAATCCCACAATTTTATTTTTGGGCAAAAAAAATGTTGCTAGAGTCAGAAAAGGTCTAGATTCAAAAACTCCTCAAGGAGGAATTTAATCATCAAACATTTCAGCAATCCTTTGCCTAAATTAAAGTGGCTGCTCAAAGGCAAATTCTACCTGGCTGATTTCAAAGGTTGGGGTGGATCATAAATCATATGGGTTTTATTCAATTGCTTTAGATTGAACCTGCTATCCCCAAGCTCCATTTTAAGGAGGAAAAGCAATAAAAAAATATAATGTGAAATAAGCATGCTACATTCAAAAATAATAATAATAAAAAAATCCCTCCCAGGCATTTTGGTTGTGCACATTTTCAAGTGCAAGTCAAAGTTGCATAGATCTACAGATTATTTAGAAAGCCATTTTGTTTGCAATGTTTTAAATTATGATGTGGATTTTACAATGCAGGTGGTCCTCGACTTACAACTGGTTGCATAGTGATTGTTCAATATTTTGCAGACTCCCAAAAGATACTTGTGACCCAGATTCAAAATTCTGATGGCTACTGCCCCCATCATGCAATCACATTTTGGGCACTTGGCAAGCAGCTCACATTTACGACCGTTTGCAGCTTCCTATGGTCATGTAACCTCAATTTATGTTTTTTGCTGGAAACCAGTATTTATTTCCAGTTTACAGTGAAAACCACCTGTTGCTTTGTTTAATAACCATGGTATTCGCTTAATGACTGAGGCAATAGCTTAACATCCACTGCAATAATGTTGTAAAACTGGGTCAGTCATGTGAGTGCCTCGACTTATGACTGTCATGACATATGACAGAAATCTGGGGCTCCACTACAGTTGTAAGTCAAGGACTATCTGTACTATTTCCCCTCTTGGATTGGGAACATGACAACATCCTACATATCCTAACTTCAGAAAATATATGTAGATGATGATCAGCGAGAGTCTGAATTTGGTGTCAAATACTTCATTAGTTTGGAGTTGCTACGCTACAAGAGACCAACCCCACCCCACCCCAACACACACATACACCGCCCTCCGTGACTTCCATTGACTCTTATCTAGCACCAATTTGCCTTGGCCATCAATAGATCAGTTTCTTGTGTATAGATAGCATGTAATAAACTTCTAGTACTTTGAACTTTACTCCTATTCCTGATTACTTTCACCTGACCATGTACTGTAATAGACTAGATTAAGAGAAGCATGTCTTATACCAGATGAGAAGTCTAAAACATTGTTTCTAATTCAGAATAGCAACTCAGGACTATGTGTATATACAATAGGCAGTTTGATATACAGATGAAGGTGCTAGGTTAGAAACTGGGAGACCATGAGTTCTACTCCTGTCTTAGGCACAAAGTCAGCTACGTAGACTTGGGCCACTCACTCTCTCCTACTCTTAAGGAGGCGGCACTGGTAAACCACACCCAAAATCTTGCCAGAAAACTACAGGGACTTGCCCAGGCAGTTGCCAGGCGTCAACAGTGTCTAGAAGGTACACACAAACATACACACTACATACAAGAGATCAATGAACTGAAAAGCACACACAATTTATTCCAACAGTGTAGGTTTACTCAAATAGTTTATGCCATTCGTTTCTGTAACATACTCAAAACCAGATGAATTTGTACAGATAAGACTTATTATAAATGAAAGCAATAATGGGTGGAAATTTAGCTGCCCATTAAGAAATTAGCTGACTTAGTTGAAGAGAAGACTTTCAATTAAAAATAACATGTTAGAAGTCAGGATTTAATAATCACTGAACTCTTGGAAAATGCAAAACACATTGCAAGCAGCTCCTCTGTCCATGATTTTTGTATTCTTAAATACACACTAATAACTTGAGCAGTGGTGGGTATCACTTACCTTTGCTACCGCTTCTCTCGCGCACCACTTCTGCACATGCACAGAAGCTTCTGCGCATGTGCAGAGCGTATTTGATGACATCTGGACAGGTGGGTGGAGCCTCCCTCAACTGCTGCTACCAGTTCGCCAGAACTGGGGCAAACCGGTATCAACCCACCACTGAATTTGAGGCATATTAACAATTTCTGCCCACATTGTCACTCACAGACTCATGCAGGCAGGACATGTGGGAACAAAAGAAGACCAGGAGACAGCAGCAGAGAAATTGGCAGAGCTAGAAAAACATCTGCTGGTTTTACTAAAAATACTATATGACTTGGACTAAATACACAATGACGACTGACATTTAGAGGAGATCCAGCCCCATCATTTGGATAGAAAATGAAAAGTTTAGATACTTCTTCCACCTACTTCTGCCATGTGATGTTACAGCATCTCAAAATAGACCAACCAGAAACAAATCTGGTTTCTGAAACAGAAACAGAGCCTTGGATAGTACAGTGGTCTAAAGCCCTGTTATTAACATCAGCTGCCTGCAATTATTGCAGGTTTGAATCTCACCAAGGCTCAAGGTTGACTCAGCCTTCCATCCTTTCTAAGGTAGGTTAAATGAGGACCCAGTTTGTGGGGGCAATAAGCTGACTTTGTATAAATATTCAAAAGTATGAAGGCTATTGCTTAGTGCATTGTAAGCCACCCTGAGTCTCCGGAGAAGGGCGGCATATAAATCAAATTTAAAAAAAAAAATCAACACCCAACGGTATTTCCCTCTTAAAATCCCAACTTCTCTTGGTTCCATGTTTGCAAGGATTTGTGGAATTGATTGCCTAGCTCCAATCAATATTGTTTTTAAATGCAAAATCTTTCAGACACCACAAAAATGGTTTATGTTCAGCATGAAAAGATTTTGAAAGAGCTGATTTTTTATCCAGTTGCTATAAATTGTTATATAGCAAAAATGATTGTCATTGGCTAGTTTAGTAGTCTAGATATACCCTTATATAAAGGTTACTTAAAGTTCCTATTTTCAAAAATATCTCCATCATGGCCCCAGAAACAAGCAGTACCTTGTCATCTGTACTTAATAAAATGCAACTTTGTACACACGATCTGATATTACTTAGAAAGCAAACCAACAGATTTCCAAGTGGTGATAAATCTCACCACTATGATACTATCACTTAGACTCTTTACAAATCCTTAATCTGCTGATCTGATTGATGACACTGGAGGCAAATATGTTTGCAGTTCATTACAGTTATTTCCAAGGGCCAATAAATTTGCAAGGTTGGATGTGCAGTTATTTTTACTATCTGTAACAAAGTCTTTTCATTGCTTTTTAAAATGACCCTTCAGTGTTTCTATTTTGAAGACAAAAATCAACTATATCACGAAAATAACATATGTTACAGGGCTATTCAGAATAAACTGCAAAGAAGTCTCAAAATAAATCAAAGCTAACTTTCTTTCAAGCGAGACAATAGTTCCTATAGATAATTAGAAATCTGAGAAATACAACCAAATTAAATTATTTAAGAAAATACTTTGGAATACTTTCAGCCCAAGTTTAAAATACCAAAGCACCACTGAAATCAGCAATATAAAGAATTCTTTAAAAAAAACTGGTTATAAACACACATATACAACTAATTTGCTTGGAAAATATCATCCTTTGCTAAACGGGACCCTATAAAGGGGACTTTGCTAGATCTTTACAATGGTTGAATTCAGCCAACACAGACTGAACTCAAGTTCCCCTGAAATTAAAGAAACTTTATGTTCAACTAATTTAGTTTAGACTCAATCACTACTTTATTGAGGAACATTATTGTTTTTAAACCCAAGTGATCTCTAACAGTTTTCCTATCAAAAAATATTTTCCAAATATTGTTATGTAAGTAAAATATGGCCCTCAAATGCATCAGTTTAATTAGAAGCAAAGCCAAAAGTAAATAGAGGGTGATATACAAATAACATATGTGCAATGCCCACATTACCAGCTGATGATACAGACAACTGGGATAATGAACAGAAAAAGTAAACTTCCAAAAAATCTTGTTAAAAATGGATAAAAATCAGAATTAATGCCAAATACAAAAGTTCTTCACTTAGAAAAAAAAATAAATCAAATACACAAGTAACAGATGGGAAATACCTGTAGTTGATGTAATTGATATCAAGAAAAGTGAGCAAATTATTGACACTGGGTATGTTCAAGCAGAGGTTGGAGGTTTGTCAGGAATGTTTTAATCTGGATTTCAGCATTGAAGTGGCCCTTTCCAATTCCATGCAGATCATACACAAAACCATGCATAATGACTATATATCAACCATGAGAATAAAAAAGACAATAAATATTTTCCAAATAATGTTCTTGCAAGCTTACCAACTAGTCTTTCAAAAACTAATATCATTTTATTTCAAACAAAGTCAGTTACCATAAAATATCCTATGACACCTAAAAAGATCAATCCGTATAATCTTATGAAAAAATAAGTGCACCCCACAGAAATGAGAAGGAGTAGGAGTAGGAGTAGGAATAGAATACTTTATTGGCCAAGTGAGATTGGAATTTGTCTCCTGTGCATAAGCCTCAGTGTACGTACAAGCAACAAAGTATATAATCGTAAGTTACCAATAGGAGAAGGCAGTATAAAAGATAAGGATATACTGTAGTAATACAGCCATTGGACATGGGTAAATATCGTAAGACAGTGCTGTGGGAATTGGGTGTTTAGCAGAGTGATGGCATGGGAGAAAAACTGTCTCTGTGTCTAGTTGTTTTGGCATGCAATGCCCTACAGCTGCGACCTGGGAGGCGCGGGGATTGAAACAGCTTACAGGATGTACAGTTTGTGAAATGTTTGATTTTTTTCAACGTATTTCAACATTTTAACAATATTGACAGATGAGATATATATTATAATGCATAATAAACAATATGCATTATTTATATTTTGTAAATTTCACATGTAGAAAAAGTAAACATACAGCTATATTTTATCACTACCTCAAATATTTAAAATTGGTATTTGGGAGGAACCTATGTTACTGAAACCTCAGTCTTTTAGTTTAAATTACACTTTGTTGTTGAAGTGCATAGCATCACCATCCCTAGATCAAAATAGCTCTCTGAGATTTTCTGAAAGGAGGTTATAGATGCCTTTGAATCTGGGAAGGGATATAAAAAGATCACCAAACAATTGGACATCAATCATTTCACTGTCTGGAAGATCATCTACAAGTGGAGGAAATCTCAAACAATTCCCAATATGCCCAGGCCAGGATGTCCCAGCAAGTTCAACCCAAGAGCAGAACACAAGATGCTGAAAGAAGACTCTAAGAACCCAAGCATTTGACCCACAGGTAGTTGTCATCGCTATTATGTCAAAGTGCATGCATTATTTGGTCACAGTACAAGAAGACCTGCTTGGCAAAAAAACAGAGGTAGCATTCCACCAGATGAATCTGATACCAATGGTAAAGCAGGATAGTGTAAATTTTATTTGCTGCACTAGGGCCTGATCAGCTCACTATTACAAATCCTTCATTGTACCAGTGGATTCTCAAGGATAAGGCAAGACCCACAGACAGAAAAATGAAGGTCAACTGAAAGTGGAGCTTGCAACATGTCAATGGCACTAAACCAGGGGTGAAATGCTCCCGGTTCGGACCGGATCGCCTGATCCGGTAGCGAGGGCAGCGGGTGGTTCGGAGAACCGGTAGCAAAAATCCCTGCCCCCCCCCCATGGCCAGCTGAGCTGCGCAATCATCAGAGGCTTTTTTAAATTTATTTTTAAAGGCATTTTTTCTACAACCTCTTTGGCCAAAAAAATGCTTTTAAAAGTTTTTTTAAAAAGCCTCTGATGATCGCGCGACTCAGCTGGGATCGTCAGAGGCTTTTAAAAGCATTTTTTTTACAACTCTTTGGCTGAAGAGGTTGTAGAAAAAATGGTTTTAAAAGTAAAAGTAAAAAAAAAAAAAGTTGGCCATGGCCACTCAGTCACATTACCCACCACCACCACCAAGCCATGCCCACAGAACCGGTAGTAACAAATTTTACATTTCACCACTGCACTAAACATTCCAGTAAATTCATCAAGGAATCATTGGGGGGGGGGGAATTGAATGGTTCTGGATTGGCCAAGTCAAAGTCTGAATCTAAATCCCATGCTGTGGGGTGATTTGAAATGAAATGTGCATGCAAGAAATCCCACAGCTGAAAACATTCTGTATGGAGGAGTGGAGTGGGTAAAATTTTCTCCCAGCTGATGTCAGAGGATGCTATTTATGGAAAACATACTTGAGATTTGTGTGAAATGGTATAGGGTCTCCTGCTTGAGCAGCTGGTTGGACTAGAAGATCTCTAAGGTCCCTTCAAACTCTGTTATTCTGAAATTGTTTCTGCCAAAGGGGGCAATTACAGGTATTAAGAGCCAAGGGTATACTTATTTCTTCCACAGAGAAGGAAATGACCTATCTGTTAATTTTTTGTGGAATAAATAAATAAGTCAATTTTTCATAGTTATTTTTGGTTCAGTCATATCATCTTTATATATTGTTTGAATGAATATAAAATCTTGATATGTCTGCATATGTCAAAAAAGAAAAAAAATCTCACATTTTTTCATATGACATAAAGCATGTTTCCTTTTCAACAAAAATACTGTGAACATAAACTGATTATCATGGAAGGATTGCTGATTCTCAGAGTATTTATCTTTGATTCAAAAATCATTTATCAGAATTAAGCTGATGAACTAAAAGATATCCACCATCTTTTCTATGGCTGAGGATGCCATTTCCAGTTCAGTTTCTGGGTAGATGGACATGGTTGCAGAGAAGCTCTGAACTGTACCATAGTTACCCAACAACATGAAAGTATTACACAGTATTTTTATACTGCTTTACTTATCTTTTACTTTGACATGACTTCTGAAAAGGTAAGCCCTATCTCATTAAAGTTTCAAGAGTGTCAGTAAGCATGTGGATACAGATTCATGTCTTTTGATAAAACCTCCATCAAATATTTTTGAGCAGCCTGAATCATCATAGAATAAAAAGAAAGTGTCTCATAAAGATTGGTATCCTCTTAAACACTGAATTCTGGCAGTGGAGGGATATAACAGCATGTTTCCTCCAAGATGAACTTCTAGTGGCTGCATGAGCTACATGCAGGCTTTTTGGCAACAGTAGAGAATTGCCTTCTTTTGGAATGCTTTTTGGCTTCTCAGTCAAGTCTACAGATCTGATTATCTTCCACCTAAGTATTAACCCAGTCAAATCCTACTAAGCTTCACCAGTGGCTGAGAATGCCTTGTAAATAGGGGAAGGTATTTTTCCTCCTTCTCTCAACATATTAAATCCAGGATGATCCAAAGAAACTGAACAGTGAAAGACTAACTGTAAACAAAAGGAAGTACTTCCTTATATTACACATAATTAAATAGGATCATTCACTAACACAAGATGGAGTGATGCACAGGAATTTCAAAGTCTTGAAGTGGGAATGAGAAAAATGCACAGGCAGCAAGATGATCACTGACTATTGGTAGAAAATATTTCTTTAGATGCTGTTTCTGGAGAGCATGAGTGAGAAAAGAAGCTATTACAGCTTGAACACATGGTGTGCTATACTGGGAACAGAACAGTGGAGTAGGACATTCTTGCCTGTGTTCTTGCCATTCAGAAAAGTATCTCATGTGCAACTAGAAATATTCTTTGATTACACCAATTTGTGTTTATCTAATGAAATGCCTTAAACCTCACATTATAAACAAAAAAAAAACATCCTGGGAGATGTAAAATCTAAGCAAGATATGCAATTTTCCGAGGACACTGTTAGTTACAAGGGGACAGTGAATAATGGACTAATGCTGTGAACCTAACAAATACATATAGATTTTTAAATCATTTCTAATATTAGTATTTCCAGGATGACAAACGAGGCATTCGTTTATTCCATTATAGTCAAAAGTCTGGTTATTGGGCAGATATATAAGAGATCAAGCACCTATTAGGAAAACGGATACTGGTGCTTTTAAGAAGGCCAGACTGATGCCTGGGATCAATATTCAATTAACTGTCTTTGATAATGTAGGAGCAGTTGGATAATATGAACTTTGTTCCTTTGGCTGAACAAGGAAGTTGTCAAATAAGCTTTGTGCCCTGTATTCAAAGGATTTAGGTGTTACATTTTAGGAAGACATGCACATTCCATTGTTAAGATAACTTTGATTGACATCACCCTATCACACTATGCCTGAGTCAGAAACATATACCCGTCTCAGAACGAGCAAGTCGGCAAAAATGGACAAACACATTTCCCACCAAATCCATAGTGCCTCCAATATGTATTCATTCTAGGTCGAAAGCTGAAAAACTGGTTATGATTCTGAATAAGATATGAGGCATATTTACACTCATCTAGAAAATGTATACTCTCCAGAATCAAAGAAACATACTAAGATGCTAAACAGAATCTTATATTTAAAAAGAAAAGCACTACAGGTAATCCTCAACTTACAACCACAATTGAGCTCAAAATTTATGTTGCGAAGTGAAATATTTGTTAAGTGAATTTTGCCCCATGTTTTGACCTTTCTTGCCACAGTTGTTAAATGAATCACTGCAGTTGTTCATAGTTATTAAGTGAATCCGACTTCCCCATTGACTTTGCCCATCAGAAGATCACAAAGGCTGATCACATGACCCCTGGCCTCTGCAACTGTCATAAATATGAACCAGTTGCCAAGCATCTGATTTTGATCATGTGATCAAAGGGATGCTGCAAATGTCATGTGAAAAATGGTCATAAGTCACTTTTTTCAGTGCTGTTGTAACTTTGAACGGTTCTAAGTCGAGGACTACTTGTATTTTTACAGTACTCTCCATTCAAGCTTTTGTGTACCGTATTTTTCGGAGTATAAAACACATCTTTTTCCCCCCTAAAAGGTGGTGAAAATTTAGGTGCGTCTTATACACAGAATGTAGCCCCGCCCACCCACTGGCTCCCACCCTTTGGCCTCTGCCTCCCAGCAATTTACCTCCTTCCAGCAAGCAGCAAGAAGAAACAGCCCATTTTAGTTTCAGCACAGCCTAATTAGCACAAGTTGATTGTCCCTTGGGTCGGCCACCTCTCAACTGTTTCAGGCTGCAGGGATTGCCATTGCCTATTGCTGCGCGGGCCTCTGCTGCTTGCTGCAAAGAGGTAAATTGCTGGGAGGCAGAGGCAGATTTCTTTTTCTTGTTTTCCTCACCAAAAAAGATAGCTGTGTTTTATAGTCCGGAGTGTCTTATACTCCAAAAAAATACGGTATTTAAATGCTACAAATTATTTAAGAAAAAAAATAGTCTTCTGTAATACCTTGTTTCCATCTTCTTCTTCTGTGTATCTAAAAAATATACTTTCAGGATAAGAGTTCAGAAGTTTATCTACACTAGAAAAGGAGTCGAAATTAGTCATGTTGGATTGCTGTAATGGTCTATAACCAAACAAAAATTGATTGATTGGTGGGTTTGCTGTAAAGTAAAATCTCCTTTAAGTTGTGCTCTATTTATGCAAGCATCCATAAAATTTTCTTGACAGAACACAGACATTTTTGGCCACTGCCATTCTTTCCAGAATATTTTTAACTTCTCAGTTTAGCCTACAGATCTAGTATTTCCTTGTAATCTCCCATCGAAAAGCTACCCAGCCCTGCTTAGTTGTTTGAGATCAGCCAAGGTCAGCAAGGTGCTGGGGCGTATAGCCATTGTTCTCTATTGAAATAGCTGATTCAAGAAAAATATGGCTTAAAGAGCTTGTCTTCAGGCTAAGGTGAGTCCAGCTGTTTCCTTTAAAATAATAAGATTTAAATTACAATATGCTTTTCAGTCTACCATAGCAGATTCAGAAATTGTGTGAAAGAATTGTACTGAAATAGCAACATCCATCCTTTTAATAATTTCTCCCCTGCTAGGTACAATCCTGGTAACACTGGATCTTTAGTTCTGCATTCCAAATCTGTATTCCAAGCAATTTAGATTTTCCACAAAGAAACTGCAAATACAATTTCATTTTTAGTAGATCTCAAATGATACCAAAGATTATCCAGACCACAGAAATCGAATTGTCACCTGTATCTTTACAGCTCTGGCAAAATAATGGTCCTCTAAATCATTAGCTATGGAAATCTGCTAACCATTTTGTTGATGAGGTATACTCCATTTGTTCATAGTCCACAAGCTAATAGTTTGAGCCAAATTTGAAGCATAGACTTAAAATATTTAATGGATGTGATTAAAGGAGCACAAAACAATTAGGGAGGTAAAGATTAATGAAATATTTTCTGATTAATTTCCAGAGGTCTTCAAATATACATGAGCCAAAAATAAAAGTCAGAGACTTTAGGTATTTATTTAATATAACAGAATATGACTAAAATGAAATATATATTCTGAGTTAAGATATGATTATCTGGGATTACATATACAGAAAAGCACCAAATGTGACTTCAAAATGTCTGAAGGACCAGGCACACATGTTATTTTTATCTTGTATTACAACTGTCTCCCTATACATACTACCTCCTCAGTCTTCAAAACTAAATAGGTTCATTTGAGAAATAACATAAGTACTTCTAATCTCAACATTCCAGTAAGGAGAATTACAGCATGTAATCATACTTCCCGCATAATCTTAGCCATTCAGTTTATTTCAGCATCCCTCATAATTAGCTACAAAAAACTAAGCAGGGCAAGAATAGGTTTCAATTATAAAGGTGCAAGGTAACATTAAAGCAGGATGAAATCTACTTACCTTCCTTACCGGTTCGGAAGTGCACGCACTGCTCGTGCACGCACACCTTCTGTGCATGCACAAAACCTTTTGTGTGCGCAGAAGGTAAAAAAACATTACTTCCTGGTTAAAACTAGGAAATAATGACACCTGGGCAGCGATCGCTACTGGATCGCCGAACCACAGGGAAAAATCACTACCAGATCAGGCGGTCTGGTCCAATCCGGGAGCATTTCACCCCTGCATTAAAGAGCTTACATTTATACACCTGGACTGTGGGGCATTAATTCACTGGAAACTGCAGCTCACACATTTCAACTGACAAGTGAAAGGATAATTCCTTTCACTTTAGAATGTTTACATTTCTTGCAATCAAGAACAATGCTTATACCAACACAAGTAATTTCTTCAATTTTTTTTAATTTGCTACCCAAACTGATAATCTGATACAAAAGCTGCAATGTATACTCTTATCATTTAATCAATATTAAATGTAATGTCTTCCATAAGCAGCAACAAGCCAACAAACAGAAAGCAGTCAGGTGTCAGCTGAGGCCAAGTTGAAAATAAAAGTGAGCTAGTATGCTCTTTTTAGCATTGCTCCTGAATTCCCACCTCCTCACCAGAAGCTAACTTCGCTGACAGAACCATATTAGGAAGTCTTTCCATAGTGAACAAAACTTATTTACAAACTCATCACAGAAACAACAGATCCATCAGATTATTCCAGAATAAGAAACCAAACACAAATACAAAATCTGAACAATCTTGGATGTTTTACAAATAAAATAACACTCTATATAACTACTTTTCTAATTCTTCAAATGATGTAGTCTACGTAAATACTGATAACAGAAGGACTGCAGTTATTTTAATATTCCATACTGTTAAAAAATTGCCGCAGTGGAAAACTAAAGCATTTTCATAGTCTTGTGAAATTTCAATTTTATTTTTAAAAATTCTATTATGTACTGTATATCTGTCCAGTTATTCCTTCAAACAAATATCCAAGGTAATTTGTTTCAAGGAACTAACTCAGAACCAAAAGTTTACAATTACCACTTTCCTGATAAAAGTGTGCTTATATCAGAAAAATATTCAGTCTGTTTCTTTGAATCTGTTCTCCAGAGAATGTGTATCTACAAAAAAAGCAACCTGCTGAAAGATCCAGAAATTAAAAATCTGAACTGCCACAGAGAAAAGTGAAATTATTGCTTTGCAGTATTACTTGCATTAACTATCCAAATTTACATGCTATGTCACTAGAATTTCAGAATTCTGTGGTTAGACTTTCCCCTTGTAAGTATTTTAGTAGTGCAACGGTATTTCATGAATCTGAGGAGAAAGTATATGGTAATCCTCAATTTATGACCACAACTAAGCCCAAAATTTTTGTTGCTAAGTGAGACGTATGTTAAGTGAGTTTTCTTGGCAACCTTTCTGGGGCAACCTTTGTTGCCACAGTTGTTAAGTGAGACTCACTGCATTTGTTAAGTTAGTATCACAGTTGTTAGGTGAATCTGGCTTCCCCGTTGACTTTGCTTGTGAGTAAGTGGCAAAAGGTGATCACATGACCCAGGGACACTGCAACCATCATAAATATGAGTCAGTTGCCAAGCATCTGAATTTTGATCATGTGACCAGGGGAATGCAGCAATGGTCATGTGGAAAATGATCATAAGTCACTTTTTTTCAGTGCTGTTGTAACTTCAGACGGTCACTAAATGAACTGTTCTAAGTCAAGAACTACTTGTACTGTCTCATGTGGGGGGGAAAAGTGAAGTTTAAAATTCCCAGTCAGCCACAAAACTCACTAGATATTCTTGGGCAAGTTATGAAAAAGTTAAATGAATTTACAACTTAAGATTTTAAAAATACATATATTACACTCTGAAATAAAAATACATAATCATAAAACCCAAAAAGCTAATATAGGACTACTTGCTGAAAAAATGTAGCCTTGGGTTGCTTACAGAATAGTAATAAGGAAGGATGCATATCTCTCTCCAGGAAGAGTTTTCACAGAATCATAGGGTTGGAAGGGACCTTGGAGATCATTTAACCCAACCCACTGCCCTTTAATAAAGTGTCAACCTTGCAAGGTAGTTCAGACAAGAACCAGACAGCTGAACTAATTCTCCTTTTATTGTAAAGATATATTAATAGAATTCTTGCAAATCTGAAAGTACTTTTCTCCCTGTCATGTTTATAGCCCAAGAAACTAGGGAGGTCCTTTCTGAGATGATTGTCATGCCCACATTCCTGATATGAGCGAAGCCAGTGGTCACCAACTGGTGGTCCATGGACCACTGGTGGTCTGCGAGAAAATTTTGGTAGTCTGCAGAAAAATTATTTGCATTTTTTATATTGCACTAAATCGGGGTACTCAAACTGTGGCCCATGGGACGGATACATGCAATGAATGTTTGTGTTGCTGCAGAGAGTCTCCCACTTCAGGGTTTTTTTGTGTGAGTCGGAGAGAGGCAGAAATTCTGACTTGGGGTCTGCTTCAGCCTCCTAGTGTGGGGCTTTGGGCAAAGGCTGGAGGGAAGCGCCACTGGTGGCAAGGAGACGGAGGGCATTGTTCCAGTGGGACTGCATCATGGCCTGGAACTGGCTGACCATCTCAGCCTGCTGAGCCTCCAGGCGCCAGTACCTGGCCTGGCCCTCCTGCAGGTCTTTCCTCTGCTTGGAAAGCCTATGCTCCTAGTCCTCAGTGAGGTGCTTCTGCTGAGCCTCCTCGGTCAGATCCAATTTGAACTGAGCCAGCTGTTTTGCCAACTGTTTCTCATAGTGGCTGCTTAGCTCCAACAACTGCTTCGTGTTGGGGCCCTAAGGACCTGGACAGGGAGGCAAGGAGGGGTGAGCAGAGGCCGGCATGGCACCCCTCGATGTGACATTGATTGGCCATCGAGCTGGCCATGCCCACCCAGTCACATGACCACCTAGCTCTGCCCACCCAGCCAGTCATTAGGCAGATCCTATAAGTGATCTGTGGTTAAAATTATGAATTTAGTGGTCCTTGAGGTCTGAAAGGTTGGGGACCCCTGAGCTAAGCTGACTCTTATCCGACTGTTGTCCTGACTTTAGCTCTTTTCCCTGCCTACCAAGGTAATTCCCACATACCATTGCATGAGGTGAGGGTTGCCAAAGAGAATGCTTGTTATCTGGTCCACATCTCATGAAGCAGATGACTGTCAGTGGGTCCTCTTTCAGTGATTGCATCAATTGGGCAAATTCAACCTCGGGAACATGTTGCCTGATAAAATCCTGATATTGAACAATATACAGCTTTAAGATAATCACCAGCCCTTTGAAATGGACTCTGAATTATTGCCACACATTGTATCAGCTATAGCTTCCAAGGAATTTCCAAAGGCAGCCTCATATACCACATGCCAAACATGCTCATATACAACATGCTAGCTAATTGGATGTTGTTCAGGGTCTGGGTTAACTGAGGTCAGAACATTGTGTCTCAATTTCAGTTATAATTGGTGCACTATCCCAAATCAAATGAAAGTCGCACTGCCATGCTTTCCAACTGCTGTTTGAGGATAAAATGAAAGTGCAAACCAATTCTTAAATCATCTTCTTCAAGGGAATGCATCTCCACCCAGAGTAACTACTAGGAATGATGTTATTGATAGTTATTACCACTGTCCTATCTTAATAGGATCTGAACATATTTTGCCCCATCCAGATGCATAAACCTTCTAGATGCTGGTTCAGCATCTTCAGTTTAATGCACAACAGTAAGGTGTCAAATATTAGCAGTATACTTACAATGACTTGCTCTTAAGCAAATAAATTTCTTTTTTCTGGTTTCATGAAGCTAGTAAATAACATGGGGGGGGGAAACAAAGAGCCCTATATGACTCCTTATTGGAACTCCCATGCAATCAAGCTCTTTCTTCCATAACACCTGACTGGAATTACACACTTAAGTAAGAAGGAACCATTGCAAAAGTATGCCCTCTACTCCCAAAGCTTATAGGCAATTTAAAACAACACCACAGTTGATAGTATTTGTATGGCATGGTAAGAGGGAATGATCCTGGGAGGTAAGAAGAAGAGCTGCAGATTAGACAACGGTCAGATAAGAGACAGATAAGCCCACAGAAGGAATGGGAGTATGGCAAATATTTCAGAAGGGACCTTCCTTAGTTTCTTGAATTGCAAAAAAAAGGGCGTGCGGGGGAGGGGGAGAGACATGCTTTCAGACTTGCAACATCCTGTTAATACCGTATCACTTTACAATAAAGATAGAACTAGTACTTCTCAAATTGGTCCCTCTCCTTTCAGGCTCTCTGAAGCTGAGACCCAACCACCTTCTCTAAAATGGGAAGGTTGGAGACTTTGTGAACATTGTCCAAGGAGAATCTTGATAAGGGAGCATATCACCACCTCTTTTAGAGAAGGACTGCCTTCTTTCTCAGAGAGGCATTTACTACCACATGGCTCCAACTACACACTCCCTCTCTAGCAACCTTGATCAACCAGGAAATGTAAGAATCTCACAACTGTTATCGTTGCAGTGTCCCAGGGTCATGATGATTGCCTTTTGCGACCTTTACTTCCAATTTCCAACAAGCGAATTCAATGGGGAAGCCGGCAAAATTGTAAATAGTAATCATATGATACTGGAAGCGAATTCTTTTCCCATACTAATTGTAATTCCCATGGCATTCATGGAATATACAGTATGAAAGAAAATAAGCAAATGAAGAACTACGGTTTCTAAAACATTAAAGTGCTTCCAAAGTTTTTGTGTAGCAGGAAAACATTAAATGAAAGGAGGTAACCGTTAATGAGCTATTTTGATCCAATAAAAGTATCCTGTTTGCAAACTTTAGACTATGGAACAAGTACTCATAACCATTTCCTGTTTTCATTCACTCTCTGTACTACAAAACAACATTGTATCATTAAAAGCTATACTTATGTTTGTCTATGTGATTTTGGAAAAATTAGACTGAATATTAGACACATATAATGTACGTTTAAAGCATAAATATTTCATGGCAATAAAGAACTCCTAGTAGAAAATATTGCCACAATTGCCTTTTTCCCTCTTATACACAAATGAACAGAACCAGAGAGAATTAGCATTAGCTAATGATACACAATCATATGGCAAGTTTATCAAATCTAATTGTTTTAAAAAAATCAAAATCAACATTTTTGGTTATAATGAATAGTAATTATTCCTAAATTGTGGAAGATATAGAAGCAGCAATGACTGGTATTGGGTTTTTTTTTTGTACAATCTATTTTAAATGTCTGTCCTTCCCTCATTCGTATACAAAGAATCTATTTTAAAATGCCCTGTACTTCTTTCCACATAAAAGCAGTAGAAAAACATTAAAACTGAAAGTATATTAAAAACTATTGGTCAAATGGAATTTTTTCAGGCTGGAAAAATATTGACAAGGGAATGTTTTATAGAAAATCTTCTGAAATCACGGATCAACTACATTACATTGCATATTCAGGAAAGCCTGCAATCAAAACACAACTAAAACTCCTAATTACAATTATTTCCTAGCTAACATATTGGGGTAGTAGAAGCAAAAGAACAAATACGAATGTTCTAAATTATTTTCAATTTATTGCCTAACAGTCAAAACTGTAAGAAATGTTAAAAAAACAGGAAGAGCTATATAGTTTTTGCCTTTAACCTCAGGAACATATTAGTCAGTATGATAACCTTGAAAGATGCACTTTGTGTATCAGAGACATTGTCAAGATTTCTATTACAATAAGGAAGTCTCATATACTCTGTGTCTAAATTAGCAATGTCTCAATAAGAATGGAATAGTAATAGAGACAAAGAGATGGGTCATTTCAAATATTTTACAAGCAGCCTTTTTTTTTAAAATGCATGGACCCAGCTTATAGTCACAATACAATTGCAGTTCAAGCTATTTTATTCATTTTGTTAAATTTGTATTCTGTTTTTTCCACAGACACGTTTATTTTACCTATTTATCAAATTTTGAAACTGCTCATCTCCTCAGCCTCCAGAGGGTGGCTACATGGAGATCTCCCTCAATTTTGTCGATAGAACAACTTCATTGGACAGGCTTCACTGAGAGGGTGAACTTGAACCTGGGTCTTCCAAGTTGTAATTCAACAGCTTAAATGCAATACAACATTGACTATTACTTCAAAAAGTTATGTCCAATCCCAAGGAAAAAAACATGTGTTTAAAGTATTCCTACATATGTCAAACACATGTGGCCTAAATCGCATTTTTGCCTTTTCAATTTTTAACTCTGTACTGCCTTATAAAATAAACATAAAATATTATCCACTCAAAGCTAAAAACCAATCTGATTTTGTCCAAATCATCAAAACTGATATACCAACTCTCTCCATAACCATCTGATTTAAGCCTACAATTTGTTATGCTTGCTTTTTTTAAAATCAAAAATTTTCCCCAAGTATAGTTAAATTATACTTTTATGCTTTTCAAAAAGACAGAATAATAACTCAGCAACTATGATACTTTGCTCCAGTTTACTGTAGTAGTGGATAAAATAACAAGGAGTTAGTTTCAAATATTAACACTTGAATATGAAGTCTGAGAACTACTTTTTCTTCAAGAGGGAAAAGGAAGTCCAGAAAGAAAACAGTCTAAACAATGTTTGATTAGCCTATGTTACCTGACTCAAATCATTCACACCCTACACATACTTCACCATTTATGAGTTTCAAGGTTCAGGCAGTGAAAAAAAACAATTGCTTTTGCCAGAACAGAATAAGGACAGATATTCTGCCTTATTGATATTTTATTAAACTTGTATCTGATATTTCCACCAGGAAAAGGCAAATAATAAATAAAAATAACATTAGAATTTTAACTTTTCAGAAGTTTAGATCAACACTTCATTGGGCCTTACTCATGTTTTCATTTACTTCTTGCTCTAATTCTGGTACTACCAAGTATATTTAATTAGTAAAGTAAAGTAGACAAAGTATCATTAGCACATAGCTTCAGGACTAAAGCAGCAAAATGTAGCTACTATCCTTCAAGTCAGCATTAATAATCTTGCCAATGTATAATTAAACTTTACAGGCTGAAAACCTGCATTTAAACAAAAAGTACATCCTCCTTAGTTAAAAATACAGGGTTGGAGTATCCAATCCAAATATCCATTACAGAAGAGGGGAAAGGCACTTTTTGCCGATTTCCCCTTCTGAGGATCAGTCCCAAGAAACTGTGGGACACTTTGTATGAGTCAGGGTAATCAGATAAAGATGAAATAGACTGAAATAATATCACCCCTCATTTCCTCCAGTGGAAACCCTAGTGATAAACCCTTTCATAATGGAATGCTATAAACCTACAATAGTGCTAATAAAACTTCTCTCTCAAAAAGAATTTAACATTTTGAATTACAATGATAGAAAGGATCCTGCCAAGCACAGCCTTGTTACACAAGTTGCAGATTTACAGGAAGACAAAAAAAAAGCATAAGGAAGCAACTTGGCAAGACTTCTGAATTACCGAGAAATTCAACAACTATTTCCACATTTTGCTTTTTCCCAGTTATGACCAATATTTGATGCAATAGTTATTCAGAAAGCCCCTAATAAACATTTCCCCCCCAAAAAAGGAAATGTAAAGCCTATTAAAGAACCTTTATATAGAAGATCTCCCACTCCCAAATTCCATATGTTCAGTCAAAATTTTTCTCCCAACTCTGGAATTGACAGTGAGATATAGTTGTGCTGCATAAGGAACATAATAAGAGGAAAGATCCCAAGTTTGTTTCCATCTTCGCCATTAAGAATATGGCAAAGACCAAAAGGTATTAAATTGATAGCATATGTTCTTCATAACTATCAATTATGAGCATACAATACAAATCAGTATCCAGACATTTTGCTTTACCTGCTCAACAATCAAGTTTAAAACTTAAGATGCCCTAAATTTGCAGTAATCATGTTTTAAACCCATTGGCACTAAACCTATATTAAATAACTATTTTGATTGAATCACAAAGTTCCAAAATCATTGGGTTTTTTAAAACTTCAGATTTGTCATTCATTTCTCTACTTAAGAGGTAAGAAGTAAGAGTATTCTTGCTAACAGGACATGATGCATATATGCTAGCTACTGTAATCTTTCAACTCAAGTAAATCCTCAGAGACATGCAAATACAGAAAATCCCAGGTGCCCATTTAGCCTTTGACATAAACTGATTTGATTAAATATCTAAATCATGTAGAAACTTCAACAGGATATTGTAAATTCAATACAAAAATAGCATGAATATATCCATATTAATATATTATGTTAAATTTATACTATAGGAATATCATATATACATTTACTTATATATACCAAAACTATTTTTACAAGCTACTTGATAGAACACAATACAGAAATATATTTTTAAAAAATCAAATAATGAGAATGTAAACCACTATGAAAGAAATCATCAACATGTGCTACAACTAATAAGACTGTTGGGAATTAAACATCAACTTCTAGGCCTTAATCTTACTTCTTTCCCATATATTAAAGTAGAATAATTACAAGGAATAAATTAAAGCAATGAGATGTAGAGCAATACTGTAAGATTAATGATCAATATAACACTATAAATGATAATAGTACGGTTTAGAACAAAAAGTACAATAGCTTACAATTAAATGTTCAAAAGTATCCAAGAGATATCACCATTTGATAGCAGTTTTTCACTTGCATGTTTTGAAAATACGAATATGTGAAGTCTGAATAAGCAATGCAACCTTAATATATATTTATATAAAAGTCTGACTCGGAATTGCAATTTAAGCAAATCAGAGTATATTCTGTCTCTACAGGTTGACATTCATATCAAACAAGATCAGCATCCCATCTACTGTTTGTTTCTGTTTCAGTAACCAACTACCTGATACTATTAGCAAGTCTTACATAAAGCTTCTCAGAAAAGGCTGTTATGGAAATTGATTTCTTCTTAGCTTTTATTAACCCGATAACTGACTTACTTCCCCCTCCCCCACTTACACCTTCTTTTACCTTTTCGGGCTTATTACAAAACCGAAACCGCATATGAATTACCTTTAGAATTTCATTTTTAAAAGCCCAGATATTTTTTTGCAGCCTAATAAAACAAAGATGTTATCCAGAAATTTTCTCTTTAAAAATAACAAATGAAGCCACAGGAAGCCCACATTCACTAAAACATCACCCAAGCAAGCTGCAGACTGAGACACAAAGAAACCGAAAATCATTTCACTTCCCACTCCACCCTCTACGAGTATATTTCATATAATACTTGTTCTGTTAAGTCAGCCAGCCAGCCTAAGATTTTCCCCTTTAGCCATAGCCCAGCAGAACAGCTACAAGAGCGTTAATTCATCTCCGTTTCAGAATCTCCGTGGTTGACGTAGACCGTCCTCCAGGAAGTGCTCCAATTCTGGCTTTTCCACACACAGCTTCGTCCAGACAAGTTTCGTTTGCAAGTTTCCCAGGCAAGGCAAGGGGATTTCCACCACCCCGGCCTAGGGAAGAGAACTGCGGCCCGTTTCCACTGAGGACAACCCACCCCCCTCCACCCCAAACCCTGGCAGGGATTCACAGATGTTGACCTTCACCTCGACTCTCCAATCCACCCTTGACCTTTGCAAGCCATCCTCCACTGCATCTGCTTTGAAAGGGAAGCCCTCCAGCAGTCTCGCCCTTCCCAGGCTCTGGAAAGCAGGTGCGAGCGCCTGGCAAGGGAACAGCCGAGCAACTCTTGACTGTGGCGCCCAACAGCCGTCTTCCGCGCTGTCTGTCTTACACCCGTTCGGGTAACAAAGAGCCAGGAACCGAAGGGGGGGAGGGAGAGAGAGAGAGAGAGAGAGAGAGAGAGGGAGGCGCCTTCAAAACCCTTCCACCCCCGCCGCTGAGACACTCCTCCTCCTCCCTCCTCCTCCTCCTTACAAGCCAGTCGCCACCGAGCTACTCACCCAGCGGCCGCGGCAATTCGGCTGGTTCAGAACTGGGCAGCTGCTTCCCCAATTCTACGGAACCGGGTTACTGCAAGGCCTGCGTGCCCTTGGCTGCCTGGCGCTGAGAACGGCCGGGGGAGGGGAACGGAGCCGTCTCCTCCTGCCGCAGGGGCTCGCGGCGGCCACTGCAACCAACATTCACGGCGAGGAGAGCCCCCACCCCCGCCCCCCCGCGCGCGCGCGCGCGCGCGTCGGCCGAAGGGGAAACCCGGCCACGGAGCGTCCCGAGTTCGCCCGAAACCCCGACGCGCGAGAAGGCGCCGCTTCCTCCGCCGGTCGCTCGCGCCGCTGCTGCTGCCGCCTGCAGCTATGCCCTCCTACTCCCTTCAACTCTGCTGCTCCGGCTTCTCCGCTGCCAGAAGCAACAGCCTGGCTCCCCGAGGTGGCTCCGCCCACTCTGTAAGCGCGAGCGGGGCCTCACGCGCCGGGCCTGCCGAGGAGGAGCGGGGGGGGGCGGGGGGCGGGCAAAGGAGGCGGCCCTTACGCGCGCGGGTTTAAAGGGCCGGTGAATGGCGAGCGAAAGGCCGGAGTGAGAGAGGCTGGAGAGGGGAGGGGGCCGGGGAAGCCGTGGCTGAGGCGGGGCCTCGCCAGCTAAGCAGCCAGCGCCTCGCTGCACGTGGACTGCCAGCGTTGCTGCACGCTGCCCGCTTCTCTTCCCCCCCCCCCCCCCCCACTCCCCCCCCCGCCCCCCCCCCCCACGTAGGGAGGTCCCCGCGAGCGCGGAGGGAGCAGGTTTCCTTCACGAATATCGAGGATAAACCAAAGAAAGGCGCGGGTTTTTTTTTAGTCGGCCCGTCATGCCCCCGTTTTGCATTCCTTTTATTTTGGGACGTTCTCATAAAACATTCCTCCTCCCTTCTCTCGCTCAAGGCAAGCAAAACTTGGGAGATGCCCTTTTCGTGGGTCTCCTCCATCGACCCCCAGGAGAGGTGCTTTTCAGTGCAAAATAGCGTGGCACTTAGGAACAAGCTGACAGCGCGAACTTGGTTTTGAAGTCTTCCCGAGAATTTCTCCTAATCCTTTTAATCCCAGCCTTGGTTTTTGTTTTTGTTTTTCTGTCGCTTCCATTCCGGGAGAAAAATTCCCTTTTGCGAGATAGAAAACTTTCTTTGGTGTACAGGACTTTCTAGAGCAGTTAGGTTTTTTTTTATTTGTTGCAGCAAAAGCAAAATTGGATTTGGGCCACTCTAGTTGTTTAGTCTTTCATCTGCCAGAAATCTGCTTATTTTGGGGCCTTTCTCATATTGAATTGTTTTCAAGTAGAAGCGTATGAAACAGAAATTTGGATTTTGCTCCAAACCTGGAATAAACCCCATTTACAAGGAGTTCCATTTCTGTTTCTGATTAACAGAAGTTCAGCCCCTTCCAGATTTTGGCTGAACAAGATAGTGTTAGAGCCCCTCCCAGTGGCATCCACTGCAAGTAATTAGGAAACCAAGGTGAAGTGTGTGATGATGTCATGATAGATGCCTTCATTATATACCTTCTGACAGGCATGCAAGTTGTTGCATTGCAAGATGATAATAAGCACATTTCGTCATATTGCCCTCTTCCTGCCTCAGTAGAGGCCCATAAGCCCTCTTATCCTTCATCTGCCAAGAAACAGCCATTTGGATGAGAAGGGGACTCTTTAAAATCAGTAGAAATTATTGCCTGTTTACTAACTTTGCACTTTTTCAGCCAATGAAGATGAATATGAAACAAATGCTAGAAATTTTCCAAACTCTTCTGTAAAATGGAAAAAAAATATGTTTTAGTGATGAACGTCTATGGAGATTCTCAGTCAACCAGGTCATGGTTGTCCCAAAGGTACTTTTTCAAGAGGCAACTAGACTTTCTGGTTTTTCCTTTGAAGATGTTTCGCTTCTCATCCAAGAAATCAGCTCTCTTTCAGTTTTACTGATAAACTACGCCATTTTCTGCGTTTGTTAGCATAGCCAGCCGTGCTATCCTGTCCAGCTCACAGGAGCACAATAAGACTCACCTCTTACCTGATACTGGCCACAAGCCTGATTGCTTTGACTAACCTGCATTTTTCCTGAAGAGATAGACTCCGCTCCCCACTGTGTCCTTTCCCATATTCTGTCATCATAAAATGTGTCCGTGTTCTTTGAGTTAGGATGAGCTTCCTTTCACTGACTTCAATGGGAAGGCAATTTCTGGTGTCATGTGGGCTCTAGTTATGCTACCATAAGAACATGACCTTTGATTAGAGAGATATAAAATACTGCCTGAAACGTGTTCCTCCGTGTGCCTTTCAAGTTCTGCCCACAGCTCCACCCTGTTGTTGCCTGTCTCAATTGACAGAATGTTCCACCAGCATATTTCACTAATTGTCATGGTGTCCTATCTCAACTTCCATCTCATTCCTTCCCCTCCTAAAGTTTTTCAGCCTGCAGATCATGAATACATTTGAAACTTCAACATACTAGTGTGCAGAGCCTTTTCAGCACGTGATGATTTCAGAATAAAAAAATCCTACAACTATTAGGTGTGATTTCAGCCTCCTCCTCCAAAAAAAAAAAGACAATGCATCATAAGATGTGATACAAATCAGAATGCATAACTATGTTCTGATAAAGTTTTGTGTTTGTAGACGATTTGAAAAAAAATGAAAACTAATCATCATTAAGAGAAGCTATGACTATACTGTATCCCTTATTATACAATCCTTGTTTGTCAATACTGAGTGAATACCTACTGTATAAAAGAATTGGTTGGTAACCAAGTTTTTTCTGTAACCACAACCACCAAACAAGTTTATTTTTAGCAGTGTGGTCAAAAGATGCAAATATTTCTTACCTATGTATATTTGCCTAAGATAGTATCTTTAAACGATTTTAATTGCTTAAATGAAGGGTGAGTCCTACCAAGAAAACAAGGGCATTCATTTAAGAAAGCCACATCTGAATGATAATTTGGCAGATAGTTTTCCCAACATTTTTTGATGGTTGGTTTTTCTCTTTCCTCAATTATAGTTATTATGAGCCAGAAACCCAGTTCAAAACACAGTTCTGAAGAAATGGGGAATTATTGTTAGAACAGTACAAATGAGACATGTGACATTACAAGCCAATTATGCCTTTCAAGGTCAAAAAGTCTCCCCATTATATTATAGAGTCTGATTTTCTAAATGGGGGGTTGTATTAAGATAAGGCTGTAGTACCAACAGCCACCTTTCAGTAATCCATTCCTTTGATCAAAGAGTAAGAGAAAATAGATGGGACTGTGAGACATGTATACTACCCAGGAGTGGGAGGAAAATGATCCAACCAATTCAGTAGACTGTTTGCAATCATGCCTCCTTAAGAAGATCTTAGGTATATAAAGTGATACTTCTGATCTTGGGGAAAGCGACCCAAAACACTCTTAAGAGAATTGGTACTCATTCAACTACTCATAGCAAATAACATTGATGAAAACCTGCTGTATTATACAGATAGTCCTTGACATTTGACCACAATAGAGCCCAAAATTTCCATTGTTAAGCAAGACAGTTGTTAAATTAGATTTGCCCCATTTTATGACCTTTCTTGTCACAGTTGTTTAATGAATCACTGCAGCTGTTAGTAACAGGGTTAAGTGAATCTGGCTTCCCCATTGACTTTACTTATCAGAAAGTTGCAAAAGTTGATTACATAACCCCCAGGACACTGCAGCCATCATAAATACACGCCAGTTGCCAGGCATCCAATTTTTTATCACGGGACCATGAAGATGCTGCAACAGTCATAAGTGTGAAAAACAGTTATAAGTCACTTTTTTCAGTGCCGTCGTAACTTTGAACAGTCATTAAAAGAATGGTTGTAACTCAAGGACTACTTGTATAGTGTTTGTTATATTGTTTGTTAATATTTCAGGCTTTACCAGGGATGCAGAACTAAGGGGCCTCTATGGCTACAGAAGCTTTTCTTTCATTCCCCAAACTATCTCAAATTAGTAATTTGTAATGTGGGAGAAGGAAAAATATTAAATACAAGGAGAATAATTGAAATCAGTATTTGATCTCTGTAGATTAAAATAAATGAAATAAAAACTTTTTGTCGTCATTCAACCCTCCTCTTTGTCTTGTGGCTCCACCTATTGTTTGAGATACTGCCCATAGCATGCTATTCCAAAGCCAAACAAGGCCTTGGAGAGAAAGAAATTGCACATATCCCTTATCTATCTTATCTACTCCAAGAATTGGCAGTGGCCATTCCTAGCTTCTCTTTCATTCCTATTGGAAGTAATTAAAAATCTGATTTGCATATTTTATATGCAAAGCTCTATCACTGACATGAAACCTTTCTCAACAGAGCCATAGAGTGTTATATAGAATGCACTTTTGTTACTCATTTTCTAATCTTTGGAATACATTTCCTGACTGCAATTGAGAACGTAAAAGGGATTCTTTTGTGTTTCAATCTGTATTTTGTTTAATCCTCCAAATTACTTTTTTATAATGGTAAATGCACACATAATACATAATGGTATTCTTTTTTTTTTAAAGTGAAACTGATTTATTCAGAAAGACCAAATTTTTATAACACGATATAATCTGTTTCGACAACAGAACGCAAGAGTTCACTCTGGCTTTGTTTCCTTCCTTTGCGTTGCTTTTCACGGTTCCCCTGGAAACCCCACACCTAATAAATATGGAATAATATTCTACAGTAAATTACATAATGGCATTCTTAATTCCAGCAGTAATGCAAAAATTATAGTGAAGCATTGGCTCACAGGAGCAGGGCAACCTAACAAGAAGTTGGATTTAGCATAGGGCATGCGAACAGTTATCCATCCACAGCTATCCACAGCTCAACAGCCTCCAGGCACTGGGAGAGAATTGCAATGGCATCATTTGGTTGGTCTAAGATAGAAATGTATAATTACCAGTAGGTATCATCAACATATTGATGATACCCTTATACTGTTGATGTGTGATCTCCCCCAGTCACTTCATATAGTTGTTTGGAGCAGTGGTGAAATCTGAACCGGTTTACTACTGGTTTGCTGGCTGCGCATGCGTGCTGCGTGCCAAACTTGTGCTATGTGCAGTGCACACCATGCACCATGCACCAAATACAAGGAGGCATGGGGTAAGTAGAACAGGGGGGGGGGGGGGGTGATCAGCTGTGGCGTGTGATCTTCAGAGCCTTTTTTTTTACTTGTAAAAGCATTTTTTAACAATCTATTCGCCGAATAGGTTGTAAAAATGCTTTTAAAAGTTAAAAAAAAGGCTCTGAAGATTGCACGGCATAGTTGTGATGGTCAGAACTTTTTTTTTAACATTTTTTAACTACCGGTTTGGTGAACCAGACCGAACCAGTAGCATTTCACCCCTGGTTTGGAGGGTAGATGCCTCACAAAGAAAGGACTTTGGGTTTGTCTCTCCCCACCCACTAGCTCCAGCTGGAAGGAAGGAGAAGAATCCACTCCCAATCTCCTCAGCTGGAAAGTACAGTTCTAGTTAGGAAGATTTACTCTAGCAATTTTGTTGTTGAATATCTACAATCTTAAGAAATAAGGGCAAATCTGCTTCTGTTAAAAAGAAAAAGGATTTTTCCTACTTTTCATACTGGCAGATGGTTTCCTAGGCTCTTGATTGCAATAAACTGCACTTCATATGCATTTGGCAATCTTTTATGCACCAGCTGCTTTCTGGGTTCCACAAACAGCACCTGCAAACATAAATTTGTAGCTCAATTGACAGCTGCGGGGCAGATGGGTGCATGGAGTCTTATGAATCTGGAATTGCTACCATTTTCCTAGCAGAGTTTGTATCTTTAATATCAAAATAACATCTTTTACAGACAAGTTTCCAGCAAGTAAGTGCCATGTGGGGAAACTTGCTGAATTTCAGCTTGTTAAAACTAAAGGGAAAATTAAGTTAGCTTGTTTTTCTGCAATGCTCTGTAAATATACATGATACACAAAATGACACATTTTGTCTTATATGGCCATACATAATAGAAGGCAGAATGGAGATGATCAATAAATAGAATAATGAAAGAAACTTGATGCATTTAACACAAGGATATGACTTCATTCTAATTAGGCCTAAGTGTTACCTATTGAAAATGGTCCCTATATAAACAGAGTATGTACAGAGGCAGGAAACAGCTGTATTATCAGCTAGACAATATGCACCAGGACAGGAAAGTAAAAGTTTAATTACAACAAAAGCGCCACTTAGAATTTTGATCCTTTTTATCTTCTTTCTGCAGCAAATGTCATTCCCATGTTGGTCCAGTGGGGGAGGGAGAGCAGGAGAAGTCCTCTGTGAGAGTGGATACTTTAGGAAAAGACTAAGTTTCAGAACACAGATAACTCTTATCATGTTTCCTAAGCCAAAAGAAGCTGAAGGATGTGCATATGTACATGGCACTCTTGTGTCGCCCGGAGTTCTTTGCAGTAGAAAACCCTGGTAAAATCCTGCACAGAGCTGTCCTGAAAAATTCCAAGGAAATCCTGTGAAAAACAGATCCTTTCAGCCTGTGGGATCTTGTAGATTCTAATAGCTAATATCTTCCAAGACCTAGTTTTTATCCTCATAATTTTCCTACCCAAATCAATGTTTTGCAGAAGGACCCCAACTCCTATAGTTCCCAGTCAGTAAGGGGGGAAGGGGTTGCTCCTCTCAGCTGGGAAAAGGATTGTTGCTTTTGAAAATAGTACCATTTGGTAGAGGTGGGAAAACTAAAGTTTAGAATACTTGCTCAAGTATTGGAATCTTTCAAACTCAAGCTTTCCTCACCAGGGTCCTGATGAGTCAGGTTTTTGGCAATTAGGGCTATACTTTTTAGTATTTTTTTCCAGTGTCCAAGTGCCTTGGTGGATAAATCCTACGGAGTCTAGTGGGGAGGGCAGTGTATCAATTCCTCTTTTGTACAGGCATCAAGCATGGAAATTTTATATGTGTGTTTTTAGACTAGGTTTTACTTGGAAGATTGAGAGGAAAACAGTCTCTAATTATGCTTTTTGCCAACTGCTACTTTCCACCTTTTGACAAGTGCAGTCATTAGGGAGTGTGGGGGCTACAGGCTTCAGACAAAGGAAGTAGGCCTGACTTTATAAATAAAAGCTTTCACAGATGCTGTTGTTCCTGATTGTTGTTCTTTCTCACTCATCTACTGAATGTACACATATATAAATCCATCTGTGGATAAGCTAAACTCAATTCTTGGGCTGTATAACAGGGGTGAAATGCTCTCGGTTCGGACTGGATCGGCTGATCCGGAGCAATGGTGGTGGGTAGTTCGGAGAACCAGTAGCAAAAATCCCTGCCCCCCCTCCCACCCATGCCCACACAATCGCCCGGTCACCTGCTTGCCGCTTCTTTTAAAAAATGCTTTTAAAAGGTTAAAAAAAAGGCTCTGACGATCCCAGCTGAGCCACCCCGGAGATTGTTGGGTGTGAGTCTCTCCTCTTGAGGTTGGACTCAAGGGTTCAGTTGGGCTTGCTGTTGACTACCTGCCTCCCAGCTGCGTGACAACAGCTCTGCCTGTACTGCTAGAGGCAGTAGCCAGGCTGGCGGTGGAGTTCCCCAGGTTTATAGTACTAGGGGACTTCAACTTGCCGTCACATGGCGAACCCTCAGATGCGGCTCAAGAGTTCATGGCTTCCATGACAACCATGGACCTGACCCAAGTAGTTCAGGGTCCGACTCATGGGGGGGACACATGCTTGACTTGGTGTTTCTCATGGGGCAGTGGGTACATGATCTAGAATTAAGGGGTATAGATACTTCTCCCTTGTCGTGGTCAGATAATTTCCTGCTGAGGTTGGACTTCAGGGCGCCACTCCTCCATCGCAGGGAGGTGGAGCCAATTAAGTGGTTCCGCCCCAGCTGCCTAATGGACCCTGAAGGTTTCCAGAAGGAGCTTGGGGAGCCTGACTCTCTTGTCCACAGCCCTGGTGGCTGCCTGGAATAGGGCAGCATCCAGGACACTGGACCGGATTGTGCCTTTGTGACCTCTCCATGGTGGTGGATCCAGGAAAGCTCCCTGGTTTACTGAGGAGTTCCGGGAGATGAAGCACCAGAAGAGATGTCTAGAGCGACGCTGGAGGACCAGTAACTCCGAATCTGACCAAACACTCTTAAGAGCCTTTATTAGGACTTATTTAGTGGCGATACAGGCGGCAAAATGTTTGCATTTTTCCGCACTTATTGCATCCGCTGATTCACGCCCAGCCACCCTGTTTAGGGTGACACACTCCCTTCTTGATGTAGGGGGAGTGGAGGAGCCCTTGCAGGGTAGAGCTGAGGAGTTTGTGCAGTTTCTGTTGGATAAACTCAGATTATTCACTCAGATTCGGATAGACCTGGACTCTGATTGGGCAATTCCGACCGAGATGATGGGGGCAGGTCTTAGTCCTATTGTGTGGGATGAGTTTGAGCCTGTGACTCCTGAGGAAGTGGACAAGGCTGCAGGGGCGATGAGTTCCTCCACTTGTTTGTTGGACCCGTGCCCCTCCTGGCTGGTTTCGGCCAGCAGGGAGGTGACACGAGGCTGGCTCCAGGCTTTAGTTACCGTGACCTTGAGGGAGGGATCCTTCCCACAACCATTGAAGGAAGCGGTAGTAAGGCCCCTCCTCAAGAAGCCTTCCCTGGATCCAGCAGAATTAAAGAACTTTTGTCCAGTCTCCAACCTACCCTTTGTGGGAAAGGTTGTAGAGAAAATGGTGGCACTTCAGCTCCTGCGGTCATTGGATGAAACGGATTATCTGGACCCTTTTCAGTCTGGCTTCAGGCCTGGCTACAGCACGGAAACTGCTTTGGTCACACTGATGGATGATCTCTGGCGAGCCTGAGATGGGGGTCATTCCTCCATCTTGGTGCTACTTGACCTCTCAGTGGCTTTTGATACCATTGAACATGGTATCCTTCTGGGACAACTAAGGGAGTGTTACGGTGGTTCTCCTCCTATTTCTCTGGTCGCTCACAGTCGGTGTTGGTAGGAGGACAGAGGTCGACCCCTAGGCCCCTCGTTTGAGGGGTGCCTCAGGGCTTGGTCCTCTTTCCCCTCCTATTTAACATCTACATGAAGCCGCTGGGTGACATCATCTGACGATACGGGGTGAGATATCAGCAATACGCTGATGAAACCCAGCTGTATATCTCTACCCTGCATCAATTCAGTGATGCAGTGGATGTGATTTGCCGGTGCCTGGAGGCTGTGAGGGTCTGGATGGGAGTCAACAGGCTCAGACTTAACCCAGACAAGACCGAGTGGCTGTGGGTATTGCCTCCTAAAGACCATGTTGATTGTCCATCCTTGGTTCTGGGAGGGGGGAGAAATTGTCCCCCTCAGAACGGGCTCGCAATTTGGGTGTCGTCCTAGACTCATAGCTAAGATTAGAGCAACAACTGACAGCTGTGGCTAGGGGGACCTTTGCACAGGTTCGCCTGGTGCACCAATTGCGACCCTACTTGGATCTGGAGGCTCTCCTCATAATCACTCATGCCCTTGTCACCTCACGGTTAGATTATTGCAATGTGCTCTACATGGGGCTACCCTTGAAAAGTGTTCAGAGACTACAGTTGGTCCAGAATGCAGTTGCCTGAGCTATCGTGGGTGCGCCTAGATACACCCACATTACACCAATTCTCCGCGAGCTGCACTGGCTCTCTATTGGTCTCCGGTCACAATTCAAGGTGTTGGTTATTACCTTTAAAGCCCTACATGACTTAGAGTCAGGTTATCTTCGAGACCACCTTCTACTGCATAGCTCCCAGCGACCGGTAATATTCCACAGAGTTGGTCTCCTCCAGGTCCTGTCAGCTAAACAATGCTGGCTGGTGGGCCCACGGGGGAGGGCCTTCTCTGTGGCTGCCCCGGCTCTCTGGAACCAGTTACCTCCTGAGGTCCGGACCACCCCCACCCTATTGGCCGTCCGAAAAGCGGTGAAGACCTGGCTTTTCCAGCAGGCCTGGGGCCATTGATCTCGCTGTTGCGATCATGTGAGATCCGGCCATGAATGGTGTGAATGGGTTTTAATGTTTTAATTTTTAAATGTTTTTATAATGGTTTTTTAAACGTATTGTAAGCCGCTCTGAGTCTTCAGAGAAAGGCAGCATATAAATTAAAAAATTTTTACAACCTATTCAGCCAAGTAGGTTGTAAAAAAATTGCTTTTAAAAGTAAAAAAAAGATCGTGCGCCATAGCTGATCACCACCTCATGCGCTGTTCTACTTACCCCATGCCTCCTTTTGGCGTGCACTGCACACATGCATGCACCTCGCATTTGGGGTGTGGTGCACATTGCGCATACATGTAGTAAATTGGTTCAGATTTCACCACTGGTGTATAATCACCTGAAAGTATGTATGGTCACATTTAATCACGTCCCATTTTAGCCATACCCTTTAGAACAAGCAAAATGTACACTAGTTCATTGATAAAGTCGCAATATAGTATACTTATTTGGGTATTGCAGCAACTGTTGTTTTCAGAACCCAGTTACACTTTAAATGTTTTATACAGTACAATTGTATAATAAAATATGTCACTAATCTTCACACGTTCTTAAATTTTGTCAGGGGATGTATTGGAAGAGAGCATAACCTTGAGTCCTGTTATTTGTCATGTGGCAAACTAAGCTGTGTTTCTTTACTTGTTTAAAAAACATATATTGACTTTCACTCTACAATTATCTGTTTGTACATTGATAATCCTGATAGATGGGTGTGAGTAAAGACTCATTACATTGGGAGCAGGCTGTCAGATGGTTGTCTAAGCCAGCTTTTGGAGAATAACTCAGGGGTTTTCAGAAAACCTGTGTATCGGAGCCTTCCCAATCAACCAATCAGAATAGAGCTGGAAGGGACCTTGGAGGTCTTCTACTCCAATACCCTGCTTAAGCTATGGTCCCCTCTCCTAAGCTTGAGCTTATATACAATTTATATATAGAAGACTATTACTTTCATTTTTATTTCAGGTTTTATTTATTTAGAGGTTGCTTATTTTATGTTTATTTAACTGTACACCAGAGGTCCCCAAACTTGGCCGCTTTAAGACTTGTGGACTTCAACTCCCAGAATTCTCCAGCCAGC
>WNWU01000001.1:36775994-36796919 GCA_012654045.1 Ptyas mucosa | reverse complement strand
TCCAGCCAGCTGTGCTGGCTGGAGAATTCTGGGAGTTGAAGTCCACAAGTCTTAAAGCGGCCAAGTTTGGGGACCTCTGCTGTACACTGTACAGCCAGTTTCTATTGCAGCAACTGGATAGTTGTTATTTGGGGTGATTTCTCTTCATAGCCATGTCTTCAAACTAGGAGACACTATGGGTGCAAGGAGATGGCCAGTTTGAAGGACCTATACACTCCCACTGCATGGTGTCTTGGAGTACAGGAGCCAGTGGGGAGGGTGGCTGCCCAACTAAAGTTGGCCAATAAGCCACTGGGCTAATCCCTCTTCCTTCCATATCTGATTGCACTGCCAAGAGAATGGCTAGTAAAGCATGTCAGATTGTATCCACACCAATAACTGTGTCAGGATAAGAGAAGAAACACTTTTTAAGCACCAGGATAGCTAAGGGCATCATAAAAGACAGTCTCAGATACAGGTTGGAGACCAAATGAAGACAAAGACCCTTAGACTTCAACAACAACAACAACAAAAGAGTTGTGAAGCACATCTGTGCTATGGTTTTGAAAATGACAAAAGGTCTTGTTACTCCCTGCCTCTCTTTCTTGCAAATACAGAATCCACAGAAATTCCATTTTACCAGTATACTAGTTATTTTTATCCTAGCACGTAAGAGACTCCTTTAAACATTTGCAAAGCAATTCAGTACATAATTATGGGCAGGAAGGTAAGAAAAACACATTTAATCCCTGCCGAGAGAAAGTTAATTTGACTACCAGTTGGTGGATGTAGGGAAAAAGCTACATTAAGCTTTCTTTTTATAGCAGAAAGATCATTGCCACACGTTATCCTATACTGTTAATCATTGTACAGTAAGTGAAAATTCAGCAAATGCAACTGTAATATGAAGAGGTCAAAACTAAGGTTAGCAGAATTCTTCCCTTATTACAGCCATCAGCTGCCACCATGCACAAGCCAACAGATAAGGAATAAGCACTGAAGAGCTTTCAAAGGAAGGATTCTGCCCAAGTATCTCAATTCATAGATGAGAACAGGTGATCAAAGAACTGTTTACTTTTATCTTGCCTCATGCAGGGTGGTCAGTTATGTACGGACGCCAAAGATTACCATAAATACATGGTATATGTCAGTGCTTCAGTGCAAAACAAGAAATAAATGTAAATGCATTCATGAGGAAGACTAACTGCTACTTCTTTAGATGAGACATGAATTGGGCACCTTCAGATAGAGGGATGTCTTCTCCAAATTAGCCATCAATCCTACGTCATTCTTCACTACAGGAGTGAAGGGAAAAAATGTTAGGTGCTCATATTATAATGCGGTGTTATTTTTTTTTAATAGCTCCATAACAATGAAAAGCAATTTTAACTACACATTATAATTGCAGTGTACTGTAATAAATCACTGTTCTTGTCTGATGCATATTGTACATTATTTCTCTTAATGAAGAGTTCATTATCATGAAAACATTCAGGAAGCAAAAAAGCTTGTGTGGGGTTTTTTTCCCAGGTGAAAATGTAGCTTTCCATACAGCTCAATTGTTGATCAGAAGCAGAGTTCTTCTAGTTTATCCTAAAACCAAAGTAATCCAGTAACATTTACCTAAGCAAAATCCATAGATGCTGGGGGGAGATAGAGATAAGAAGTTCAGAATATTGCTACTGTGTAGGAGAAAAGAGGTTTTATTATACCAATAAAAGCAGATAGTAGTTTCGCTACAGAATGTTTAGGATTGCAGAAAAGAAAATAGCTTACCTATGAACAATTTTCTGGTTCATTCTGGGTAGTATGACTTGGGAAAGGAATCATAATCTCCATACCTGACCAGTACATGGCAAGGCAAGTATGCCAACAGAACCAACACATTTGTATCTTCTTCTGTGCAATTTGCTTACACCCAATATGGTAGGCAAAATCTTGTCATAACCTCCTAACCTAATAGACATATCCTGAGAGATTCTAGGATCTGGTTATCCTGAACCTCTTCCTCCCACTCGCATCCAGTTCAGGATGTGCAGTCTCTTATTTTAGGCTTCTCTCTTTGAAGTACTCTTCCAAGATCCCACACAGACTCTTTGATAGCGAGATTGGTAGCATTTAATAAACAAATCTCCTGCACACAGTCCTTCTCCAGGTGTATTTTTCATTGCATTCTTCTTCATTTTGTTTTAATTTATGCTTAAACTACTGGAGTTCTTCCAAACTCATACCTATTCTATTTAAGTTTTGCTGAATCAATGCAAAATCCATTTTGATCCTATCTTACATCCCACTATATTTTGTCAATTGCCAGTGAGTGGAGAATGCAAGGGTATTTTACCATTCGAAAAGATGCATGCTACTATCTTCCATAGAATCCTCTTCTCTAACACCTGAACATGGGGAATCCTGGAAATGATGTCAAATTCTTTGTCCCCTACAAACAAATGCAGCAAGGTAATGGGTTTTATCAATAATAATAATTACTATCTGTTGATAATATTCTTTGAGGATTTCTATACCCATTTGAATTTATCCGAATTTTTTAAATATGATATCCACTACTTCAGATGATGTCTAACCAATAGAGAATAATGGAAATTATAGCTTTATTGATGATATGATTTACTGTAAATAATCGTGATGCTGCTGTAAAAAGCCTGGGAGACTTCTTGGAGTCAGGTACTATGGTTTTAAGAAGAGATAATTAGATAAGGCTCTGGGAAGGGGCCTGTCTTCCATAGCTACAAGTCTTAATCTTGGATATTTGCATGTTCAGACTTTGCCCAGAAAAAATAATTATTATCTGAATCTCTTCTCAGAAATGAAATTATCTGTCACCTCTAAAGTAGCTAAATGTTGTGTTGGTGCAATGAAAATGAAACAACAGCAGATGCAAGTCTGAACACTGCTCCATTTCCTTTCTAATTATGTTTTAATGTAATTTACTGACTGTTGACCAAAATAAAGATTGCAGGTTCAAGCTAAGGATTATTTTGAACAGTGTTAATTGCAGCAGCTGTGCATCTGAAATATAAAACCAAGGATATCCAATAATCTACAAAAACTCTTAGAATGGTTCTCTTTGTTCTACTTGTCTCTTTATATACACTCTGGCAACAGGAAAAATTTAGAAAGCATAGGCACATTTTCCTATTGCAGGGTTTCCAAACTCTTTCAGGCTACAAAAAATGGGTTATTTATAAAAGAAATACTAGAAGCTCTGACCACGATGGAAAATTCTAATAATAATAATAATTTTTTACTTTCGCTTTTTGCTCTTAGACTTTTGTGGAACCACATCTGATCCTTGGGGAACATTAGGCTTTGATGAAACATCTTTTGTCTCTTTCCTCCCAGAGGCGTTGCTTCCAATATAGGAACAGTTCTGCTTACCCTGCTGATAACCACCACTATGACCAGAGTCCAAAAAACCAGACTTACGAGAAAGATATTTCACTCACATTGCCTAAAGGACTGTACCAGAACTATATTATTTCAACCCACATGTAGAAATAATGGATTCATTGCCCTCTCTTTTAATTGCATTACATTGCTATTAAAATACATTTGTTTAATTTCATTCACTGGAATGCGTTGCCATTGCTCTTATTGCAAGAAGATGTCTCACAAGACAGTGATTGTGGGGGGAAATGGAGGGGGGGTTCTATATAATTCCCTCCAATTCTATGTTTAAATAGAATTTAAGAACACACCAAGTTTAAATATGATCAAGGTTTCTGATCAGTGAGTGCCCTCTAGTGATGCCAAATAATTAAATCCAGTCTTGTAGACTTTAACAAGAAACTCTTAATAACTTTATGCTGTATTTTTAAAAATCTCTTTTCAGAAACAGCCTTTCCTGGACTCATATCGATTATAAATTCTGGTTTTGCTTCCTCAGAATAAACAGCAGTGCATCCATGCAAATAGATTGATGCTTGTGAAGCGTTTAAGGGGCTCGTACATCCTCCTATAATTGAGCCTGAGGACTTTGAATAGTGCAATCAGTGCTGGTAGTTCTACTCAAACAGTAGCCTAATGTACAACTCGCCCTGAGCCAGTGGCCCCTAACATTTTGGACACCAGGGACTGGTTCTGTGGAGAACGGTTTTTCCGCAGACCAGAGGGGATGTGGTTTTGCATGCTGGCTGCATACCGCAGATGGCCCTTTGCTTGTTTGCCTGGCCCAGTTGCTGGCATGCCATGGCCTGGAGCCAGACCAGGGGTTGGGAACCCTTGCCCTAAACCCGTGATGGCGAACCTGTGGCACGCGGAGCCATATCGGTGGGCACACGAGCTCAGCTCCTGCACGCTGATTTTCGGGCCTTCTGGGCCCACCAGTCGGCAAACAGGCCATTTCCAGCCTCCAGAGGGCCTCAGGGGGGGTGCGGAAGACCATTTTCACCCTCCCCAGGCTCCTAGAAAGGCTCTGGAGCCTGGGGAGAGTGAAAAACGGATCTACCGGGCCCACTGTGCCATCATGTGCCAAAAGCAGGGGGAGCATGGGGGGGTCATGTACATGTGGGGGTGGGGTGCATAGAATTATGGGTGTTGGCACGCGTGCACATGACCCCCCCCCATTCTCCCCCCGCTTTTGGCACGCAATGGCAAAAAGGTTAGCCATCACTGCCCTAAGCCATCCTCCTGAGCTGGATTAATACCTGAAGCCATAAACCCTGTGATTTGTGAATATTGTGGTGTTTTACTTTATGTGATCCTATTGTCCTTTTCAATGAAGTTATCACCAATGCTGTTCATGCTTGGAAAGCTGTGATGACCCGGGGCAAGACACGGAGGCCACACAGCCAGCTGAGAGTTCAAACTTTCCTTTAATGCTTCAACGTTTCCCCAAATGTTCCCACGTTATACAAGTCCAAGAGCAAAGCCCTCACACACACACCACACAGTAGCCTCTGGCATCAAAGGAGCCCAGCAAGGCAAAGCAACAAAGAAATGAATCCACAAAGCAAGGAAGAAGCCATGATTCCATGAAGCAAGGAAGAAGCCGAGTTCACAAAACAAGGAAGAAGCAAGCAGTCCTGCAAACACCAGACGTCGGCAACCGCACACAAAACTCCGCCAATTCAGCGTTTGTTCCTGACAAACGCCCCTCCCCAAGCATCTCCTTAAGTCTCAGTCCCCAGGTGTGCCTTGTGAAAAGGGGCTGGGGACTCTCCTCCTGAGTCATCGGGTTGGCCTGTGCTGTTCCCGCCTCCTCTCTACTCTCTGTGCTCGGGGATCAGAAGGGGCAGTCCTTGCTCATCTCCTGAGCTCTGTTGCTCTTCATCTCCACTGCTTACCCTCTCTGTCATCCTACCTTCATATCTCCCTACTGGCAAGCCGTCCCAAAACTGTCTTGTCCTCCACCTCCCGCATTCCTCTGAAGCCAATGAAGCTGCCCCCTCAGTTTCCGTCCACCACAGCTCTGGTTCATCCTCCCAGGCGGATTCAGGCTCCAATGGTGGCATGACAAAGCTGCTCAGGGAATGTTTGAAGGGATAATTCAGTATTCATTGAATGCATTCTCATCCCATTGGTTATCCAGAAAAGGCTTCTGGAATGGCTAATGCACATCACATATTTATAATATGGCATGATATTTACTTATTTATTTTACTTATCAATTAAATCTGATTACCACCAGGCAACCTTGGATGGCTTATACCGTGTTTCCCCGAAAATAAGCCCTCCCTTGATAATAAGCCCTCCACAAAAATAAACCATCCCCTGAAAATAAATCCTCTGTTGAAAAGAAACCCTCCCCCAAAAATAAGCCCTCCCCAAAAATATTTAAATGCATGCATGATCAATCCCCGCCATTTCCTCTGGTAAGGCTTAGGGAGACAGAGCTGGAAATCAGGTAAGACGGCAAGAAGATCCCCATCTTGCTCCACGTGCCCCAAAATAATAAGACCTCCCCGATAATAAGGCCAAGTGCTCATTTCGGGGTTCAAAAAAATGTAAGACAGGGTCTTATTTTTGGGGAAACACAGTAACATTAAAAGTGATGAAACTATACATACATACACAGTATAAGAGAGAGAGAGAGAGAGAGAGAGAGAGAGAGAGAGAGAGAGAGTGTGTATGAACAGACTCTTATGGAAGATTAGGAGTGTGGGGGCAGATCTCACTGTGGGGTCAAAGGGCTGGTGCTGTGGCAGAGAAGTCTCTTCTGGAATCCCAGCCAGAATTCCTTGACTGATGGGATCCACAGCATGTCTCCTTTGATGGAAGGGTAGGGTGGACCTGTCCCATTGAGGTGAGATGGATCTCAAGTAACCTGGACCCATGATATGCAGGGCTTTAAAGCTAATAACCAACACCTTGAATTGCACCCAAAAGCTTGTGGAACAATGGTGTTGTCAGGGTTCTGACCTATGCCCTAATTAAATCATGAGCCTCAAGCCAAGCTTCAAAAGAAATCCAGTTATTTATTAGGAACTGCATGTCAGCACTTTCCAAGTGAAGCCAACTCTGACCTCACTTAATTAATGCCCTGGCTCTGACCCTGTTTCCCCCTCCCCCCAAGGTTTGTCATCAGTCACATTCCCCAACAAAGCAATTTCACAGGTTGTAGAGTTCCTCCTGCTGGCCACTGTGGGTATCCGTGGAAATGGCCTTGACATAGAGATGGCTGGAATGCTTTTGTTTTGACATAAGTGCAATTCCCTCACTGTAGCTGCGAGGCTCGGTTCTCCATCCCCTGCCTATGGCAACTCAAGAGCAGGTCAGAAATGCTTGACAGGTGTAACATGGGCCATTTTAGGGGTTCCAAAAACTGCCCTTCAACTTCCAAAAGTTGAAACTTCCAAATGCTCTTCAAGAGTAACCCCATGTAGAGCATATTGCAGTAAGATGACCAGGGCTTCAGTGACTAAATTCACTGAATCCTGATCCAGGAAAGACCACATTATATTTATTAGGAAGTTAATGGAGGCAAGACACAGTGATCCAATTAAAGGAGATTTCCAGGTGTCAGGCAAAACACTGGACTGTTAGCTAAATATTTTGAAAACACTCCTTTATTGAGGGCTCTCTAAAAAGAAAAATTAAAAATGCACTAAAAGGAAATGGCAGCTTAGAAATATGGAGTAAATTTATATATGTTATATTTCTTATCTTTTAAAAAGACCATACTTACTGTATTTTTTCGATACAGAGCTGTACATAAATAATAAAACTTTATTTTAAATGAATGATTGAATTGCAAAGTAGATCTATGAAGAATGAGTGAGGGAATCAAGAAAATGAGGAAGACTGTTGGCTGGACCTGATGAGATCCTCAAAAAGAGAAAAGTGAAATTCAAGTTTTCATTATTATTTTTTAGCCCCTTTTAATTTATGCGTTTAATTTGTTTGGCATATTATTTCTTACTATTTTTCTGCCCTTTGTATAATTTTTTTCCGTGAAAGAGAATTGTGTCATCCACATAGCTATATTTGTGTAGATATAAATTAAAATGTAATAAATCTACCATTCATAGTAAAAAATAAAATATGTTTATATTTGACTCTTTGTCATTTTGTTAAGAACAGCAGCTATGCGTTCCATCCTGATAGGCCTCACAAATTTCTCTGTTGATGCCACTCAAGTACCTTTCACACACAAGAATTGTTCCACCTAGAACTGATGCTATGCTTGTTTTCTCCATTAACTTTTGATTCAACTGCTTTGCACTTCCTTTGATTCAAAGGAAATGCCTTAAGGGAGTTTACAATATTTTCTCAGAAGCTGAAGGATAGAAGTTTGTGCTGATTTCTGGGGAAATATTGGTGAACTGAGGATGACTCTGTTAAATGCAAAGCCAATTTTGGTGGTGCAATGAAGAGACAGCAAGTAGATCAGGGGTGGGTTCTACTTACCTTTACTACTGGTTTGCATTGTGCCCGTGTGCACAGATCACCTATGATGACATCCGGGTCAGTGGGCGGAGCCTCCCGCCAGTTTTACTACTGGTTCTTGCGAACTGGTCTGAACCAGGGGCAACCCACCACTGAAGTAGACCATTTCTTCATAATTCCTCTCTGGACAAGGAGATGACTTGAGATCACCCACAGTGCTCCAGATATTTGCCAGTTAACTGTTTTTCACCTATTAGGAATCTTTACAACTCTGCGTGAGTTTCCTGCAATTGTTAATGGGAAAAAATATTAAATACATGTTTAAAGACTTTTTAAAAATTATTTAGGAATAAACAACAAAGGGTGTTGTTTAATTTTAAGAGTGTCTGCTTCTATTGATATACTAAGTTTAAAAGATTTTATAGAAGAGGAATAACATCTTTTATTTTTACCATTTTACCAGAAAAGACTGAGACTGATCTGAAAGTGGATTTAAAAGTGGCAGGCTACAAGAATAATACGGAAAAAGATGTAGCTGAACATACATTATGAGGACCTAGATTGCTGGGGGCAATATGCTGACTCTGTAAACAGCTTAGAGAGGGCTGTAAAAGCACTGTGAAGCAGTATATAAGTCTAAGTGCTATTGCTATAAGTCAAACTAACTGATATCTTAATATAATTAAAGGGAAGATACAAATAATAAACCAAGAGAGTGACTTGGATAATTTTCCTATATTGAATTTACAAAAGAAGCTTGTCAAAGCTTTATAGAATTTTGTAATTTTAAAAAAATCAAGTTCTAGGAGATTATTTGAAGGGAATAAAGATCAGTTTTACTAGTGAAATTAATGAATATATAATCATATAAATAATATTATTTTAATAAAAGTCCATTAATAGACTTTTGCTGATCATGATGAAGTAACAAGGCTTTAAGGATTTGATTATATATAAGAGATGGGATAGGAAAAGAAGAGATCATTTGTTGCATTTGAAGAAAAAGTGATATTAAAATGGTTTATACATGTGATAAAGAGGGAATCATTCCTTTATGCATCTTTTTTCTTTACTACGTTATTTTTTCCTTTATATTTTCCCTCCTATGTTTTTCTCTTTTTTGCACTTTCTCTTTTTTATTATTTTACTTTTTATCTTTTTAATTGTAGCTGTTAATAAAATTAGTGTATAAAAAATTGAGCTGAAGAACAGGTGGTTTCCCATTGGCTAAAAGACCTTAGATTTCCCTCTTCTCAGGGAGATTTTCCCCTCCTTTTTGAAGGTAAGGCACTTAGTGTTTTATCAGAGGTCCTTCATTCTTTAGGAACAATTGGGAAGGTGATGTCAGCTTTACTGCTGTTCTGCCCCCGTCAGTGGGGGTTTTCCCCCCTCCTTGTTACAAAAGAGTTATTCCCCCCACCATTCTTTTGTTAGGCAGCTGGGTGGCCTTTCTGTGCTCCTCTTATTTCATTCCCCCAAGCCCCAAAGAGCAGCAAATGGGGATATTAATGTGGTAATGTGAACCCATTGCAGAAAAGGGGCAAGCCTAGTGGCTGTATAGAAATGTACTCAGAGGGTGTATGGGATGCCCCAGAGGATTCTTTAAAAGCTATGTTTTATCTTAAACCCTCTGGATTAGGGACAGGCAATGTGTGGTCCATTGATGCAGCTGCCTTTCACTTCCCAGCATCCCTCACCATTGGCTCTGCTGGCAGGAGCCTCCCAATTACACGTCACTGATTCCCCATACATGTTTCAGAAAATGGAGGATAAGGTTTGAGCTTCTAGTTTTGCAAGGTCAACTTCCTTTTCATGTTAGTGTTTTCTTTTGATTAAAAGTCAGATTCATGAACTAAAATGGCTAGGCATTTGCCAAGGAACAGGTCCCAGTAGGGCCTCAAGGGCACTCCAGATTTCAGATGCATCATCTGCCCCTAGATCAACAGATTCCTCTTCATGGAGGGTCAAGAGTCAACTTAAACTTCTTGTGTGAGGTGAAGGTCATGCTATAAATATGCATGGAGCCTTGACCCAAAGTGGGCTGATTTGAGGGAGTTTGAAGGGATAAAAATGGTATTTGGTATCCCTTTAATCCCTCCAAACCAAAGCCAATTCTTTTGCATTTGGGCATTCTGGAAGGATTCTAGGAGTTCCAGCTGCCACCTAGTTTAGAGCAGCAAGTAAGCAAAAGTATAGCTTTATTGAGAATGAGGCAATGAGCCAATATTGTATAATAGCACCAGTGGAGATGAGATGGGTCTACCAAACTACTGGGATTCCATAAAGGAGATGCCTACTGAAGGCATTTTCCCCAAATCTAAATAGTTCCTATAACCAGCAATACTCATACCCCAGCTCATGGCTTTAACTTTAATGCACGCTTTAACTTGAACCTGCCATAGGCAGATGGTTTCATGCCTCACCAGGCTGCTGATGGGATGTCCAAATGTTACTGTTACTTTATTAGCATATTTGTTTCATAGATCCTCCTATACGAATGAACTGTATGTATATATTTCATACATCATCTTCAGCGGGGGGTTCTTTCTTCCCATAGGTTTCTAGGGCTTTCTATGGTCTCTCTAGGATGGTTACCCCTCTGTCCTTTTCTGAACAACTGAGTTGCATGCTGGAATAAAAGCATTGACTATTTCCAGAAGATGGACACAAGCAGAACTGGAAAGTACCACTTAATAGCAAAGAAGGGGAGTTCTGGAGTACTCTCTGCTTGTAGGCCACAGATTGGCTAGGTCTCCCCCACCCCAAGATTAAGTTTATACATCACACTAAGTTTCCTTCATTTTGACTTACCATGTTACGTGAACTCACTCACTGTCCTTTGTAAATCATAATTTACAACAGCACGCGGAAACCCCACTCAATTTTTGCTTACTCAGTAAACCATGGTTAATCAAACAATGCTTCGAGCCATATGCAGACGCAATCAGAACTTAATCTCTTGATCCGTGCTTGAAACAAGAGGGAGCACAATGGCAAGTTTATGACTTGCAAAATCCCTTTACATCCCACTCATTTGGAGGGGCCTTAAAGCAACCTGTTTGTTCTCATCTGCAGAGAAACACCATTAAATTGCCCTAAGGGTTATCGAAGGGAAAAAAATGTGCCAGAAACGGATTTCCAATTTCTGCATTTTGAGGAAGGTATGCATCAGCAAAACCAGGGATAGGTGAACCTTGGGAAGAGGTATCATTTGCTGGTGATGTGATCCATCCCCTCCGCTGGACTAAAAATACCAACCCTCTCCAAGCTTAGCAACTCCCTTCTTTATTCACACCCCTCCTTTCCCTCCTTCCTCCCGCACCTTTCTCCTCCCTGGCCCCCACGATGTTGCGGGAAGCAGTAGATCAAGGGGCTTGTTGCTGTTCGGTCCCCCCCTCCTCGCTTTTTCTCCTCCCCTGGAAAACCAACCACTCATCTTCACATTGTCAGCAGGAGGAGCTGCGAGGTAAGCCGCGAGACGGAGGTGGGTCTTCTGGGCGGAGATGGGACGTCGTTGACCTCCGCCAATTTCAGCCCAGGATGGGCTGTTTGCAATGCTTGGGACCGAGGAACCAAATCGCCAGCAAGCAGCGACCTTCGGTGGGGCTGCAGGAGAGATACTGCGCGGGGTTTGCCGGACGCCATGCAGAAGCCGCCGCCACGGCCACCAACCCCGCTGCTGTTACTACAGGATACCTGAACTGACTCTCCAAAATTGCAGTCTGCTCCCTGACGGATCTGCTGGCTTCCTCCAACTCTCGCCCCCCGCCCCCAGAGGACCAAGGCAATAAATACCCGCGACAGAAGAGGTTAGTAAACTACAACACCCTACCCCCCCCCCCCCCCCACTCCGCTTTGCCCGCGTAGAACTCCTGTTTCAAGCATGCTTCCCGGGACCACAGAGGTGGGGAGGGGAGGGGAGGGGAAACCCCGGGGTTGTCAAATGAACGGGTTCCCTTCACCAAATTGGGGCGTTTCTGGGGCACGGATTCCCCGCATCGCCGATGTCAGGGAGAGGCTGTTGCTCCCAGATCGGGGGTGGGGTGGGGGGGAGCCGTAGCGAGGGGCTCTTGGATGGACCCAGAATTAGGGAAAGGGGGCACGAGAAACCCCCACGACGAAATCTCTCTTTGCCTTTCGGGAAGGTGTTGGGGGTTCCTGCTGCCGTTTCCGCCCAGCCACCCTGCAAGAACTTAAATCCGCAAGACAACAATATTAGGGGAGGGGGAGAGAGAAAAGAAAGGTGGGGTTCTATCCCCGCCCCCAACTCGGGTGCCTATGATAGGGAGGAGGGCTTAGAACTTCCGACGCAGCCAATCATGACGCCCAGGACAGTGAATGGCAAAGGGTGAGGAGAAGGGGGGGGAGAAAGAGGCTGAAAATTTGCAACCTGCTAAGCCTCCGTTTGGCGCCCCTTAGGACTTACTAAGAGCTTCCACTTTTCGCCACCGCTGCAGCAACCATCCCGGCGGACCTGCTTTCCTTTGCGACGACGCTTCTCTCGCCTTTTTCGGGCACGGAGAGACAGACCACAAGGGGGATTTTTATTTATTTTTCTTTCTTTTTTGTTTTTGCAGAAAAAGCCCACTTGATTCTTTTTGCCTCTCCTTTGTAATTGTCTACTTTTATTGCAGATTCTGGAGGGAGCCAGGCATGGTGGATCCGGTAGCGGATCCTGGCAAGGAAACATGCCCCGACCCCGGGGGTGCCGCGGGGGGAGAAGAGCCTGCGGCAGCCGCTACCTCCGCGACGACCGAGGCTGCGGTTCAGCCGCCCGCCCCCCCTCCGGCAGCGGCTCCTCCTCGAATCGGAGAGCCGGAGAAAACTCGCGAAGAGTCGCCGATGTTGCACCTGGATCTGTACAACTTCGACTGTCCGGAAGCCGAAGGCAGCCGCTACGTGCTCACCAGTCCCCGCTCCCTTGAAGCCTGCGCTCGAAGTGCCGTCAAGCCGGTGGAGCTGCTGCCCCGGCCGCTCAGCGAGCTGATCAAGGAGGCCCCCGGCAGGTCTATGCGCGTCGCCGCCGGCCTCTATGAGGCCTACGAGATGGATCGGCAGAGGAAGCTGCAGCAGTGCCGGGAGGAGAGGGAGAGGATAATCCGAGAGGAGAAGCGGAGGCTTTTCACGCCTGTCCTGACCGGAAGCCTGCCTTCCTCCCCGGCCTCCAGGACGGCCTTTAAAAGCACCCTGCCCGATGGGAGCTGCCCGCCGGCCGGCAAGCCAAAAACGACTGGAGGCCCCCCACCTCCTCCTCTGAGTGGTCCCAAGACCAAAAAGAGCCACTCCCTGGATTCCCTGCAAAAGAGGCGAGAGGGCTTCTCCACCAAGACCTCCTCTGACTCGGGCGCCTCTTCTTCCTACAGCGGAGACAGTGGCAGGGACAAATGGACCCAGGGGGTGCCTAGGACTAAGAGCGTGGCCACCATGACCTCCCTGGTGGGCCGCAGTTTCAGCCTGAGTGACTTGAGCCACTCCCCGCAAACCACCCAGAAAGTGGAGAGGATTGTCAGGGAAGTGAAGCAGAAGAAAGGCTTCAAGGAGGTGTCCGACAGGGACCGAAAAATTGCCGCCCTGATGATAGCGAAGCACCAAGAGGAGAGCCTGTGGAAGGAGCAGCGGTACAGTGCCCACCTCCAGTGGGATGTGCAGAGGAGGGTGGTGGAGCAAAGGAAGGAGCTGGAGGAGCGGGAAAAGCAGCGGGCTTTGCTGCAGGGCCGCCGGATGTGGGAAAACCGGTTGGAGAAGCGACGTGGCAGGCTGACCCATACCTGGGAGGAGGCTGTCCAGATGAAGCAAAGGCAGACCTTGATGGAGGATGAGAAGTGGCGGGAACACATGGAGAAGCAGGAGCGCCTGAAGAGAGAGAGGCTGCAGAAAGCTGCTCTGGAGGACAAGAAGAGGAAGCGCCACCAAGAGCACAACCTGAAGGCTCAGGAAGAAAACAAGAAAGAAGTCCAGGTGAGAGAGGTACAGCTGCTGCAAGAAAAGCTCACCTTGGCAGCCCAGAAGAAGCTTGTGAAGGAACAGCTGATTCAGAAAGAGAAGAAGCTGTTCAATCAGGCTGACAAGCAGAAACACGAGACCATTCTCAAGGGACTGGCTAAGCAGGAGGCCGAAGAGCGGGCAGTGCTGAGGGCAGCCATGGAAGGGAGCCTGAGCAAAGCTCAAGAGAAGTATGAGCAGCTCATTGAGAAAAGGAACCAGGAATTGAGAGAGAGAGCCAAGCGGGAAGATCTGCAGATCCAGAGGGCCAAGCTGGCAGCAGAACGCAAAGACCGGGAGCAGAAGGAGCACTTAAGAGCCTTAGCCCAAGCATCTGAGAGGAAGCTCCAACATGCTACTCAGGTGGCTGAGGAAGTTGTCCAGCAGAAAGCTCGAAAGGTGGTGCAGAACCGGCTGGAAAAGGAGAAGATGCAGAAAGTAAACAAGAAGAAAGTCGAGGAGTGTGAGGATATCCGCCGGAGGGAGATCCTGTTGTCTATTGAGAAAAAGCTGGAGCGAAGTGAACAGATTTGTAAGGAGAAAAAAAATGTCTTGGAAAGTGCAAAATCTGTGGCTCGGGCATCATTCCATGTGAGGGAAAAAGTCCGGGAAGAGATGAACATGCGTACCTTTGACAAGATGGCCTTTGAGGCAGAACTGCAGGCCACCCTAGTTAAAAAATGAATTGTCTTTTTTATTTGGAATTCGGTGGGGATTTCTGTTTTGCTGCCTATTGTCAGAACTGGGAGATTTTTTTTAAAAAAACCCAAAACTTTATTATTTTGTGGAGTACAAAAACTCGGGCATATACTTCATAGACCTTTTTCAAATACACTTGTTATACGTATTCAAAAAAATATTTCAACTATCTATACAAAGAAAATACGTATCCCTTCCTCTGTTGAATAAAATACTGTTTTCATGGAATAAAATCAAGATACATACATTTTATATAATAAGAATTCGTTCCCCTCCTCAAGGGCCATTTCAATTCCCGCAAGTTCAAATGAAGTATTATCATCTGAGTCCTAATTTGAATGTCACTCTGCAATGGAACTTTTGGTCTCTTATATGTGTGCATATTTGAAAAGAGTTTATCTGACCCATGTGGTGCACTTTATTTATCTTTGCTGTTGGAAACTCTAGGCCTTGTAACATTTTAATAACAAAACTGAAATTCTGATTCATGACATGAAAGCATGTGGAAAAACTTGTTCCAATAAAATTGCAAACGTGTAGAAAGTGTCATTTATACAGTCCCTTTCATTGACTATTATTTATTTATGTATTAATCCATTTAATGTGGCTATCCGTCTCTCCAAAGAAATTCTGGGTAACAAGCAAAGGGGGGAAAAATCAAGGCTTTCCATTAAAACCAAATGAAAACAAAACAAGTGAAGGTCCAATTAAATTTCCATAATCACCAATCACATGGACCATTGCCAGAGCTCCCATAATTAGCATTTTGGCTTCAATATCTGGGGGAAGACTCAGGTCTTCATCATCTACATTTCCCAAATTTCACAATGAAAAAAGTAAGCCTTATATATATATTATTATCATCAGTAATTATATATGCAAATAATTATGCCAAACTTATTGGGTCAACTTGAAAACATTATCATCTTGCTGCATTCAAATGTGTTCTAAGTATAGTGTACTTGCATAATAAAAGGATATTTTTGGTTAAAAAATAAGTATAACACTGCAGAGCAAGGTCTATGAAAATCCTATAGATTAATAATATACATTCATCAGCTTAACACTGTATAATTGATACACCTGTATGTCAAGGATGTCTCAGTTGGTGCTAATAACAAAATATGCTAACATGTTTTGGAATCAGTGTGTTTTGTAATATCCCTGCTCAACAGGCAAGCACATTTTATTAATTGTGGAATATCTTTAATGATGTCTAACCCCATGAGAATTCTGTGCAGAAATAAATCACATTTATTCTCCGCTTAGCTGTTAAAATCAGAACATCTCGCTATGCAAGTGGTATCTTATAAGTCTGTGGTTTAGAAGATGTTTGCTTTAAAAGCTCCAAGGCAGGACCTATTTTTAAATAAGGCAATGATTTTAGGCAGCAGATGCTGGAAGTGAGGTGAAAAAGAACTAGCACTGAAGTAATGGAAAACAGGGCTGGTTGGGTTATGTGGAAGCAAGATATGCTGCTCTCCTGCTGCCAGTGTGAAAGTAATCTCCAGCTGCCAGTCCCATTGACATCTGGATATGGATATGGCAGGATAATACGACCTTGTCCTGGATTTAAAGATAAGCATCATGGTATGGTATTAAAAATGGCTATTATGAAATGGATAATGTTGCAAGCAAAATTACCTTTAAAATTTGACAGATGTATCAAAAATATCTACCCTTCTAAGCAAACAGAATTTTCTGGGTCATGAGCCTATACTTTGAGACTATATGCCAGATACCTTTTGTAAAAAGGAAGCCTCTTGAATGGTATCTTTGAAATATTTTTACTGTGTTAATTACAGGGTATGATAGTCGTGTTATGGCATTTGATAGTATCCGCACAAAATTTGGGGGTTTTGGAATGGGTAAACTTGCAAATTTGCTGAATGTATTCAGAATAAGCATGATTACAAAAGGCAGATTTACTTGGGGTAGTTTATATCCTGTGACAATATCCTGGACACCATCAAACAACAGCATTTGCTTATCCCAGGTAATTGGGAAAGACTGATTAGATGGATCAAAATGCCAAATCCAATCTAAATATCTGGCTGACTGTTCAATGAACCGTAGTGGATAACGTTGACTGGTTTTAAATTCCTAAACTTATCATAAGTGCAAATTCCTGGCTGGAAACTGCATTCTGATGCAGGTACATGTTATTAAGCAATCAAAAACAAATCATGTAAACTACATTGACTAACATAACTTTAATTCAATTTAAATGTTAAGCCAAATTTACATTTTAATGAAGAGTGATCCTTCAATTAAAGACCAAAAGAAGCCTTTCATTGAAAAAAAAGAAGTGTTTCTTAAAACATGACATTCTAGCTGGTCAGAATATTGTTAAATTCAAGGGGATGCATTCTTACATATGTACAGTATGAATAAAATCTGGTGAGGCACTTGAAGTCAGATTATTGTAGTTTTCTATTTCAACCTCCTGTTGTCCAGATATGTTGACTTCATCTTCCAAAATATCTAGTTAGTGTGAGAAATACACCATAGTTGAGAATTATGAGAGCTGAAGTCTAATTTACCCGGAGGGCACTATGCTACAAAAAAATCAGCATTATTTTATAGAGGAAATTCTGTTACAGGTAGGCAAAATTTCATTCACAGGAGGGCTGCATCCATGGAAAGAATTTGTTGGCTTCTCTCATGCTTTTTCATCTATCTACAACAAAAATTCGTGTGTGTTTGATATTTTGCTTTTGGGACAACCGGACACCCCCACCCCATATGATCGTCCTTGAACCTGCGGTCTTTAGAAAGCCAGTCAAAACCTGGCTTTTTTCCCCAGGTTGTGGGATCTGGATGAATGAAGTCCCAGATGGTTGAGTAGCAGCATTTTTTAATCTGGTCGCCATGTTATAGTTTACTGTATTAGTTGTCTTTTAATGGATTAATTCCCCCCTCCCCCCGCTTAAGTTGGGTTTAGAGTGATTTCATGTTGAAACGAAATGGATATTATATTTTTGTTTTGTTTTTATTGGTTTCCTTTGTTTTGTTGAGTTTAGGACCATATAGTGCCTATTTTAGTGTTAGGTACCATGTTCTATCAACTGTCTCCCCCACCCCCCCAATGGCATTGATGCTGGCAGAATGTAAAATTACTAAATTAATCATCCTAGCTGATGTAACTTCCCCCAAGGAGACTTATAAACAGAACATCCAGATTATTTTCATTCTCTTATTTTGTCATCTGCTTTGTGAAGCTATGCAGGGCAGTGAAAGCTTAATATTGAGGCTTTTCAAGACATTTTTTATTCCTTGTTGACTTTCCTCTTCTCCTACCTATCACAAAATGATAGTTCAATTTTTTTTTGCCACTCACACACACACACACACGCACAAGCACACACATTAGTGTTTTATCTTGCAGTGAGAAAAGCATGCTATGCCACACAAGGCCTTTAGGCGATGTATCCATCCAGCCTTTGGCTTCTTTTCTGAAATTAACAATGATTACCGTGTTTCCCCGAAAATAAGACTCTGTCTTATATTTTTTTGAACTCTGAAATAAGCGCTTGGCCTTATTGCCATGCGCTCAAAAGCCCGATTGGGCTTATTATCGGGATGTCTCATTTTGGGGGAAACAGGGTAGTTCCTAATAAATAATGATGTACGTTTCCCAGAGTCGCTTGTTGTGATGGGCAGTTATAGAAATCAAATAAATAAATAAATAAATAAATAAAAATAATAATCTCAAAGGCTATATTTATTTATTTATTTTTTTAAAAAAAGATACCTAGAACTGTCTGCTCTGTATCATTTATTCCAGTGGTCCCCAACTTTTCCGGCTTGGTGGATGGGGGAGGGGCGGAGAGGGAATGGTTCTGTGTGAATGGCAGGTGCACGCACAGATGCACACGCAGTTCCATTTGCGCGAGTGGTGGGCATGAGTGCACACAGCTCACACAAATAGAGCTGTGCATGCATGTGCTGTTTGTGCAAGTGGAGCTACGCATGTGTTCGCCCAGTACTTGCATGGCCTGGGGGTTGGGGACCTCTGATTTATTCATTTAAACTGACACATGTTGTGGCCCGTACGCAGCCTGTGCAGCTAGTAGCTGATTCAGACAGTGAGGAGGCTGGTGTGGTGCTGTGCCAGCAGCCTGTGCAGCTGGCATTTGAGTCGGACTGTGAGGAGGCTGGAGAAGATGTGGTGCCAGAGGCAGGGATTCAGCCAGGCCTTCAGAACCTCCAGAACCTCCCTTAAGTGAAGAGGACAAAGAGGAGGAGCCTCTTCTTGTTGCACAGGTGTGCAGAGCTGCCTAAAGGCAGGAATGGCTCCTCAGGAGGAGGTCTCCTTGAGAGTAAGGCTTGAGGCTAATTGGCTACTCCCTTAGCCTATTTAAGAAGGAACTCCGACTGAAGCAATTTGCAGGGAACAACTTTGTTCACAAACCTTCGTGTCTTGTCTTGCTTATCTTATCAGCTTCCTGCAAATTGCTTCTGGGCATTCTGCCAACCACAGTAAGCTTTCAGTTATTATTCTTTGAATTCTTGGCGGCTGTTAATGCAGTTAATTAACAGCCACTGTTGTAAAAGATTGATTTATTTAGTAAACCAAGGTTTGAATGGACTTTGTGTGTGCTGTGTTCTTTGGGGTCTGTAGCTGGGGCAGAACAACACATCTTTCACCCAAAAAACTGAAAGGTAGCATTTGCTAATAGGAAAAGAAACTCCACCATCTCTGACTGATAATGTTTTATTTGTTTCATTTTGAATTTCTTGTATCTTTATAGAGCATTTTTCTTAGGTTTCATGTACTTCGTGCATATGTTCATTACTACAGCAGCAGCAAATATCCTTTATGATGGATGTTCTGCAATTGCAGAGAAAGGAAATATAACAGACTCAATACAGAGTCCTCAAGTTATAATCACAATTGAGCCCAAAATTTATGTTGCTAAGTGAAACTTTTGTTAAGTGAGTTTGTCCCGTTTTACGACTTTTCTTGCCACGGTTGTTAAGTGAATCCATTGCATTTGTTAAGTTAGGTTGTTAGGTGAATCTGGATTCCCCATGGACTTTACTTGTCAGAAGGTCACAAAAGGGGATCACATGACCCTCAGGACACAACAACCGTCATAAATATGAATCAGGTGCCAACCATCGGAATTTTGATCATGTGACCAAGGGGATGATGCAGCGGTTGTAAGTGTGAAAAATGGTCATAAGTCACTTTTTTCAGTGCCGTTGTACCTTTGAATGGTCACTAAATGAACTGTTGTAAGTTGAGGATTACCTGTATAGTATAGTACAGTGATGGCTAACCTTTTTGCCATCACGTGCCAAAAGCAAAGGGAGTGCAAGGGGGTTGCGTGCCCGTGTGCCCACAACCATAATTCTATGCGCCCCGCCCTCCCGCGCATGCGTGCACGACCCCCCCGCTCCCCCTGCTTTTGGCATGCGATGGCACGGTGGGCTCGTTTTTCGCCCTCCCCAGGCTCCAGAGCCTTTCTAGGAGCCTGGGGAGGGTGAAAACGGTCTTCCCCACCCCCCCGGAGGCCCTCTGGAGGCCAGAAACGGCCCATTTGCCGACTTCTGGTGGGACCGGAAGGCCTGTTTTTTGCTCTAAACGGGCTCCAGAGCCTTTCTAGGAGCCTGGAGAGGGCGAAAACGGCCTTCCCCACCCCCGAGGCCCTCTGGAGGCTGGAAACAGCCTGTTTCCCTACTTCAGGTCCGTGATGGCGAACCTATGGCACGCGTACCACAGGTGGCACGTGTGCCATAGGTTCGCCATCATGGGTATAGTATCTTTTAAGTATTCATTGTCCTGTATAACTGCACAAAGCAGGTGGCGAAATGAGTATGAAAATAATCTGGATGCTCCATTTAGCACTCTTGGGGGAGGCAACAAACATCATTTAGAATGTTTAATTTATTATTTTATGTTCTGTCAGCATTAAAGCCATGTTAGGGGACAGTTAATACAAAATTGATACATAATACTAAAGTAGGAGTTGAAGCTACAAGGTTTTTCAGACGTTGCTGATCTCTAATTCCCAGGATCCCTCATTAAAAGAAGCTTCCAAAAAAACATGAGTCCTTTTTATCTCCTGTATCTTGCTGGTACTTGCAACAACAGTTAATGTTACAAAAAAAATTTTTTTTTTTTAGATTAGAGCAGGGGTGTCAAACTCAAGGCCTGCAGGCTGAATCCGGCCTGCGGGGTGCTTAGATCTGGCCTGCAGGGCTGCATGGAAACATTGAAGGACCGGCCTGCAGTGCCTCTGCCAGTGAAAACAGCTCCGTTTTCACTAGCAGAGGGCTGCATGTGGCCTCCCTGAGGTCCATTTTCTTTGACAGTGGAGACTGTTGTGGCTGAAAATGGAGCCCGGGCAGGCCGCACACAGCCTTCCTGAGCTCCGTTTTCACTGGCAGAGGGCTGCAGGAGGCCATCGCGGC
>WNWU01000001.1:36756215-36775984 GCA_012654045.1 Ptyas mucosa | reverse complement strand
CAGCTTCTCTGAGCTCCGTTTTCACTGGCAGAGGGCTGCAGGAGGCCGTCGCAGCTGAAAATGGAGCCTCGATGAGTGGCAGCGAGCTGGGCACGCCAAGCCGGCCCTCCCAAGGTCAAACACAACCTGCTGCGGCTCTCAATGAAATCGAGTTTGACACCCCTGGATTAGAGCAACAATTTAGTAGAAGTAACTAAAAAATGTCTCTCATATTTGCTAGAGTTTGAATGCATTGAAGTACAATAGGCATTCTATCATGTTTTCTTTGGTGCAATAAGGGAGTTATTAACCAAAGTCAGAGGGCCAAAGAACACAATCAAAAGCTTAGCCGTTCTCATTAAAATTATACTTGAGCATACACACACAAAATATCTTTTTGATAAACAGACCATGCTCACCAAAAAAAGAAAAAACCCTTTGGAAATTTCATTTCCCATCTAGGTAGCTTCTGTGGCTGCCACATGTTATTAGAAAGATGAAGTACAGATAAATTCTAAACAAACAAGTGAGCAGAAAGGCAAAAAGATGTGGAATAAAATGTGAAAATTATCTTTAACTGGAAGAAATATAGGTTTTATATAACATGCTTCCAATAGAAGAGAATGTATGTAGCTCAGATCTGAACTAAAGAGTCCTTGGTAGTCTCTGATATTTCTTATTTTATGGGTGAGAAGTATTCTGAGCTTCAGATTATTCATCACCCAACTAAGTAATGTCAGGAGTTCAGGTGGTCTTCACTGATGTTCTTAAGGATGTACAATGTTGTTGCATGGGCCTCTGGTTTCTCCATATCCTCACAATTAAAACACCCTGTTTGGATTTTTAAACAGGACACATTGTCACCAAAAGATATGATGACAAAACCAGTAAGTTTTTGAGGATAACAGGCAAGTTTTTGGGGGCAGTAGGAAAAGCTCTTAAGACATATGACTACAGATAGAGAAAACATTGTTTCATTTGCAGGTTAGTTATACAATAAAGCAAATCTTCTCTGACAGGCAATGCAGATCCAACAGAAGAGAATATCTGGGTTGAACTCCGATGTCCTTTGTGTTCTCTCAAGCTTGGTAGTTTGCTTCCAGACATTTCCTCACCCAGCTATATAACATTATCAGTGCAAATAAGCATCATGATGAGCATTGCTGATATCAGCTAGCCAGGTAATCAAATATCTGCAAGCAAACAACCAAGCTCAGGGAGCACCAACAACTCTACAGATAAAGTCTTGCACTATCACACTTTGAGAGAATAAAGTTCTGATAGGGAGCTTAGTAGTCTAATTATTTATGCCCTATGTTTCCATAAATCAAGGTTTGTACTTACTTCCAGAAAAACATCTACTTCTACTTCATTGACTATGCTAAAGCCTTTGATTGTATGGATCACAACCAATTGTGGCAAGTTCTTAAAAGAGATGGGAGTACAAGACCATCTTATTTGTCTCTCAGGAAACCTATATGTGGGTGAAGAAGCAACAGTAAGAACTGGACATGGAACCACTGAGTGGTTCAAAATTGGGAAAGGAGTCCGGCAAGGCTATATACTGTCACCCTGCCTATTTAACTTATATGCAGAGCACATCATGAGAAAGGCGGGGCTAGATGAATCAAAAATTGGAATTAAGATTGCCGGGAGAAATATCAACCACCTCAGATATGCAGATGATACCACTCTAATGGCAGAAAGTGAAGAGGAACTAAAGAGCCTCTTGATACGGGTGAAGAAGGAGAATGCAAAAGGCTTGAAACTCAATATTAAGACAACTAAGATCATGACATCCGGCACTCTCAATTCCTGGCAAATAGATGGGGAAGAAATGGAGGTAGTGACAGATTTTATTTTCCTGGGCTCCAAGATCACTGCAGATGGGGACTGCAGCCAAGAAATCAAAAGATGCTTGCTCCTGGGGAGGAAATCTAGACAGCATACTAAAAAGCAGAGACATCACTCTGCCAACAAAAGTGCGTATAGTCAAGGCTATGGTTTTCCTGGTTGCAATGTATGGCTGTGAAAGTTGTATCATAAGAAAGGCTGAGCACCAAAGAATTGAGGCCTTTGAACTATGGTGCTGGAGAAGACTCCTGAGAGTCCCTTGGATTGCAATCAAACCGGTCAGTCCTAGAGGAGATCAACTCTGATTGCTCTTTAGAAAACCAGATCCTGAAGATGAAACTCAAATACTTTGGACACTTAATGAGAAGGAAGGACTCACTGGAGAAGAGCCTAATGCTAGGAAAGATTGAGAGCAAAAGAAGAAAGGGACGACAGAGAATGAGGTGGCTGGATGGAGTCACTGAAGCAGTCGGCATGAGCTTAAATGGACTCCAAAGAATGGTAGAGGGACAGGAAGGCTTGGAGGAACGTTGTCCATGGGGTTGCGATGGGTCGGATATGACTTCGCAACTAACAACAACTTACTTCTTACAAAGCCCTGCTTATATCCAGTAGCACAGGTGTGCGATGTCCTCAAATGGCAATAGGAAAAGAAATACAGAAGTAAACATGCTGCCATCACATTTAAGGTCCATTCTGGAGAAGTTGAGTAGGGAAAGGGATGAACCAAGAGCAAATGCTTTTGTCCTGTTTGAATTTATTGCCCCTTGGGATCCCACAAAGGCTTCTGTGAGCAGCTGTTCTGCGCCACTTTCAAATAGTCTGGCATGGCAATAAAGAAGAACAGATGGTGCCACTGCCTGGGCCTGGAGCATCAGTTAGAATAGCTTTCCCCCATTCAGTGATTTCCAGATGCACGGGCATGCACGGGCTATGCTGGGAGTTGTGATCTACAATATGATTGGGTTAGGTTTAGTTGCCCATGTGAACATAAATATTATGGTGTGCGGATCATGGTTAACATTGTGGCTTCACATTGTGAGTGACTGAGACCACTGTGGCTAGTTTAAATATAGTGGTTAAAACAAACAAAAGCTTTAAAACAATATGTTAATGCAAAGCATGTAATGTGTAGCATTACATTCTATTTCTCTCCTTTGGAAAAAGCCACTCCGTACCCTCCAAATATACAGCTATTTTTATATATCCAAAAGTAAATTACATTGCTATTTGGTTTCAGCAGGATACAGTTCCAGACATGCATTTATTTATGTCTGTAATAAATCAAATGCATACGCCTCTCAACTCAGTGATTAGTACACAAGGTAAAAATTATCACACAACACAAAGGGAAAACTATGATAATCCAGAGATTAAAATATCAACAAATGAAGCCTTCCTGCTTAGTGTTTCAAAAGCGTGATGCCTTTATGGTAAGGCTGTTGGCATTGTTGCTATAGTAACCCAAGATTTATCCCTTTGATCCAAATGTATTCATCCAATTCTTGTTAGCTCTCCCCCTCCCAATTGTCTTGCATTGTGCTGTAAATCAAATTCCCTCTAGCACAAAAACTCTTAATGGTTGTACATTTTGTGATCTTTTACTGCTATTTAATGTTTCCTTACAACTCTTTTGAACACACAAGAAAAACAGGTAACTTTTCCCTTATAATTTAGGTGGGAAAATATAACATAGACAAAAGCACTTGTTTTGTACAGACCTGAAAATTGGGGTGGGGGTGGGAAATCATTTTAAAACCTCAGGCAATTCATCGAAATCTTCCATGGAATAATAAGACTCTTGCCCTTAGCCTAACTGGGGAGCTTTGTCTTCGAAATTTATTCTCTAGTGCTGCTGTGCCATCTAACACAGCTCAATTTCTATTTTCACTTACTGATATAAAATGTAGAAATATCACTTGCTTTAAAAAATATACTTTTTAAAAATAAAAATACAAACAAATATCCAAACTAAAAGAAAAAGGGGGGGGGAGATGATGTTCTTTATGTCTGAAGGTGTCAGCAGCAACATTTTAATTTAAATTATATATTTTTCCATTAGACCAGGGGTGAAATCCAGCAGGTTCTGGAGAACCGGTAGCGGAAATTTTGAGCAGTTCGGAGAACAGGCAAATACCCCCTCTGGCTGGCCCCAGAGTGGGGTGGGAATGGAGATTTTGCAGTATCCTTCCCCTGGAGTGGGGTGGGAATGGAGATTTTGCAGTATCCTTCCCCTGGAGTGGGATGGGAATGGAGATTTTGCAGTATCCTTCCCCTGCCATGCCCACCAAGCAGGGGTGAAATGCTTCTGGTTCAGACCGGCTCGGGGGAGTAGGTAGCAATGGCGGCGGGCAGTTCGGAGAACCAGTAGCAAAAATCCCTGCCCCCGCCCCCCATGCCCAGCTGAGCCACGGGATCATCAGAGCCTTTTTTTTCTTTTAAATGGCTCTGATGAGCCAAGCTCTGACGATCCCAGCTGAGTTGCCTGCCGATCAGGCAACTCAGCTGGGATCGTCAGAGCCTTTTGAAAGCATTTTTTTACATGGTTTTACATGTAAAAAATGGTTTTAAAAAGTAAAAAAAAAAAAATTGGCCACGCCCACCCAGTCAAATTACCCCCCCCCGCCACGCCCACAGAACCGGTAGTAACAAATTTTAGATTTCACCCCTGCCACCAAGCCATACCCACCAAGCCCACAGAACCGGTAATAAAAAACTTTGGATTTCACCACTGCATTAGACCTCATGGCTAACCCATCAATAGGATAGCTATCCATGCTTATATTCCAAACACTGATGCAGAAAAAGAAGAGGTTAATAAGTTTCATGGTCAAGTTCAAACCGATGAGTGACTGAGCATGTAAGCAAGACGTGCTACTTGTGATTGTAGACTGGAAAGCCAAAGTTGAAAATTGTAAGGAGAAACTATAATTGGACTATATGGCCTAGGAAATAGAAATGTAACAGAAAAATTACTTATAAGTTTACCACTCCAGTTTTTATTTTATTGTTATCACCGTCTTAACCAAAATGATACATACATGAACATCATCAAATTGAGTATACAGAAATCAATTTGATGTGCTGGTCCATTTTGTAAAAAAGGAGAATAAGTGACTGTCATTTTAAGACTAAATTGCAAATTGATAATGTAGAAATAATTGTTTTGATGGAAATCCCCATTAGAACCCTGAGGATAAAGAAAAGCATAAGCCTTCCTGACAAATATTTTTTAAAAAGAAAAGGAATCCATTTTGTTGGGATAAATTGGAAGAGGTGATCTTCGCATATCAAGAAAGAAAATTTAGATTGAAATCCATAGAAGTGAAGGAGCAGCTGCACAAGATTTGGATTCATCATCCTCTTAAAATAAAAAGGGAAATGGAATATAAATACTTAACATGGAACATTAATAGGGCCAGCACCCTCACAAAGCAGAAGAAAGTATTTCATTACTATCAAGCACGGAAATCAGGAAGCGCATGGTTTATAGCAAGGTTAAGCTCTCTACAAGAACTTAGCAGTCAAATCAAATTGGCAGTAGATAAGAGTCAATAGAATTGAAGGTGGGCTGGACTTAGATATCTTAAGTGTTTGACCCTTCCCTCAGGCTCAGCCTAGTCATCTCCTACAATTACTAGAGGAAATTAAATTTGGATATAATTTGCCTTCAGGAAACACATATTAAAATAGAAGACAGAAAATATTTGGTTAATAAAAGATTAGGAGAAGGATTTAGCTCAGCAGAACTAAACAAGAGAAATGAAGTTGTTTTATGTCGAAAATCTCAGCTTAAACCTAAGCTAGTAGTATCAGATGAATATGGTAGATTTGTAGCAATAGAAATGGACTTGAATGGGATAAAGACAATGGTAGCTAAAATTTATATACCAAATGAAGACAAACCAAAATTTATTGAGTATCTTATGGAACAATTAACATCTTTTGGTTATGAAAATAGGTGTCTGCTTGGTGACTGGAATGAAGTAACTACACTGACTCTTCACAGAACATCAAGTCAAAGGATAAAACTCTCACAAGGTAAACTACCTCAAATCTTCTCAGAGAAATAAGGTAAGTCTTCCAAAGATCTTCAAACTCAGAAGAATGCTCCAACTTTAAATTGATATGCTAAAGGGTACCAATGGGCAGTTAGTATCTTATTTAAAGAAGATCAAATATAAGTAAAAGGAATATATTGAAATTCTGTGTAACAGAGGTGTCAACATGCAAGATACCTTAAAAGATATATTAGTAATAGAAGATTAAGTTAGATCAATAGGCATCACCATTGTGGAAACTACAGGAACTGATGGAATATCTGTAGAAATATGGCAAGCAATAGAATAAAAATCAGAAACAATACTTGATTTCACTTCCTGTTTAGGCTACCTGGCCAGATGATTTAGAAAGATAATTTCCTCAATTCACAAGTCCATGTGGAATCTTTGGAGAAGATTCCTCTCTTTCACCATGTCTGTCTGTCTTCATTCATTTTCCCATTTATAGTTGTCTGTCAAGTGAAATGGGATTAATTATCTGCAGCTCTCTTTTCTGTACAACTCTTTGTGTTCTTCATGCTCTTGAACAGATCTTTGTAAGAGTCTCATCTGTCACAGTGCCTTTTCCTTTCATTCTTGATCTGAGTGAGAAAAAAAAAATCAAACCTAAAGTTTATTTCACCTTTGAGCTACATTAAACTAGCAAAATTCTTCTTCAGTTCTTACAGTTCTGTGCTTAAATCTGTCCACGAGTGAACCAGGTCCCAGTAGAGATAGCTTTAGTTCACAGATCTCAAAAGATATTTTGAATTTTTCTCTCCTGCTTTCTTCCTGCCCATTGTGCCTCTTTACATTTCCATTTGAAGCTGCCCACAGCACAGTCTCTCCCTGTGGCAGGAGCAAAGCCAAGGTACTTGAGCAAGCATAATAGAGCAGTGCTTCATGACTGTTAATTTTGTTCAGCCTTGATTCTTGGTCCTCAGGGAAGCTTCATTTCTTTTGTAACAGTTTTGTGTGTGTGTGTTAGAAAGAGTGACTGAGGGAGCCAGTTGGTTCTTCACGTCTTAAAATGTTGATTCTAATATTAATGCAATGTGTTTACATAACCAACTGTTTAGAGGTTGCTGAACTTCAAGTCCCACCATCCCCAGCCAACGTAAGGGATTCTAGCACAGTATTTCAGTAAGATTTGGAAAGCCAGGGGGTTACTTATTTGAGATTTAGAAGAAAAGCAGTGAAAGCTCCCCCCCCCCCCCCCCTTCTATAGAATCACAAAGCTTTTCTAGTTCAGAGACTTTTGCTATATTGTGCTTGAGGGGTTGTGATCTCGGAATACATGAATAAATGAAGGTCTCTTATCAGACTTATTCAGATAATTAGGTACTTCTTATTCATGGCAGGGTTCACATATTATGCTAAGCCAAACCCAAGCCACATTATGTGTGATTAGCACACATGTGGGAACCCAATTAGTATTATCATGCTCTCAACAGGTTTCCCATCTTGCTTTGTTCCTCTATCCCATGCTCTTAAAGGAAAAGGCTATAATTGAACTTGGGTTTTGTAAATTTAAAGCATCAGTTTTGCTAGCAGGCAATATAGTAGTTCCTTATAAATGAAGACTGATTGGAATCGATGTGACATAGAGACTCAACTGAGTCATATAGTTTCTCAATATTGAAGATTGTCTGAAAAAGATTCACAGAGTTGCTTAATCCACAACTCCCCCACTTGATGTGATATCTGATATCAGGATGCTAATAGGACAATGGTTGAAAATGTTGCAAAGCGTAATTTATTTATATATTTTCAAAACCAAGACTTTGGCTTTTGTTTTTCCAAAGAGTAATACATTGCTATGTTTAACATGTTATCTTGCAATCAAAGTTCAATGGAGTGTATAAAAACCCTGTGCCAATCATCTCAGATATATGTTCATCAAAATAATGGCATATTATCAGAATTTCAGTTTGTCTATATGCATACCTTTAGAAAGCAAACCTTGATGGAAATACTGAATGAGAAAAAAAAAATCATTCACAATATTTGGTTTCTCTTTAGATCATAGAAATCTCTTTTTTTTCCTTTTTACAATGCAATGTTTGAAAAAAAAATGGAAAATTGATAGGCAACAGCAAACTAATGTTTACTTTTGTAAAAATGTAAGTGTATAGAAGAAGAGAAATGGTGGGATATTTATTTGTATCAATAGGAGTGTTATATCAGATTCATTCTAGTTCTTGACATTACTGTTAGATATATTTTTTTTGTTATGTAACTAGCACAGATTTAATCTCTTATAGAGATGTACTCAGGCATAGCTATGTAGGCTCTCCCTATGCAGCATTAGTTACATAATGCTGCACAGGGAGAACCTACACAGCTATGCCCCGAGTACATCTCTGTTAAATTGATGTTAAATAATTCCATGTTACTCTTTATTTAAAGCTGCCATTGAGTTGTCAATTTCTTTCAGCCACAAATGTTAAGAATGGAAATGCTGTAACCGAGGTCTATATATGATGCTTGGTTTTTCATCTGCTCTCTAGGGCTAGGCCAGGGGTCTCCAACCTTGGCAACTTTAAGACTTGTGGACTTCAACTCTCAGAATTCCTCAGCCAGCAGCTGAGGAATTCTGGGAGTTGAAGTCCACAAGTCTTAAAGTTGTCAAAGTTGGAGACCCCCTGCTAGGTGATTGGCAGACTGAATTGAGAACTAAAACAGTTATAGAAAGAATCCAAACCAGGGATGAAATCTAGCAGGTTCTAACAGGTTCTGGAGAACCGGTAGCGGAAATTTTGAGTAGTTTGGAGAACCAGCAAATACCACCTCTAGCTGGCCCCAGAGTTGGTTGGGAATGGAGATTTTGCAATATCCTTCCCCCAGGAGGGGAGGGAATGGAGATTTTTTTAAAAAAAAAATTGATTTATATGCCGCCCTTCTCCGGAGACTCAGGGTGGCTTACAAGGCGTTAAGCAATAGCCTTCATACTTTTGTATATTTATACAAAGTCAGCTTATTGCCCCCACAATCTGGGTCCTCATTTTACCTACCTTAGAAAGGATGGAAGGCTGAGTCAACCTCGAGCCTGGTGAGATTTGAACTTGCAATAATTGCATGCAGCTGAATGTTAATTACAGTGCTTTAGTCGGCCGCGCCACCAGGCTCTGGTGTAGTATCCTTTTGCAGCATCCTTCCCTTAGAGGGGGGTGACAATGGAGATTTTGCAATATCCTTCCCCTGCCACGCCCACCAAGCCACACCCACAGAACCGGTAGAGAAAATTTTTGGATTTCACCCCTGATCCAAACCAAGAAGTGTCTGATATAACCTGAAAATTAAATGCAAGGAAAGTCTCCCAAATGATCATAGTGCTGTTCATGTTTTACAGGCCAATTCCAATCATAATTCATCATCCATTTGGACTGTGTATCAGTGGGTTTTCTCACATGCTTCCATTCCTTATAAAGTAATCTAATCCTTCTTCCATTGATTAGTTATGTTACCTGTTTGGTGATTTAATGGTTTAGCTGAAATGTTCATACATGCACTGTGGGGATTCTGGAGCTATATTTCTGTTTGATTGTGTGTGGTCACATATGAAACTCTTGATATGATCACCACATATGTACAGAATTGGAAGGGCACTGGAATTCAACATTAGATGCAAAATAATACCAGCCAGACAGAAAGATTTTTTTGATATCCACCATTGTATTCTTTGTCATAAGCAATTATTTTGAGCCTCATCCACTACATTTCACAGAACACTGGCTTACAAAAGTGCTATTTCTGAGCATTTCATCAAAACAATTGCAAACCATAAAGGAGGTCAGAAGTACAGTAACGGAAGAGGGAAGGGGAAGAGGAAAGGGTCTAAAGGCACCCAAGCTTATATAAATATTCCAAATCATGGTTTGATAATCAGTCTGAATGAGTCTTCTAACTGGGGTGTTCAGATGAAATGCTAAATTCTACAGGGACTTAAGCACAGAGAAAGGCAATGCAAGGCTGAAAACACTACTGCATACACATTCCGTTGAGTGCACTACACAACTCTTTGCTCATCCTATTCAATGGCTCATCACCAGTCCTCTTTTAAGATGACAGAAGCCTTCACTAATTTGTTTTGGTCATCCTTAAAGATGCCAATCAATAGCAATAGTAGCATTGTTCAGCTGTCTCAAGAAATATATTTAACTGTCTTCCTGGTATAGACACTGAAATTGTTTTATAAAATATAGTATTCTACAACACCAGCTACAATCATGACAATATCTTTAGCAACCCACTGGACATATCTAAGATGAAAGCAAAAGAAAAGTACTTCCTCTGCTGACTTCTTGCCTGTTAAGGATCACATTATTTGTTTTTGATGGGAAGGAAAAGCTTGTTATTAATTAGTAACATATAGAATCTATGCATTATTATTGGGTTCCACTAGAGGGAGCAAATGTTCCTCAGTTATATTTGACTTAGCCTTCATCTATCTTCCTAGCTAACTGCTAACAAATTTTGGGAAACTTCAGTATCCTTGCCTTTTTCCCCAGGGTTCCCCATCCTTACACCTCATTAGGTTTCTTCTGTTTGGAAAAAAAAAGCTAAGTGAGAAAGACCTTTTAAGGGAATGCCCTTTTATTAAATCAATTGAAGAAAATATCTATTGATGCTTTAGGCTAATACCATAATGGCGAACCTATGGCATGCGTGCCAGAGGTGGCATGCAGAGTCCTCTCTGTGGTCACACGTGCCGTCGCCAGCTGCTCTTCTGGGGTCTGTCGCTTCCATGCATGCTGGACAGCTGGTCCGGTGTGCATGTGCACCGGCTAGCTGCTCTCTTCTGGGTTCCGCTGCGCACATGTGCATTGGCCAGCTGATCTAGACCAGCTGTTCAGCATGCATGCAAGTGATGGAACCTGGAAGACAGCAGCTGGCCAGTGCGCATGCATGCGGCATCCAGCTGCTCTCTTCTGGGTTACAGTGCTCTGGTACATGCTCCAGTTTCAGCACTTGGTGCCGAAAAGGTTAACCATCACTGGGCTAATATAAGGTATGAGGCAGTGGTAAAATCTAAAATTTGTTACTACCGGTTCTGTGGGCGTGGCTTGGTGGGGGGAGTAATGTGACTGGGTGGGCATGGCCAATTTTTTAAAAAAACTTTTAAAACCATTTTTTCTACCACCTCTTCGGTGAAGAGGTTGTAAAATAAATGCTTTCAAAAGGCTCTGACGATCCCAGCTGAGTTGTCTGATCGTCAGAGGGTTTTTTAAAAACCCTCTGCCGATCAGGCAACTCAGCTGGGATCGTCAGAGCTTGGCTCATCAGAGGCATTTAAAAGAAAAAAGCCTCTGATGATCGCGTGGCTCAGCTGGGCATGGGGGGGGGGACAGGGATTTTTGCTACCGGTTCTCTGAACCACCCACCTCCATCGCTACTGGATTGGGCGATCCGGTCCGAACCAGGAGCATTTCACCCCTGGTATGAGGGTTTGTTCTCCGAGCTTGTGGGTTGCTCTCTGAACATTTAGAAACCAACCCACAAGCTCGGAGAATGAACCTTCACCCTCATCCTATACCAAGCTACAGATATTCACCACTATTGCTAATATCAGGTATGGTTAGTGGCTACTTCAATTTGCTGTTATCAACAGATCAATTTAACAGCCAGTGCCTGATCTGAGTTGAACAGTTTGCTTGTTTGTGTGCAATGAAGGAAAAGCCCACAGGGAGAAGCAGCCAAATTTTAGTCAGGAAATAAAAAAGCTGCACCGCTGGTTTCCAAAAAGCAGCTTTGGGAAAGCTACATAGTTATACTATTATTTTAAATAGTTCTAAAATATCATGTAGACTTGGTTTGTCCAATACATTTGAACAGATCAGTTAAAGATTTAGTAATCTGTCTGTTTCCAGTTTTGGATCATATTCTAAACATTCTAAAGTAACCAATGGTACTTCATTTTAACCAGAGCAACTTGTGACAGATGAACCTGGAATAAAATACAGTAAAGGATTAATTGAAGATTAATCTCCATTTTGGCATTTGCAAAGAGGGGGATACCGAGATAGAAATCTAGAGCAGCCGAGCAGATTTATTTATGCACCTTCTTTTTATGGATTTTTCTTTTCAGCCCTCCCAGATTCACAGCATCTGTGACTTAGATACAGAAAAAGAATTTGGGGGTGGGTGAGGAACTAAGCTGTTTCTTCATTTGCCCATGATGATTCCGATCCTAGTCAGGCACCTAGGATTATTTTAAACGTTAACAGTTGGGGGATTGTTATTGACAAAAGAAACTGGGATACCAGCAGAAAATGGTTGTTTCCCATTTAATCGGGACAGCCCTGGTGTTTTGTTTTTTTTTCTTCAAATGTCTGTCTGCCAACAGATCAATAGATAATTTTCTTACTTGGAAGTAGCACAATTAGCTATGTGGGAATGGGGATATTATTAACCTCCTTTTCTCCTGTTCTGCTCTGTTTTCTACTCCACTCTTCATTCCTAGATCAAATCACCTCAGAATCTCCGTTACCTCACCACATCTTTTGTTGTCATTGCTCTTGCTACTGAACTTTCGAAGAAATATCTAGGATGGTCCTTAGGGGTTATGCTATGAAACATGTCAGAGGAGTAGGGGGTTCACAAGCATCTAAGCAAGGCAGAAGTGGACATGTTCTCTCCATGTGAAGGGGAGGATCAGAAATAAAGGTGATTTCCTGGAGTTGCCAGCTGCCAGGTTGTAGCAGGTGCTATGCAAGCATCAGAGGAGAGGTCCCCAAAATCAAATATGAGATTTTCTCTACTTGTGATAGGCATTATGTTTGTCAATAGATACCGTAAAGAGATAAATAATTAATTCTCATCAGACAATTTTCAGCCCTAGAAATTTCCTTCTACACAAAGGAAATGAGGAGCATAGCATAATATGTTAGAAGTATGATGATTTAGCCACTAAACTACAGTGAATATAGAAAACTGTCCAGTAATCAGCTTTTTGAGTGTTTGGGGAACTGTCCACACATAAAGCAAAGTGAATTTTAACCATCATTGGCCTCCAATGAGAAATCTGAAAAAAGCAAGTTGTAGTAAATTTCCCTTTATAGATGATTTACTTCTTAGGCTCATCACCTGATATACCTGTTTCATATATTGTATGTATTTCTCCTTGGTAGTAAAGGACTGACTGGGCATTTTCTAAAACCATGGATCTTGATAAAGGAAGTTGAGAGGAAAGCAGAGTCAGTTAATATGACAGGAATGGACAGCCAAGGAGTTACAGCAAGCTACATGGAAACCTCTGATTGAGAATAATGATCCAACCATGAAGCTCTACAATGAAAAGTGTTCCATTCACTTCCTCGTGAAAGTCCACTGCTATCATACTTCTGCATCTAGACAAATCAATTTGGCTTTTGCTGAATGAAATCTCAAGCTGAGTCTAGAACTCCCCTGACAATAGGGTGGACAATTTCACTTTTTGTTGACCAAAGAAGGATCCTGATGCGATTCCATGATTTGATAGATGGTTTCCCGGAAATGATGGTCCTGGCTTAGCTTCTTGGCAGCTTCCTTCAGCTCTTCTATGTTTTCTGCTTCTGAGTACATGAATGATTGTGATTGCCGCACTGAAAACAAGAATGGTATACAACACTAGGAAACTTTACTTACAATGCCAAAGACTTGTGGCATAAAGATGTGTTCATCTTATTTATGTTTTGTGGTTGATGGACATTTTGCACCATGGAAAACAGTGAGGTAGGTCTGTGAAAATCAGGCCTGTACTGTGGGAACAAGGGGTGAAATTGGGGTTATCAAACAGTTTAAGTAAGTAGGTGCCAGTCAAAGAGGAAAAAAGATGGCAGCCAACAAAACACTGTTAATACACATAATGGAGCTATCGCAATATACCAAATAGCCTTTCGCAATTAGATATCCTCTACATGTGTTGAATTATAACTCAGAATTTCTAGCAGCCATGCAAATTGTAGCCATATATGGGATTGATTTTGCCCCCAGAGATCAGCTTCATATTAAACCAATAAAGTACCGCATAGATTTAGAAATTTAATTAATGTGGAGAAACTTGTCAATCAATGATTGCCTTTTTCCTACTTCAAGGTTATCATTATAGAATCAAAGGTGAACTCGTTTTTTTTCACCAAAGTGGCTATAATTATGTCCTTTTTACAAGATAAAAAAAAATCACAAACCCTGAATTATCTATAAACTATAAAAGAACAGGGACAAGTAATACTTACAACTATTCCATGAATTGCTGCATCTCCTACGACGAAATCGGCAGCTTTTTATCCTGCGAGTGGCAGCCTTGTGAAGGTACACAGAATTTTTCATAATTACTGGCATCTTGGCTTCTAATTCAGCATTCCGGATACATTCTTCAAAGAATTCTACAGATGAGCATAGACAAAGAAAATGGAATAAATCATAGCCTTAGACTACGATTCTTCTTCAACCTAGCACTCCATGCTTCTAAGACCTTCTAGAGTCATAATAAATGACCATACTGACAAGAGGATTATGGGATTTCAAGACCACCTTATTCAGAGGACATCAAGTTATGAATGGTCCATACAATATTTTGAAGTTGAAGATATAGAAATTAGCTTATGTCTTAAAATTTCAATTCTGACATTTCCATATTTTGTTTTTTAGTTTGTCTATATGAAAAATATTTTTACAAAACATTATTCTTTTTCCTTTGACACAATTTAAGGCAAAATTATTAACTGTTGTCACAGCTTTGTAGTCTATGTTATTTCATTTGTTTAAAAATTATGCTGACAACAAATGCTGGGCAGGGAGAAGGGATAAATGGAGCATTTTTGAAAGCTTTTCTGATCTAAAGCTTGCTTACTGCTTGTTAACTGCCTCTTATGAGGTTTCTGGGATATGATCCCCATAGCAAAAAACAAGCTATTTTAGTTTTATTCTAATCTTGTGCTTATTTTACTCTCAGGATAATTTGGGTAGTGATGGAGGAGCATTTAAAGCTCAGTTGATTTTGAATTATTATGCGCCATCAAGTTGATATCAGCTCTTACCAACCATATAGATATGGTTAAAATCATCCTTTTTCTCCAGGATGATCTGTCCCCATCCTGGTCCTTCTGTAACTAATGAATGCACCACTGAAAACCCAAAAGACCAGGCTGGGGGCAGGTTGAACTGAAGACAATCTATCAGTAGTGGGTTCCACTTACCTTCGCTATCGGTTTGGAACTGTGAGCGTGTGTGCGCGCGCACTCGCTTTCCTCGTGCGTGGCGCTTCTGTGCATGCGCAGAACGTCCGTGATGACGTTCGGGTGGGTGGGCAGAGCCTCCCGCCACCGCCACTACCGGTTCGCCTGAACTGGGGTGAACCGGTAGAAACCCACCACTGCAATCTATCTATATTCGCTAAGGCTCTTGATGGCACATAATCAAATAATTCAAAGCTTAGTATAATTCAGAAGTCATCCAGAACTTACAGAAATGTGACAATCACTCCATAATTAAGTATGCAGGAAGACTTTTGCTGATGCATTTCTGAACAGAAACAATTTTCTATCAATACCATGTGTTGGTAAAAAATTATTGTTAAATAAAGTGAATTAAATAAAGTGAAAAATTATGAATTTTTCATAATCGGTCTTCTCAGTAAACATCACATAATAGGTAATACCACTCCTACCTAAGATGCCATGTTGCCAGAAAAAAACACAATGGATTGGAGAAGTGATACCATCAAGAGAAGAATGTTATCATTTTTGGGTGGCATAGTAAGTTTTTAAAATATAATTATCCCCCAAATGTTATCCCCCAAGAAGAAATCATGCTACTTCTGATTAGATAAATCATTTCATCACCCTAAGAATGCAAACTCAGGCAAGTAAAAATTATTCTTGGCGGCAAATCAAACATGGTATTAGCTGTGGCTTTATATCTTGGCTCAGAGGTGGGATTCACTTACCTTCCCTACCGGTTCGCAAATGTGAGTGCGTGCCACCTCTGTGCATGCGCACAGCCTTCTGCGCATGCGCAGTAGTTGCACATTACATCTGAGCGGGTGGGCGGAGCCTCCCACAGTCTCCACTACCAGTTCGCGCGATCCGGACAGAAGTGGCTGAATCCCACCACTGTCTTGGCTCCAATAGAAGGTTGAATTTTCCATTCCTGCCCTCTTCAATTCTAATCACAGACATTAGCCAATGTGGCTGGCAGCTTCTGCTTGGTTTTTGAAAAGGTAAAGTCCTCCTTCAATTTCACTGCTGGCAAAATTATGAACACCTTTATATAGTTTCCTTAGGAGCAATGTTTTCTTGTGGCATGAACTATGGTTTAGTCTAGTGTTTCTGAACCTCAGAAACGTTGAATATATGTGGACTTCAGCTCCCAGAATTTTTCAGCCAAGATGCTCAGGGAAGGGATTCTGGAAATTGAAGTCCACACATCTTAAAGCTGCTGAGATTGAGAATCACTGGTCTAGGCTATAGCTGTGGGATTCCCTTGTGGTTCCTGATTTAAGTACTGTTTGCTTAGCTTCTCAACCCAGCTATGACCTGCTGAGGTTGCATTTTTAAAAAAACAGGGAGATGAAATACAAAGATACATTTCATGCTTTTTAAAATTTGATCCTCCTTCAGGAAGTTCACCCATAATGATTTTTTCCCTTCTAGACTTTGTTAGCTTATATTTTTAGAGTGCCAAAAGTTGCTACTGCAACACTCCTGAGGACTGTTTAGCAGATTCACAACTCACAGTTATGCATGGATTCACTGGCTAATCCTTCCAGCTGGAGGCATCTGCAAGGTGAGACTTCTTTTGAAGTGGTAGTTTTATAGTAGAGGCTACTTAACAGCAGTGGGGAAGCTCCACTTACTTTTCAGGTTGCTGACGTCAGCTTTCATTTTTTCCTCCTTCTCTTTGTTGCGATGCTTGCAGTTTAAGCCTTGTTCAAGGCTTTGAAGGGCCTCTTCAGCCTCCTGCAGGCGTTTCTCCAGGTCCATACGCACCTTCACTTCTGCCTGAGCCAGAAGGAAAGGAGGCAGTCCCCCCAAAAATCCAAAAAAGAAATACAACAGCAAATTGCAAACAGAAGCAATTGGTACACTGCCTGGGGGTAGCTCCAGTTCCCTTCTCTTGATGTTATTTTATTTTGTGTCATTCAGCAGTAGAAGAAGGGCAAGGGAGATTGTTGGCTGACTCTATAACACATATGGGGTCACCTTTCTTTTTTTGTCTAGAGCAAGGGTGTCAAACTCAATTTCATTGAGGGCCGCATCAGGGTTGTGTTTGATCTCGGGGGAGGGGGGCTGGGGTAGGCGTGGCCAGAGTGGGTGTGGCCAGCTCAACATCACTCGTGTGATCAAATGCCACTTTTGCTAGTAGTTTGTTTTGCTGGCACTTTGCCAGTGAAAACGGAGCCCGTGAGGACCACAAACAGCCCTCACAAATTCCATTTTCACTGGCAGAGGCGCCGTGGACCGGCCCTTCACTATTTCCAAGGCAGCGCCACGGGCCAGATCTAAGCACTCTACAGGCCAGATCTGGCCTGTGGGCCTTGAGTTTGACACCCCGGTCTAGAAGGACAAACAAAATTGATTTGGTGAGATAAAGCTCAAATGAAAGGATGAATTAATAAGACGAGGTCTTTCATGTGGACAAATTCAGGGTCTTCTCCTATTTTACAAAAAATTGCTTAATGGTAGAGTGGGGTCACTGTTCATCTCCCTTAAATCTGTTTCATGTAGACACTACATGACAGGAAACTGAAATTCATTAATGAAGCCATAAGGAATTCTGGAAACTGAAAAGGGAAATGGAGCCAATTTTAGGCCTAAGAACCAGGGGTGAAATCCAGCAGATGCTGACAGGTTCTGGAGAACTGGTAGCAGACATTTTGAGCAATTTGGAGAACCAGTAGCAAAAATTTTGAGCAGTTTGGAGAACCGGCAAATACCACATCTGGCTGGCCCCAGAGTGGGGTGGGAATGGAGATTTTGCAGTATCCTTCCCCTGCCATACCCACCAAGCCACGCCCATCAAGCAACACCACCCCACCAAGCCACGCCCACAGAACCGGTAGTAAAACAATTTGGATTTCACTACTGCTAAGAACCACCTCTACCATTATAGAAACTGTACTACCATACCTTGAGATCTCTCTCGGTCTTCTGCTTCTCGGCTGTCAGCTCAGATAGGGAATTCTGTAGGGCCTGTGACTGGGAGGAATAAAACTCCCTTTCTTCTTCCAGAGCTCGGGAGCGTTCTTCATTCTCCTTCATTCTATGAAGCAGCAGAGGAAAAAAAACGTTCAGTGATAGTCTCATCTCGTTTCTCTCCTTCCTGTATTTTAATTTGTGGGACTGCCAGTCTGCAACCCCCAGGTTGATGTTCTACTCCAATGGGAAACAATAGATTCCCCATGTGAATTTCACTTGCTGTTCCTACTTTGTGTAAAGAAATAAATAAAAAGAATAATGACATAAAAACAACCATAAGAACAGCTGATGGGCCAGAGGAAGAAATGAGCCAGGGCTATGGACTCTACTGTCTCTCTAAATGCAAAAAAAATCCCCAAGTTGTAATATTTTTAGTTTGGAAGTCTCTCCCCATCTCACCTTTTCTCTGCTAAGCGTTTCTCCTTCAGCAGCTGATGCATTTTCTCCTCAATCTGATGGAGGCTATTTTTCAGGTCCCCCGTGGCACTAGTTTGCTCCGAAGGACTCTTCTGGGGCTGCAAATGACTTCCATCTTCTTCCAGCCTCTCCAGCATGCTTTGTTTTTCCAGAGAGAGTTCCTGATAGCCAATACAGTCAGGTTAAGCAGTGACCAGGGCTTCTTCCTCTCCCCCTTCCCATGACTGACTTTTAGATGGGTTACCCTTGAAAAAGGCAACTTCCACAACATTAGAGTTGTAGTAGGATCAAAAGGATGGTTGTCATCGCCAACCTAGCAAGGTGTCTGTGCTTTAATACAAAATTTATCAAAGAAAAACCTAGCAGATTAATTTTTTATTAGAATAATACATTCATATCGGTATCAAATAGGGACTTTTCTACCTGTCATGCAAAATTAAATGCACAGATGCTACACCAGCAACAGATGCCAATTGTGAGATTAGAATAAAGTCTATCACATTCATGAATGGAGAAAAAAGTGATACATTTCTGAGAAAATCTGCAAAACAGAAGAAAGATGGTGTTCCTACGCCCAAGAGAACTCTTCAAAGGATCATTTCACATAGAGTACCAGACATAACAAAAATAAAGGTGACATCTTACATTCCTTCAGGTACACATAAAGGAACAGAGAAAAACAACTGGGAAGGCTTAGCTTAATATATGTGATAACCTGGAGTGAATAGCTAGAAGCAGCTCAGCTGCTTACCTAAGCCAAAGGATCTTCATACCTCAAGCAAAAATATCTCCAAAGATCTATGTCCCTGATAGTAAAACAACAATGACAATGAAATCTCTAATCATCATCAGCAGAACATCCCCAGACAGCAACTGTGGTCAACTTCCTCATTTAACTAAGCATCAGCTTAGCTTTGAGATGGTTCATTTGCCATTAAGAAGAGGAATGGAGATTTTGTATTAATGAGCTGCATCCTTTGTTACCTTTTTCTTTAGCTTAGAACCAAGAACATTGAGGCATTGAACATATAAAAAGTAAATGTGCGACAAAATCTCAAGATGCCTATTTCACTGCATAAGCCCAATATTTCTGGCAGGTGCTCCTACTGTATAAACTACTTCTTTAAATGCCAATGACTATGCACCATTCATGCAAGAGTAGGCTGGGGAAAAGCATAAGAGTACAGAAGTGTGACAAGTTGGGTTGGAAGGAGGGAGGGAGGGAGGGAGGGAGGGAGGGAAGGAAGGAAGGAAGGAAGGAAGGAAGGAAGGAAGGAAGGAAGGAAGGAAGGAAGGAAGG
>WNWU01000001.1:36662603-36756205 GCA_012654045.1 Ptyas mucosa | reverse complement strand
AGGAAGGAAGGAAGGAAGGAAGGAAGGAAGGAAGGAAGGAAGGAAGGCTTAAAAAGACATCTGCTTGAAAGGGTGAGATCACCTACTGTAAGACTGACAAGGATGCTAAATGGCCCCCTAAATGGAGCACTTAACAAGGATGCTCAGTGGATCTAGAATATTGCACTCTCATTTGGGATGTAGAGATGGAATGAAAGAGGGCATGGTTGACTGTTGAACAAGCTGTGTTTGGAACCTCAACATTTCTTTGCAGCTTTCATTTGTAATTTCAATTGTTTAGTTATTTCTAAGGAGGCCATTTAATAATCATTGAAGGTTGCCATCAGGAGAAAAATCAAACACCTACTTCCAATGTCTTCTGTAATGCTTCTGTCAGAGTTTGTAGTCCTTTCTTTTCTTCTTCTACTCCTTTGAGGGACTGGGCAGTCATTTCCAGCTCTCTGTGAAATAACCATGCAAAGGCCATTGAAGCATATTTTTCAACTCTGTGTTGTAATGCAAGTCTGAGGATGGGCATCTTTTTAATCATGAAAGTTTTCAAAGAGGAGACATTCAAGATCACAATAGGCATGGTGGAGATAGAAATGAGGGAATTTTTTATTTATTTATTTTATTTTTAGAATATTGAGGGTATACTTGAGTGCTTTATTTTTTTAAAATGGATTCCAATCTATTTTAAACCCTATGCTACAGTTTTAATATGTTTCCTAACTCAAAAATGGCAGGAAATCACATCCCCAAATGTTGGCATCACAATTTTAGAGAAGTCCAGATGGTGAAAAAAAATGAAATCGACCAGATACATTCAATCCTAGAATTGCAAGTTGTGTTTCTTTTTCTTTCTTTTTTTTTCTGACATGAGTCAGGTCATATAGCTACATTGCCAACATGATGTTTAATACGCAATATAACAAGATAATACATAAGAAAAAAATTAGCTACTGAAAATCTAAGAACTCTTACAAGGACATAGCTTATTTTTTCATTGCAAGTGAAGTACAACCTGATTTTGTGATAGGATCAGCAAGCACCAACGTGTATTTTTTGCTGCTATATCTTAAAAGTAGGATAGTTTAAGATAAGGGATAGATGCAGTGTGACATTTAGAAGAAAGTGAAAAACACAAATGTCTAACACTTTCTGTCCTTTGCTTTCTGTCTTATCTGAAGAAGAAGATATGCGTTTCTCTTTAAGTGGAAGTACTGCATTCACAATATGTGGATATACTGACTTATATTCCTGCATTTTTCCACTGGCAGAAATTCTCATCTCTTTCCATCTCCTGGATTTAGGCTCAGGAAAGCCATTTCTATACTCCTTCCTCCACAGAGGTTCACCATCCTATTTCTGCATTGTTTAGAACTTACCCAGTGACTGCAGCAGCAAGGTACAACCCACTAACTCCTATTAGTCAGCTGGAGTGAAAGAGCATAAACTCTCATTGGCTCAGGATGTTTTGAGGTGAGAAGAATTAAAGATGATTAAGGTTGAGTTTTAAATGTTTGTCTGAAATGAGGGAGGGAGGTTGAAATGTTGGTGGTGTGGAAGTGTCCCAAAAGAACCGATTTCTCCTGAAGATGGCACTCCTTCAAAATTGTCATTTTGTACAAAATGTGGAAAATATTTCCCTCAGCCAACTCACAGCTCAACTTGTACAGATAATGCTAACTAGGCTGTGAGCCATATTTAAAAATTACCATTCATGCCAGCTATTTTTTTGGTTCTCTTGACGGCTGAGAGGCATTACCGTTTAATCTGCTCCTGTTCCCCTCGAAGATCTTGTACTACTTCTTCAAACTGCTGCTTTTCTGCCTCCAATACTTGATTGAGATGCTCCAGGGCCTTAAGAAAAAGACAATAAATGCAGAATTCAAACGACTGCAGAGTTTGCTTTCTAGTTAAAGTTTGAACATTAAGACAGCTATGTAACAAGTACAACTAAGGCAGTAGTGATCAGCTAGTGATCAACACAAACTAAGATTTGTGAGTCTGCTGCATATGCACTTTCCCCCCTCACAGGTTGCTTTTTGAGCAAACATTGGGAACTTTTCTAAAACAGAGTGCTTTGGAAAGCATCTTTTTTTAAAATGATGGGGCAGGAAAGACAGCATATAGTTTAAAGTTGTGTAGCCACAACTAACATTTTTCAGTCTTAAGAGGAAAAGTATGCTAAGAAAGTAGACGGGTAAAAACACACTCTCAGCATTGGGATGACATAACTCCCTATCACACCTCATAATCACTAGAAGTTTAGTCTGTGATCAACCTTACGTTGTAGTTGTTTGATCCTCAGTGAGGAAATTGCTGTTTCAAAACAGTGGCTGCCTTGGGCTTCAAGGAGCAGACTGTACTCCCATTCCAGATTGTCTTCACCTTCCCACCACTTCCTGGGTTACACTGTTAACCACCTGGTGGGATTTCCTGTGTTTCAGGGTGCCTAACTAACTAACAGGTAGTGGGCATGGAGAGGTACATGGAATAAAGCATGAGGGAGCACTACCAATGCTCCTGCCCAATGCAACATCTCACATCTCCTGTGATCTGGGCTATCTCTGAACATGGCTTAGATCAGTGTTTCTCAACCTTGGTAGCTTGAAGATGGGTGGACTTCAACTCCCAGAATCCCCCAGCCAGCAGGGCTGACTGGGGGATTCTGGGAGTTGAAGTCCACCCATCTTCAAGCTTCCAAGGTTGAGAAACACTGGCCAAGATGCTTCGAATGAATACTGAAGTCACGTTCAAAACTAGGCTGCTGAGAGGCCACAGGGATGGAGGAGAGCATGGGGTGAAATAGCCAACAATTGCAAGCAAATTCTGTCCTCCTTGAACAGTATACAAGACAATGGCAGTGATGGCAGGGAAAGACCAAGAAGCACAGTTCTGATCTCATGGCTGGTGTCCTCCCAACTAATAAAAGCAGTCAAAAGTACAAGTGCATGAAATTCCTTGTCTGCATAAGCAGCAAAAACATTGTAATAGATCCAATGGTACCCACTATTTGAATTAGACAGCAACCTGTTTAGGTGGTTGGGCTACTGAAGAAGACCCCTAGGAGGAGAAAATGGAGGAGGCAGGAAACATATAGTGGTCACCAGAGCTGTTGCCATAATTGCAACAGGGGCTAGACTGACATCCCAAACTGTGGCAAGATACGCTGATGACTAACCATCCAGAAATACCTGTCTGACCAAATGCTAGTGATGTGGTCCATCTTAGCCAGAGAGTTGCACAAATAGCATAGAACTAGATAATACTTGCTGTAAATAGTGACAGAACTAGCAACTGACAAAACCTAGTGGCTCCCTTTTTTCCTCAAATTGAACTTCTATGCAGCATGTGACTATTATTTCACAGGAGAATTTATTTTTTTAAATTCAAGTTTAAAAATAATAAATTTGTGTTCTGTGCAAACTGTATCAAGAGAATTGGGAAAATACTGCTTTAAAAACTGGAGCGGCAAAAGACAATTTTAGCTGCCTCAGCTATGATCTGTAAATAAAAATTGGGTCATTATCTAAATTAGGCAACAATTGATTCCAATAATTATTCCAACACATTTAAGTCTCCTCAGGAAAAGAGGTCTATGAGATATTATATTATTATTATTTATTATTATTAGTCATATTTCTACGCCGCCCACTCTCTGAGGACTCTGGGCGGCTTACACCAAAGACACTATACTAAATAGCATATTGCCCCAAACAATCTGGGTCCTCATTTTACCCACCTCGGAAGGATGGAAGGCTGAGTCAACCTTGAGCTGGTGAGATTTGATTCGCTGATCTGCTGATCTAGCAGTCAGCTGAAGTAGCTGCAGTACTGCATTCTAACCACTGCACCACCTCAGCTCATCATTATAGGATTTACTTCCAGGAAAACATGGGTAGAATGGCAGGATGCTCAAGGATTGGGAATGTCCACATCTTCCCCCACCAGATGTCTCAGCACTCAGACTTCCCCACTCAACTTTTCTGCATTTTGGCCCCACTAGATAGTCCAAACCAGGAAATCAGCTGCATGGGAAGGCCGAAACTACTTTTACTGAGATTGTCTATGTCAGGGGTCCCCAAACTTGGCAGCTTTAAGACTTGTGGACTTCAACTTCAAGAATTCTCCAGCCAGCTATGCTATGCTGGCTGGAGAATTCTGGGAGTTGAAGTCCACAAGTCTTAAAGCTGCCAAGTTTGAAGACCTCTGTTCTATGTTATAATACAAGCAGAATCTTGCAAGTCTGATTGTGTTGTACAGTATCTCCTCCAGGATGACATCTGCCTGAACCACTTCTAAATGTTATTTCATTTCTCTGAACTTAAAAAAAAAATCAGCACTGTTTGCCTAGGCAGTATGTTTTCTCCCACATATCTCCCTCAAGGTCACTTTCCTTATTTTCTATACTGCAGGCTTGAACTGCCCCTTCTCCCTCCCCACATGTGAAACGTAGGAGAAGGGCAATGGAGCAATAGAAAGCTACATTTCCAATTCTCTTTTGAATGCGAGCTGAAATTATATGCCAGAGTGGGAAAGGAATTATTCCCTTGTTTTATCACAAGGTCTCAACCTCAAGGGTTTACCCAGCTGCCGCTTTTATTAAGAACTAGAAATGTTGCTCTTCATAGAATTGAGACACTCTTTTCCATCTCCCTCCCTCTATTCTGACTGTTCAGCTTTATTAGGCTCATACCTTTACAATAGTTTCTATTTGCAGAAACCAAACCAAGACAGGGAGGCGATATCCCTGGGTGAAACAAAGGCAACATTAAAATGACAATGCGACTCCAATTTGTTCGATATGAGAAAGAACCCCTAGTCTTACAGAGACATCATGTTATTTCTAGTTGACTGGCAAATCCTGTGATTGGCAAATAGTCTAATGAAAAGCCCATGATGCCCAGCCAGCATATTAATGGGTAATGGGAATTGTAGTCCAACAAATTTGGAGGACAAAAGGTTGGGAGAAGGGTGTCTAAAGTCTGCAGTAAACTTTAGACAGGGGAAAAAGCAAGCAGAGGCGAACTACACTGTAATTCAGTGGAACTATTGAGATAGATGATAGATATTTCAGTATGTAAGTTAAGCAATTAAAATGAGAAAAAAAACCTCTCTCTGTTCCCTCTGTAGACATAGCTCCTCTGTTTCTTCCATCAGTTTATCTGCAAATAGACAATGACCAATGAAAGTAATCACCATGGAAGGGATAATTGAAAATTATCAGACACAGATTACATGGATCTTGAAAAATGCAGCTTTGGTTCTTATACAGCATAATTTTTAATTTTAGTTTTTTTATTTAAATGCCGCCCTTCTCCGGAGACTCAGGGCATCTTACAATGCGTTAAGCAATAGCCTTCATACTTTTGTATATTTTATACAAAGTTAGCTTATTGCCCCCACAACCGGGTCCTCATTTTACCCACCTTAGAAAGGATGGAAGGGTGAGTCAACCTTGAGCCTGGTGAGAATTGAACTCTCAGTAATTGCAGGCAGCTGGATGTTAAATGCTGCCTTAGTAGGAGGCATTAGCCTCCTACGCCACTCAGGCTTAATGTTCTAATTTGAACCTTAGGAGGTAGCTTCAGTAAGCTTGTTTTTGGTTGCATCCATAAAAAAACAACAGCAAAGAATAGCTTGCCCTGCTACTAGTAGCTTTCCCAGCAGAGCTTTAGCTAAAACCAATATGCTATCATTTGCAATTCTCTCACCAGCTTCATCACCTTTATTTAACAGATGAGAGTAAAATCACAGGATATGTGCTAAATTAGGCCAAGAGTAAAGTAGTGGAGAAGGCTTTGATTTATTAAGAGGTTATGACTTCGATGGGGAAAGTGGGCATTAAAATAATAGTGATCCTAGCAATAATGTGGATGTTGCCTAGAAAACAAGTATGGCAAAATATATGGCTACCCACCAGATTGTTTTCTATAAATTATCTAGGAATAATGTCACTCTGCTTCGAGTTAAAATACAAGAGAAAATATGAAGCAAGAGGAGAGATACATATGGGGGAATATTGATTGCCCAACATTCTAATTTTTTTCCCCCTACACAAGTTTTTTCCCCCGTCACATGAAGGCTTTAGTTGGAAATAGGAGACTGTCTTAGATTATGGAAACCATCTGCATTCCTGAAATTCTCATTAACTTTGTCCTCCTTTTGTCTGGCCTCATTAGCTCATGCTGCTTGATTAAGGTTATTAGTTATACCAGTTTAAAGATACAAAAGAGCCAATCTCTCTCTGCAGCTATAAAAGATTGCTCTACGGGACTCACCAGAATGTTACAATCTGATTTTCCTTCAGAGATTTTTAACTACAATTCCCATCATCCTTATGACTATCCATGTTGTCTGGAGCTGTTGGACATTTTAGTATGAAAACTCTGGAGGGCACCAGGCTACCTAGGCTTGGAGTAGACCTTACTCTCTAAAGTGGTGCATGTCTCATATACTGACGTTTTCTTCAGATATGTAATTCTCTCCCTTTCATTGCCAGTCCCTCTGAATTGACAGGGAGGCCTGCATGAGCCTTCCAGTTCTCCATTATTAAATAGCAGCTCCCAGAATTCAGAGTCAGCATGTAAGGCATGTAAGGTTAGGGAAGGCTGCTCTATAGTGAAGACCAACAACTGGAACAAAGATACAGTACTTGACCAAGATCTGGAACCCTGATTGCACAGGGGAGAGGCATAATCATTCTATGGAGAACTCAGCCTAATGTAGTTATCTCTTGTGACGGATCTTAATTCACATGGGGAAGAAGCTAAGAGTCTTCAGATGCACATCACTGCCCACTTGGCATCGAAAACACAATGAAAATTCAGCAGAGACAACAAGTCTAACAGGGTTATTCCCAGTGGTGGGATTCAGCCAGTTCGCACCACTTCGGGAAAACCAGTTGTTAACTTTCTGAGCAGTTTGATGAACTGTTGTTGGAAGAAATCATTAGGGCAGAGAACCAGTTGTTAAATTATTTGAATCCCACCACTGGTTATACAGCATGGAGTTCAAAGGTTTAAAATGGCTGGCAAGTCTCCGGAGAAAGGCGGCATACAAGTTGAACAAATGAATGAATAAATAAATAAATAAGAACAAGAATTAATCAAACCATCAAATTAAACCTTTATCATGGCCAACGTTGGGCATAAAACCATAGGGATTATATATTGTAGATGTGAAAAAGCTTGGAAGTACAGATAGTTCTTGACTTATCACCCCAATTTCTGTTGTTAAACAAGGCAGTTAACTGAGTTTTGCCCATTTCTTGCTGCAGTTGCTAAGTGAATCACCTCAGTTGTTAAGTTACTAACACGGTTGTAAATTCAGTCTGGCTTCCCCATTGAGTTTGCTGATCAGCAGGTCACAAAAGGTGAGCACATGACTCCAGACAGAGCAACCATCATAAATATATACCAATTGCTATGCATCCGAATTTTAATCACTGACCGTGGGGATGCTGCTATGCCAGTTGTAAGTCTGAAAAATGGTCATAAGCCACTTTTTTCAATGCCATTGCAACTTCAAATGGTCGCTAAATAAATGGTTGTAAGTCGGGGACTACCTGTACTGAGAAACTTTGGCCAGGTACTGAAGAGATGGTGATATGAGACAGGGAAGGTTCCCATAAGAGCTTCCTAAAGCTGGAAGGCAGGCACCCCTGAGACACCTCTTAGCTTCAAGACCACTTCCTAAACATGTGGGAAACTTCCAAAGCAGTTCTTAAGACTCTGATATGCTCCTATTCTATCATCTTCCCAACTGGTTAAAGGCTTATATAACAAAAATAGGCCACACAATGGGAGACAGTGACTGTGAATTGAGTAGCCTCATTTTAGGGCTCAGAAGCACTTTGGATTCAAAGGAAAAAGCTGCTTAAGTTTTGAAGGGGTGATTACATGGCTCCTTTCTGCAGCTCTCAAATCCTCTCCTGGGACTGCCTGACTGTTCTCGGTAATTGCAGAGCGATTCCAGAGAAGAGTCTGTGAGGAAATCTCAGGGTATCATGAACTACCACCTTTTAAAGCCTTTTTGCATCTGAAGCGCTGCACTGCCCTATTTAATACATTCATGTACAAATGATAATAATTTTTAAATATATGCTGCTATTAGTTCCAACCTAAATATTCTTGTTTCTCTTTGGCCAGTTGTAGTCCCTGAGCTTCAAGGCTCTCAATCATCGCTTCACCCAGCTGAGCATTTCTCCAGGTCCTTCAAAAAAGGGAACAGAAAGAGAAATCAAAGAATGAAAACAGCCTCCTTTTCTCCTTCTTCTTTTCTTTCCTCCATTTCCTCCTTTCCTAGGTGTCAAACAAGGGGAAGGGGCATTTCCTTCTTTCATGTTTTCCCCCAAGACAAAGGAAAAGAATTTTGAAAATAGCTGGCAGTCTTGCCTTCCTTTTGTGCTATTCAGTTGAACAGATAAAGTGGGAGAAAATGAAAATAACCAGTGCTATGAAGGAATATGGAACTAATTTTCCTTCAAACAATAAAAGGGCCATAACAACAGGGTGCCTGTATAATTCATTACTTTACTTTAATTTTTTCTTTCAATATATTGGCCTGGACATTTGCCTCTTGCTACCTGGAGCTCCAAACCCTCGCTGCAAATCATAAACCACAATTCTCATGTTTCACTGGCACTCTATTATTTGGTACTTAAGACATTTAACAATATAAAATTGTCCAACATTGTGTGCAAACTACTTCCATTTCTTGCGAGTCTGCAAAATGAAATTTGGGAATCCTAAAGTACACATGGATCAGCACCAGTGGTGGGATTCATTCAGTTCGCACCACTTCAGGAGAACCGGTTGTTAACTTTCTGAGCAGTTTGATGAACTGGTTGTTGGAAGAAATAATTAGGGCAGAGAACCGGTTGTTAAATTATTTGAATCCCACCACTGATCAGGACACTAAGGGGCTGCCTGGGAAGACCACCCGGAGGCTTCAGCTGGTACAGAATGTGGCCGTGCAGGTTGTTGCGGGAGGGACCCGATACTCCTATATTACCCCACTCCTGCACGGCTTGCATTGGTTGCTGGTTGCCCTCCGAGTGAGATTCAAGGTGCTGGTATTAACCTATAAAGCCTTCATGGCTTAGGCCCAGGCTATTTGTCAGACCACCTGCAACCAGCGTCAACTTCCCATCATCCGGTGCACTCTCACAGAGAAGGCCTACTCAGGGTGCCGTCAGCTAGACAATGTCGGCTGGTGACCCCCAGGGGTAGAGCCTTCTCTGTGAGTGCCCCCACCCTTTGGAATCAACTTCCCTTGGGGCTCCAGTTGGACCCTGACCTTTGCACCTTCCGCCGTGAATTGAAAACCTGGCTATTTATGTCCCCCGGTCTGGACTGATGGGGTAGTATATTTTAAATTTTTTAAAAAACTTTCTTGATATTTTTGTGTATATTTGTTGTTTTTAACAGTCGCTTGGTCGCTTGTCGTTGTGAGCCACCCTGAGTCCTTGGAGATAGGGCGGCATACACATTTTATAAAATAAATAAATAAGGATTTAGACCAGGTTTCACCTTAGATGACTACAGAACCCAGATTTATGTTGCAGGCAGGTATTGGAAACTCAAGATGGATTTTTTCCCCTTATATTGAATATTGGAAGAACTCCCAAATGACTGCTGCATTGAGATATGGTTGGCTGGCATAGATTTACTCAGTTGTGTGAGGGGGTGAGAGATATTACATTAACTCCTATTCTATTCTCTCCCCAAGTTGAGAGTACAATAAAAAGGGAGATAGATCTTGCTGCACAGCTCTGTCACAGATGGCTAGTTGGCTCCCACAATCCTACTGAAGCCACATTTTTCAGAATGTTCTTGACCTTCACAGTCAAGCTACCCTCTTTAACTAAACAATTGCATGACTGTTGAAGCAATTCTTCAAAGCTATTTTAAGCTAGTACCAGGCAGTAAAGATGCTCCTCAATGCATTTGCCTTGAAGCACTGGGCAGGAAAGATGAGAGAAGATGAGCAGGACAGAGCAAACCACGTAGATTAGAAGATAGCTAATGACACGAGGAATTGCTCCAGAGTAATTTATTATTGCTGGCCTATAGCCAGGAATCTTGCCAGACTAAAGCACTCTGTTGCTGCTCCTTGGGAAAGACCCCCCTCCCTCCTGCAAATCTGTGCTACATTTCCACCCCAGTAAAAGATCATTGCATCTATTGCTCTCTCTTGTACTCTCCATTTAAGTCCCTCTAAATGTAAATTAACCTTGCCCTAAAAGTTCCTGTCGAAATGAATGGCAACCGAAATGGCAAAACTAGTCCTGTTGCAGAGACAAAAGGTGAATGATCCCCTCTTAACCTCCCACATTAGGACATCAGTCTGGGCTGCTTTCCCCTGCAAAGCTGGCAATTTGGGAAGAACAACACTGCACTTAATGGGAGAAGTATGTGGTTAGATGAATCCTTAGCCTGACCCTTGGTGTTTCATAAGCTTTACATCAGCAAAGAATTTAAAGCTGTTTTAACCATGCCCCATTGGCTGACTATCTGGGGCCATTTACTGTCTACTGCTTTTTTGATGGGATCACTAATTCCACTCATTCTGGCTACAATATTCCTCTTCTAAATTACATTCTACATTTTTAGCTAAAGATAGATGACAGGAGTCAAGAGCCCTTGAACTGAACAGGTCCTCCTGACTCTCTTCCAGCTTGTTCAAGCCAGATATGTTTATCCATTTGACATGGAGCTTCTCCCACTGTTGAAATGAGTATCATCACTCCATCCTTGAAATGAGTATCATCACTCCATCCTTGAAGTGTCAGAAAACCAATCAAGAATAAAATTGACTGTCCCCATTGCTGATCCCTACCTTGCTTCTATTCCCACAATGCTAGGCACCTACTTTTCCTTCAAAATAATAGTGATAAGCCAGTGGTGAAATGTAAAATTTGTTACTACTGGTTCTGTGGGCGTGGTTGGTGGGGGGGGGGTGTAATATGACTGAGTGGGCATGGCCAACTTTAAAAAAAAAAACTTTTAAACTATTTTTTCTACAACCTCTTCAGCTGAAGAGGATGTAAAAATGCTTTTAAAAGCCTCTGACGATCCCAGCTGATTTGCCTGATTGGCAGAGGCTTTTCTTTTTTTTTAAAGCCTCTGACCATCCCAGCTGACTTGCCTGATCGGCAGAGGCTTTGTTTTTACTTTTAAAAGCATTTTTTCGGCCAAAGAGGTTGTAGAAAAAATGCTTTTAAAAATGAAATAAAAAGCCTCTGATGATTATGCGGCTCAGCTGGGCATGGGGGTGGGGAGGGATTTTTGCTACCGGTTCTCCGAACCACCCGCCACCATCGCTACCAGTTCGGGTGATCCGGTCCGAACCAGGAGCATTTCACCCCTGTGATAAGCCTAATTAATTTTATATATCATGAGACTGCTCTTGGGTAATATCAGAATAGGGTAGGGATTCTATTTTAATACAGGCACAGATGAGAATGATTTCGGCCTGTCTCACACAGGGGCTGAGGAAATCACATGGAGGCAAGGTCATAGGGACATGGCAGAAAAAAGATGTTGCAAATGTATGCTTGTGTTATAGCTGGATTCAAGTGGGAAAAATATTCCTAATCAAGATAACAGCAATAGCACTTAGACTTATATACCTCTTTACAGCCCTCTCTAAGTGATTTACAGAGTCAACATATTGCCCCCAACAATCCGGGTCCTCATTTTACCCGCCTTGGAAGGATGGAAGACTGAGTCAATCTTGAGCCTGGTGAGTTTCAAACTGTCAAATGGCAGGCGGTTGGCAGTCAGCAGAAGTAGCCTGCAGTACTGCACTCTAACCACTGTGCCGCCATGGCTCAGTCTGAATCAAAGGTGACATTCAGATAGGCAGAGATGAGTTATCAGCCTGGGACACATTCACCCAGAAGTCAATCCCATTGCATTTCATGGGATCTAGGAAATGCATTTTATGTGGCTGCCTTGGGTATCAGAGATATATTAAGGAAAGAAGCTAATGCAGGCTCCATCCCACAGTTTCTCTTCAGAATGATATTTCTTTCCTAGCAGCCTTTTCCCACTGCTGAGTTAAAATGATATTTAGTCATCCCTGAGTCACTGCAAGACAAGGCCAGGATAACATTTGCTATCTCTCATCTCCATTACCAATCCTTCTCTTGCCTTCACTGAATTGTTAACACTCAATTGTTGCTGAAGGGTGTTGTTCAGTTATTGTTCAGTGCCATTCGCTTGCTCCTTGGATTTCTGCCATCTGTTTTCAACATATCAGAAGCCAGAAGGGAAAACATCATTAATCGGAAACCAGAAGGCTTTCACTTCAGAGCTCGGCCTAACTTCTCTCGGTTGGTTTGTTTGACCTTTTGTTTTACATAATATTTGCATATTTCCTAAAATTAAAATAATTGAATTTTTAAATAATCTATTGGAAAACACAAGGCTGAAAGAATTTTAGAGAGGAGGGAATTCCTGCCATAAATGTACAACCAGTTAGGTCCTCTAGAATAATTGAAACTGACTAGCCCATGAACAATTTGCTTTCTTATTGTGGGAGGGGGAATGTTGAAATTGACAAATAGAGGGGAAATGACGAACAGCTAGCAACCCAAAACCTTGTGTTCCTTGCTGAAAGAGTGGAGTTCTGCTATCTTCCCTTTATTATATTTCATCCTGTCTTTATTATTTTTACAAATAACTCAAGATGGTGAACATATCTAACACCCCTTCCTCCTCCTGTTTTCCCAACAACAACCCCATTAGTTGGATTGGGCTGAGAGTGATTGGCCCAAGGTCACCCAGCCGACTTTCATAGCTAAGGCGGGACTAGAACTCACAGACTCCCACTTTATAGTTAAATGCCTTAATTGCTAGACCAGACTGGTTTTCTCTATTCGACAGAAGCCTAAAGAGAAGTTGATATCAAAAACAGAGAAGTCTTGGGAGATAAATTTGAAAGGAACTGAGGAAACAAAGTGTTAACAGAGAAGGCAGAGACACAGACAGTAATATCTGATTCCTCCAGAAGACAATATATGTAGCTCAAGATTGAATTGTGGAGTCCTTGTTGCTCTCTGAATTTGGTTGTTTGGAAGTTTCATTACCTGACTAGGTAACACCATCAGTGCTACAGAGTGTGGAGTTTGCTCCCAATTTATTTGCAGTAGTTTACTCTGCCAGTGTTAGTGGAGGGTGTGGATTTCTCCTTGATAAGGATATTGGGGTTTGTTTGTTTGTTTGTTTATTAATTGGTTCTACTCAGAGCTATGTGAATATCATAGATTCAGTAAGCAATTACCAAGTTGGGCATCCAATCACATTCTTAAAATCAAGTCCATAGCCCTAGGCAATCCGTACACAATAGCATTCTATTGATTTTGTTGGGAGAATAAAGCATATGTCTAAAAGTGATTATGTGCCACCCAGAATTGCAATGGAGTTGGACAGCCTTATATATTTAATTAATAACAGTAACAGCAGCAACAACAGCAGTGATAAATAATATGACGCACCCCCTGTGTATCCTGAGAGGCAGATAAAATAATGGGATCAGCAAAAGCAGGACTTATTGGAAGTCCTCCATGGTGAATTCTTCCAAGGTAGTAATACTTGTGGGATTGAACTGTTTATATTAACCAAAATATTTGCAAAACCAAAGAGCACTTCCAGGCTGTGCTTGCACTGATCTTTCATGTTGTCACTCTCCATTCATAATTCTCCCATTTTCTCTCTGTCCTGACAGGCTATTTTAAAGAGAAAAGCTGCTAAAAGATGCTAAAGGTAGACGCATCCAAGCCACCATACTGCACAATGCCTAATGACCACTAGAGCTCCAAAATAAAAGTAATGGTGACTTGGGTGCAATTCAAAATCAAGACAAGTAAAATAGGGTGATTGCATGGCACACTTACACTTTTCCAGACTCCTGGAGCATCTCCAACCACTGAGATTGTTCATAAGCTGATTCTGCTGCTAGTACAATGTTGCCCTAAAAAAACAACCCCAAATCACAAACCCCATCTTTTCTTCAAGAGAAACTGGCATGTAAACACAGCTCATCAAAGAGGAAAACAAACAACCATTACTATGATAAAAAAAAGAAGATTAACTGCAAGTACATACATCAGTTTTATTTGCATGACTTTCCCAAAGTAATACTGGGAATGGTAAATGTTGTGAAAACAATTTGCATTGATCCCTGGAAGAAAGTAGTGAAAGTTAACCAATTAAAAGTGATAGTCTACAAACAGATGAAAAATCTTAGGGATTTCTAATGTCACAGCTAACAATTACCTTTACTGGCAGTTACACTCATGTAAAACATCACCCAATCTGTTAGCAAATAAACTACCAAAGGGGAATCAGATTAACAGAATAACAGAGTTGGAAGGGACCTTGGAGGTCTTCTAGTCAAACCCCTGCATAAGAAGGATACCCTATATCATTCTGGACAAATGGCTGTCCAATCTCTTCTTAAAAACCTCCAGTGATGGAGCACTGTTTTGCTGCTTGGCTATTTCTGCTGCATGCTTCTGTTGGGCAATCTACTTCTTTATTGTCTAATTAGCAACTTGTGTAGTATTCAAATCTATTAAATGGAACAAGAAAGAAGAAAACACTTTACATGGAAGTCCTCATGAGAGATTTTCATTGCATAAGGCATATTGGATTCTTCTTTGGCTTCTACGATGCATCCACCAAGAGGTATGACGCCCTGAGGAGGCACCAAAGATTTCAGACAATTGGTTAAAATCACAATTGCGAAGTGACGTGATGCAGTTAGAACAAGATAAGATTGAGAGATGGGCATCCAGAATGGTGGTCCTCATAGAGCTAATGATAACAGAGAAATATATACAGGAAGTCCTATGGCTTAGAAACAGCCATTAGTTATGAATAGGCTGATTGTAGTCCTTAAAATGGCAAAAATTATTTATTTATTTGTTTGTTTGTTTGTTTACCTACTTATTTACTTACTTATTTAATATACTTCCTATCTCATTGTTTGGAGCAGCTCTGACTGAGTGGCTGACCGGCAACAAGATCTGACTTGAAAAGGCAGGGGGCACATCCTCTACCCCCTGCAAATCAATGAACCACTGAAGCTACATAATGTCTCCATGAGTGTCACAAAATAGTGCATGTATGTTAATATACTGCGCAGCCTGTTTTCAGTGGTTCCTGAAAGCATTGCATGGCTTCAACAATTCCTCAACTAGAGAAAGTGTCCTCTTTTTGTCTATTTCGAGTGATGTCATGCTCCTGTATTTTTCTGACTACATAGTAAGACAAACATTTGACTAAATAACCTGTTCCAGTTTACATACAAATTCAACTTAAGGATAGAGTTCAGTGGTGGGTTTCTACTGCTTCGCCCCAGTTCGGGCGAACCGGTAGCGACGGCGGCAGGAGGCTCTGCCCACCCTCCAAGACACTATCACGGGCGCTCTGCACATGCGCAGAAGCACCCTGCGCACTCATAGTTCCGAACTGATAGCGAAGGTAAGAACCCACTACTGATAGTTAGGAACAGAACTCTTTCTTAACTCTGGGCCTTGCTGTTCAAGGCTCACTTAGCTAACAGATACTAACACACCAGTAGTGGGTTTCAAAAATTTTTACTACCAAGTTTGTGGATGTGGCTTGGTGGGCATGGCAGGGGAAGGATACTGTAAAATATCCATTCCCACCCCACTCCAGGGGAAGGATACTGTAAAATATCCATTCCCACCCCACTCCAGGGGAAGGATTCTGTAAAATCTCCATTCCCTTCCCAATCCAGGGGAAGATTACTGCAAAATCCCCATTTCCTCCTGATCAGCTGGGACTTGAGAGGCAGAGAATAGATAGGGGCAGGGGCAGTCAGAATTTTTACTGGTTCTCCGAACTACTCAAAATTTCTGCTACCGGTTCTCCAGAACTGGTTAGAACCTGTTGGATTTCACCCCTGATATAGACGTGAAATGCAACCAATTGTACTTATGGTACTCATAATTTAAGGACCTATTCCCTCAAGAACAGAGTGTAGGAGTGGAAAGGATTACTGTCACCAGTGAGATGGTTATTGGTTCTTTCCTATTGTTTCACGAATTTGCAACAGTGTTAAGTGTTACTAATTTGCAATGAGTTTATTTTCTCATTTGTTCCTATATGTTGGTATTATGGAAATAAAATAAGTGGAAACGATAAAAATCATAAGCTGGTAATGACTGAAAGTTATCCTCCTCCTCCTCTGTAAATGTGGAGGGATGTTTACACAAAGGCTTTATCTGGAAGCTCACTTAGCTTCCCTGATCCATAAGAACCTCTTCCAAAAAGGAAAAGGAGTACAAATAATTCAAACACGTTGTTGCTAGTTGTAAACTCTTTCAACAGTGAGTGTTTGGCCACTGTTTTCCATGCACTGGTGACCTCTAGCTTACACTATTGGAATGTATTTCTTCTTGAGCCAATCTTTAACATTTCTTCAATATTTCCATTAATGCCAAATTCAGCAGATAGATCATATGGATGAGCCGTGGTGGCACAGTGGTTAGAGTGCACTATTGCAGGCTAGTTCTGCTGACTGCCGGATGCCTGCAGTTTGAATCTCACCAGGTTCAAGATTGACTCAGCCTTCCATCCTTCCGAGGTGGGTAAAATGAGGACCCAAATTGTTGGGGATAATATGCTGACTCTGTAAACCGCTAAGACAGGGCTGTAACAGCACTGTAAAGCGGCATATAAGTCTTAGTGCTATTGCTATTGCTATTGCTATATATTTGGGCCAGTTACACTAAACGTAGTTTGTCACCATGAGAGAAGAGAAAATCTTCAAGCATGGCATCCTTTTGCTAGAATACTCTTAGGGTGCGTTTTCCCCCAGTGCAAGTGAAGATGTTTCTCTTTATCCAGAACTTCCAGCATGGCACAAGAATTGGATGATCAAAGAGATTTCATCTTCTATACAAACTTTTCTTGGTTTGCTTTGTGCTTATTTCAAAACTGAGGACCCAGATTGTGGGGGCAATAAGCTGACTTTGTATAAATATACAAAAAGTATGAAGGCTATTGCTTAACGCACTGTAAGCCGCCCTGAGTCTCCGGAGAAGGGCGGCATATAAATCAAATAAAAATAAAATAAATAAATAAATAAAATAAAACAGCTGAGTCATGAGCACTTCCCATCCGCAAAATGCTCATGATTGACAAAAGAAGAAGGAAGGGATTTCCATGGATTTGTCAGCCCCCTACAGCCTTCTGAAACCCACCATACTAACATTTGGCATGAGATACTATAGAAGAAAATTAGAATTGGTGAAAATCATGTTATATATATCTTCAACTGTATGGGGTGGGGTGGGGGAGAGAAGTCTTTAAAGTCTAAAGCCTGGTGTGATAACACTATTTTATATAAAAATATAAAGGTCTGTAATTTGTACTGGTGTTTTTACTAACATGCCAGTTATAAAGGTCTTTTATTAAACAACAAACTATAAATTGTATCTAAAATAATGCTATGGAAGCAGTAAAGCATAGATCAGGATCATCCAGTAAATCTCTTAAATTACAAGGTGTAGATGAAAAGTACTCTTGACTGCCAATTCATCATAGAGACAGAAAATACACTGATGTTGCCTGTTTTCTAAATGAGACTGGTGAAAAGAAGGAAGCTTGGAGGGGAGGTAACAGAAGTACACCTAGAGAACTGTACATGCTGTTCCCAGGCTGAGCATATACTGTATATTTAGTGGCACCTTTTATTTAAAGGCAGAAGGGCATAATCGCCTCCATGAATTATTACTGAGTTTCTGAATAAAAACAAAGTGAATGTCAGAAGCCTTAAACCAGTCCAGTCTGATGCATAGCCCCACAGTTTTTGAAATTCCTAATGTTCAGGGTGTTCAGAAAAGGAGTAAAATTTCATGAATAAGAGGTATAGAATGGAAAATCTTTATTTACTTACAGGTAATCTTAGTTAATGACAGTAATCAGGACCTGGAATGCTGTTGCTAAATGATATAGTCATAAAGTGTGATATCACATAACCATACTGACTTACGATAGCAAATTCCAGCAGTTCTAGTTCATGTTAAGCAATGGCAACTGCAATACTATTTAGACTTATATACCACTTCATCATGTTTTACAGCCCTCTCATAAAAGCCCTCTTTTAAAGCCATTTACAGAGTCAGCATATTGCTCCCAACAATCTGGGTCCTCATTTTACCCACCTCGGAAGGATGGAAAGGCTGAGTCAAACTTGAGCAGGTCAGGATCGAACTGCTGGCATGGGGAATGCAGAGTTAGTCTGCAATACTGCATTCTGACCACTGTGCCTTTAAGCAAATCCTGTATGGTCATTAAATGCAATGTCATATGATCACCATCTGTGACCTTGTGGTTGACTTTCCCATTGATTTTGCTTGTTGGAAGCCAGCTATGAAAGTCACAAGAGTGCTCCTGTGACCACGGGATTCTACAACCATTATAATTGTGAGCTGGTTGCCAAGCCCCCAAATTGCAATCACGTGACTGTGGGGAAGATGTGATGGCTTCAATTTTGAGAACAAGCTGTAAGCGTTCTTCAGTGTCATTGTAACTTTGAACACTTGCTGAATGAATGGTTGTCAACAGAGGACTATCTGTATTTATTTACTTACTGAATATAATTATATGCTGCTCAGTTCCTCATGGCTCTGAGTTGCTTACATCAAGCAACAAATATCATTATAACAGAATCAATCAATCAGTCAATCAAAACAATCACTCCAGATGGCTTCACACAATCCTAGTTGTCCTCAAATGTTTTCTGAAGTACACAACTTCCAGGCTTGTTGGAAGCTAAACAAGGAAAGAGTAATCTGGATTTCAAGGGGATTAAAAGTATATGCTATATTTGATGGTTTACTATCCAGGTAATCTTAAATACACAGTGTAGCTTCATTTAATTTTTTTTAAAGTTCATTTAAGTACACAAATATGTTTTGTGAAGCAGACATCCAGTCGTTCTAGATTCCCTCCTAACAAGGCCCTATCTGAATGTCTTTGGAGATGTTGCTAACCTTTGGATGGATATTGAAGTACCGATTATTTTCAAAGTTCTTCTTTTCACTCTCAGCATAGTAAAGCAGAAAACTTTCCTTGATGATAAAGAATCTGAAAAAGAAACATATCTTTATGTAAAATTTTTAACTCAACAGAAGTTGTAGTTATTTGGACCCTGGTGGATGCCATGGTCCACAATGTAGTAGAAAATGCTGATGTACCTGAACAAGTATGAATTGGCCTTTCTGTAAGTTTAGTCATTTTCTTATGACATCTTTTGCTATTCTACTAGTATCATTTTGAGGAAACTTGCCTTCTGCTGTGTTCTCTACACATCCTATTTTGCATTGCAGTGATTACAACCTTTTGATTTACATTCTTAAGCCTAAAAGAAGATAGTTGAAATTACCTTTTCAGTATTTTTTCAAGTGTAAGTATTGCTACCCAGAAAAATTGCATATACCTGTACTATCACACACTGAATCTTGAGGGGAAAAAAGTAATGTGGTACTTTTAAATACAGTATTTATTTGTTTAAAATGCCTTCTATATCAGTTCCCATTATAGAAAATTTGGAAACAATTAAAATTTTTAACTCCTTCACAAAGAAAAACAAAAAGATATACAGATAGTCTTTTGATTACTGGCTGCTTTGTTTTGCAGCCATTTGAAGTTGGGACAGTGATTTTTTAAAAAAGCTTGTGACTATTCCTCACATTTATGACCCTCTCAGTGATCACCATTGCCATTTGTGTGTTTCTTAACTAGCTTGTAACAAACAGAATAAATAGAAAAGGCAGAAGTAAACTTGCTTTGCTTAATGAGCAAAGAGGAAGGGAAGTTGTAAGCCTGTCATAGTCATGTGATGTTTCACTTAGTGACTGTGGAGCTTAGTGGTGGACTTGCTGCTCTCAATTATGATTACTAAGTGAGGACTGCCTGTATTGGGAGACTTAGTGGCTGGGTAAAGTCACTGTAAAGAGGTGAATTGCTTTAAAAAGAAATGCTAAAACATATCAATGTTGCATACTGGTGATATATGAGAAGATTCTTGACATCATCAAATTCAGCTTAGTAGTTATAGCTCAGAAAGTAAATATAAATATACTCCCTTGTACTTCTCAATGTAATGATTCACTCTAGCCATTATATATGTACAAACAATATTCACTGTAGACATATTGTACATAATGTACCAAATGCATAATGAGATCTAGATTTTTTTATAACGACACTTTAGTTTCTCATCGGTAAGAATGCTAATGAAATACGTGAAAATAAATCTTAAAATGCACTGGCATTGTCTTTGGAGTGGAAGAATAAAGCAAAATGCCATTATCCAGATTGGAAATGTCTTTCACAAAAGGAATTAAGGTAAGAGATGCATTTGTCCTGAGTTATAGACAAATTTCAGAGCAGTTCCAATTCTCAGCAACTCTCTTAGCAAAAAAAACATTTTCTGTCTAAACAGAATGAAGGCACCTTTCAATTCTTTTAAATTCCTGAACTGGTGAGGTTTTCTTTAACTTCCTCATAAAATCAGACCAGAATCATTTCTGTCAACAATGGCATGGCTAAGCACCAATTACTTTACCACCCATATCTTAAAGACAAAATATCACCTCTGTAATATAGGCACGTTAAACTGAGAATACATAGATGTTTTAAAATGAATGAAAAATAAATTACTTTTGAAACAATAACTTTGCAGAAGGATTGTCTTGAGAGTCAGAAGCTTTGGGACTGGGTACTCACAAATGTGAATATTGGATATCCCAGGGGTTGCTTTCTTCTTAAAAGAAACATTCCTTGAATGTTATCTTAGATTCCATCCTTCCTTTCATAGCTCAACTAGTCTCAATACCATGGAATGTTTTGGACAGCTTTCTCTGGGCCATCATCTATATCTGATCCTAGACAGAAATAATCTGCTAAAATGTTCATGCACAGAAACTGTAGTTGATACTACATTTCATTCTTAACACTTTCACTGGTTCTAGAGCAGCTCCTTCCAACTTTTTTTCTATATGTAGATCCCTGGGTCATCCCTGAAGCTTTTGAGGATCATCCCATGTTTCTGGGGTCAGCAGTATAAGCACTATAGCACACAGACCTCCTTTGCATTAATTAAATTAAATCTAGGCACTGCCTAACTCTAAATGACTATGCAAATCTTCAACATTTAGTAAAAAAAGCTAAAAGGACAAAATTTTGCCCAAATGCCAAATCACAAACTACAGTGGTGTTGCTGCTTCAAATCTTCCAAAATTTAAAATGAGAAGGACTCAGGCGCACAAGATTGGCAATCCTCACAGATTGTCAAGCATTGTGATTATATATATGGGTATAAAAGGATGAGAGGGAGACTTTTTTGCTACCCGTATTGAGAAATTACCTGCAGCATCTTTGCTATTCAACAGTGATTTACAAACCACAACCAGGAATTTGTGTTTCTGTATCTGAATGATTTCATTTGCTACCAAATGAATCTGCTGTATCTGGGCTGCAAAAAAATCTGGACAACCATTAGATGGCAGCAAAGAGTTTTCTACTAAATATTTCTTTGTTTCCATCCAGAATTTTGCAACCTGCAAGTAGAGGTGGGCGTTGTGCTATAAAATCAAGAGCGAACTGTTGAGTTGTTTGTTACAAAATGAGTTACACATACATGTGGCATAGTTGAGAAAAATATATACATTCTGTGATCAACCCTCAGAAAGTCTGTTTTCTGCAGAAAAAAATGCTGCTATGGTTTCTAATGTATGCAGTTAATGAGCTCATTTAGCTAATATTTATAAAAATCTTTTAAAACTTAAAAGAACTCAATTAAGTACACTCCGATTTTTAACATTCTTCGATCTAAGATCCACAGATTATTTTTTTCTTTTCTACTGTACTGTTCTAAAACTTCCAGGTAATGCACCAAATAATGCACATAATTGAAACTGGGATAATTTTCATCCTTTGGGAGACAGATTCTGGTAGAAATGGAACAAGAGCGTCTCCAGGACTTTCCATGTCTCAAATGTACCTACTGAGATGGCACACTTTTCTGTTACATGTTTTGGCAACTAAACCAAGGAGAGATGAGGTTGGTAGTTCTGCTTATTAAATGGAAAAGAGAGAGATTTAATTTAGGGAGGAAAAAAGCTTCAGCATGGGTGATTCAAAGCATCTTTGTAAACTTTGGCTGTCCCGATTGATGTTGACGTTTTCTATTTAATTCAATGAACTCATAAGTAAGGCAGAATCTAATACTTAAAGCTATACATTCCCTGCAACAATTCCTGAAGCACAGTTACTGAAAGGATGCCAGCTCTTATGGATCTTAGTTCTTGTTTAGGAAAAGGTTCTATCTACTGTTATTCCAAACTTCAACTGTCAGTAGTCACTAGGTATGAGCCTGAGGGTGAGAAAGATAGCTAGTTGGGGGTCATTTCTTTATATTCTAATTGTAATTGCCTAGTGTCGATCAGTTTTCTTTTTAATAGGTTTTGCTCCTGTGTTTCCTCTGATCGATCAGTACCAGCTGTTATATGCCCATTGAATTGTTGTGGCTATTTTAGCAGAGTGCTTGTCAAACTGTGACAGATGAGTCGTGCTATGTTTTAGAGCTGGGTCAACATCACTGCTGTTTGGTGACACTCTAATAATAAAGTCACAAAATTGATGAAGCTGCAAGACTGCCTCCTCCAGGGAATGCAAAAAAAGAGGTTTGCAAGAGGAACTCTTTCCTCTCTTTTACTGATGGTTGCTTTCAACTAGTAGAATTAAATCTATCAGTTATTAAAACAGAGGATTCTTCTGGAGGTTTTTAAGAAGAGGCTGGACAGCCACTTGTCTGAAATGGTATAGGGTCATGATGGCGGACCTATGGCATGTTTGCCACAGGTGGCACGCAGAGCCCTCTCTGCGGGCACATGAGCCGTCACCCCAGTTCAACTCTGCTGCACATGTCTGTGTGCCTGCTGCTGGCCAGCTGGTTTTTGGGTCTCTGCCATGCATGTGGGGGGGGGGGCAGGGGGCATATGGGAGATGCGTGCGCATGTGTGGGGGGCGGGACACGTATGGGGCTGGGGTGCATGCGGGGGCCATGAGTGCATACATGGGGGTGGGGTGCATGTGGGAGGTGTGTGGGATGGGGCGCACACAAGAGTGGGGTACATGCAGGAGCATCGTGCGTGCATGTGCAGGGGCGGGGCACACACGGAGGGGAATGTGCATGTATGGGGGTGGGGCACATGTGGGAGATGTGTGTGCATGTGTGGGGGTGGGACACACACGGGGCAGGGTGCACACAAGGGCAGTGTGTACACAGGGTCACACATGCATGCGGAGGGGATAGGACACATATGGGGGGCACATGCGCATGTACGGGGGTGGGTGCACAGGGGGGTCATACGTGCATTGCATTATGGGTGTGCGTGCACGTGCACCCTTTTGGCACTCGGTGCCGAAAAGGTTAGCCATCACTGGTATAGGGTTTCCTGCTTGAGCAGGAAGTTGGACTAGATCTCCAAGGTCCCTTCCAACTCTATTATCCTGCATTCTGGAAACATCAGAATCAGCTCTTTCTCTAAGCGCCTTCATTGATATAGTTTAGAATGTCACTTGTATTCCTTAAAAAGGCAGAAACTTCTTTTTGTTGACTTATACTGTTGATGTTTTTAAAAGTATCATACTATAAAAGCATCGTAGTATAAATATAATTTATAAATATAAATTACAAATGAAAATGGGGAATGGAGAAGGGAAAGAAGGGAAAGAAGGGAAAGAAGAAGTGTGGGGTAAGGGGGGAAAGAAGAAAAAAACATTAACTTCCAATTTTTTTCAGTGCAATAGAAGAAAAATGGAGGTCAAAAGCTGCTGCTTCTTTTTTCAGCTAAAATATATTAATCATTTCTATCACAACAAACATAACTGATCAGCAAAGCCCAAGGTCAGAATTTCATTCTTCCCCCTATCTTGGACACAAAAGAAGTGTTTTCCAAGTAGAAACAAAACTGGATAGAGTCTTTTCTTTGATTAAAAAAGTTAATTAGGGTAACTTTGCTAGTTCCATCCATTTTTCCCATCCATTCTTCCATTGTGGAGATTATTAGGAGTAGGGAATTTTAATATTTTGCTCCTCATTATCTGCAGTATGCTTTTTGTGAGAAAGTTAAATCGAAATCACCTTTTGACAAATTGTTTAAGTCTCCCTTTCATATTTGCTGCCGTCTACACTGAAATCACTCAGCATGCATCTAAGTTTATTTGTTCTTCCCAAATAAATGGCATGGCATGGCATGGGATTTGTCTCTGTTACATGAATTTGATGCTAGTCTAGTGTGTCCCACAGAAAGAGCAACATAAAGCCTAAGTTTTGCCATCTAAGTGTGCCTTTCATTGAACATCCAGATGGGGATTCTGCTGTGGAGAGCAGAGGACTTGTACACTTCTCTGGGTTCTATCTAGACCAGCCCTGTGCTTGTTGTGTATCTTGATGAGGCTTGCTGTCCTTCAAGTTAATAGGCCTTGTTATCCCTATGCAAATAATACATTTGCTTGCAAATGTGAAATATCTTGACTATTGTCTCTTTTCATTGCAAATTAGTAACACTTAACATTGTTGCAAATTCGTGAAACAAATAAGAAAGAACCAATAACCATACATCTCATAACAGTAATCCTTTCCACTCCTACACACTGTTCTTGAGGGAATAGGTCCTTAAATTATGAGTACCATAAGTACAATTGGTTGCATTTCATGTCTATATCAGGGGTGAAATCCAGCAGGTTCTGACAGGTTTTGGAGAACTGGTAGCAGGAATTTTGAATAGTTCGGAGAACCGGCAAATGCCACCTCTGGCTGGCCCCAGAGTGGGGTGGGAATGGAGTTTTTGCAGTATCCTTCCCCTGGAGTGGGGTGGGAATGGAGATTTTGTAGTATCCTTCCCCTGCCACATCCACCAAGCCTTGCCCACTAAGCCGCACCTCTCCCACCAAGTCACGCCCACAGAACCGGTAGTAAAAAAAAATTGCATTTCATCACTGGTCTATATGCATTTATTAGCTGAAAGCACAACTAAAATAGAGATTCCAGGCAAATTTTATATACTGTCTTAACATGATATTAGAGGTCTCTTTTTAAAAGTCCTTTCTATTCTTGATAGGCTAACAACAGAAATGAGAGTTTTCCCTGCTACAGTACGTGGACCTTAGTTCCCACAAAACTTAGTTTCTGACTGAAATTGAAGAGAATATTTCAGCATCTCTGTTTGGGCCAGCTTGATGGAAATAGGCAACTCCGGGGAGCATAGATATCAATCATCTTCCTGCCAGATGGAAGGTCCTGCTTTCCTTATAGGACATTTAGTTCTTTAAGAAGAGGGACCTCAGCTCAGCAGTGCCAGAGAATATTGATGATCTGAGGAAGTGACAGCTCCTCATCACCTTTTTTGGCCAATTGCTTACCTTGCAAACTGTTCTATGACTTGCATTTTTACTATGCTTTAGGCATATGGAGCCTGTGGGGGGAGGGGGTGCTATTTTATACAATGCCCTCATATTTTGGTTGGAGCAGTGGTGGGTTCCTCCCGGTTCAGCCCGGTTCCACCGAGCCGGTAGCGGTGACGATATGACGTCACTGAACCAGTTCTTCCCCCCCACCCCCCACCCCCACATTATTCTTACCTTTTATTTGGTCCCACCCCTAATCTATTACTGCCTCCTGAGTCCCAGCTGATGGTTAGAAAGAAAAAAACTGTTCAAACTCTTGCCGAGGGGCTTCAAAGGGCCACCCTACATCTGATCAGTGTTAAAAGGCAGTATGGTGGTAGACCGGTGCCTCCAAAAACAAATGAGTAGACTGGTACAGCTCTGCAAGTAGTTAAAAGCCTGGTAGACCAGTACCTCTGCTAAATCCTAAAGAATTGTCACATGACCATCAAGCCACGCCCACAAAATAAGCCACGCCCACAGAACCAGTAGTAAAAAAATTTAGAACCCACCCCTGGGTTGGAGAACATTTTTAAAAAAACACCACTATTCTTATTTAATCAGGAATCAGTTCTGTTTGGCTCTTGACAGTTTGTTAAGTCTTTCAAGTCCTCCTCAACACCTCCTCTGCTTCAGAAGGGTTCTGCCATGAACTTTTGCCTCTACTTAGCTGCAGAAGGCCCACTAATTTCTATGCCAGTGATGGCTAACCTTTTTGCCATCGCGTGCCAAAAGCGGGGGGAGCGTGGTGGGGTCACATGCACATGTGCCCACATCCAGAATTCTATGCCCCCCGTTCCCCCCCGCTTTTGGCATGTGAAGGCTCGGTGGGCCCTGTAGGCCCGTTTTTTGCTCTCCCCAGGCTCCAGAGCCTTTCTAGGAGCCTGAGGAGGGCAAAAACAGCCTGCCCCCCCCCCCCCGAGGCCCTCCGGAGGCCGGAAACAGTGTGTTTCCTGACTTCTGGTGGACCCAGAAGGCCCGAAAATCAGCTGGGCGGCACACGCATGTGTGTCAGAGCTGAGCTCGCGTGCCCACTGATATGGCTCCACGTGCCACTTGTGGCACCCGTGCCATAGGTTCGCCATCGCGGTTCTATGCACACAGCCTGAAATACCTTTTCCATGAGTTCACAGGTACAAGTTGAGAGTAGAAGTACAGGCTTCACTTCCTCTCCTTTTGCTCAGGCAAATTAGCAATAAAATACATATACTTATTTTAAAAGATTGATCTAGAATTTCATTTTTTGGACAGATGAACTCAAGGAATAGCATTTCAGAGGCTCTTCGCAGGGGAGAGCAGAGGGAAACTACTAAACCATGTTCTCCTCTCTGCAGTTCCTTTATGCTGTGCTGGAATGATGAGGCAAAAGAAGAAGCAGAGGGAGGATCAGCAAAAAAACTATCTCCCATCTTGAACTCTGCAAGCAGAATTTCTTTCATAGGAACCCTTGATCCAAGTTTCTCTTTATATTTATCCACTGTGCTTTCATGTTAAGTTGGCTATATATTAACTGCAAGTATAAATGCACATGGAATTTAAGCTGCAGAGAGACAGATTTTTCTGGAAGGACTGGTAGCAGGAAGATTAAAAAGAAACCTTACGTTCTAAATGTTTCTGAAATCTGGCAATAGAATAAATTACTCCTGATTGCTTACATAGTTACTAATCCAAAATTATACTTGGGAATGGGATATTTATTATAGGGATGGCATTTTCTTCTCTTAACCCGTAATATTTTGTGGCTGAGAAATAGAATTGTGCAGCAATTCTGACAACGAGCACAAGATAAATATGTGCGTAGGATTAGATAGTGACAGCATGTAATATCATGAACAGTTTTGCTCCTCCCTGTTGTGTTGGCACTGTGTCATGTCTTCAGATCAGGCAGCCAGCATTCTCCAAAAAAAACCCACTTTGGAATTAAGTTCACACAACAAGCAGCAAGCAAGCAAGAAAAGAATGCCTTCACTTCTTGGCTAAACTTTCCCTAGACGCGAGTGATCTCAATTTAGCCTATGTTCTGTAAAAAAAAGCATGGGGTCCAAATGGAAATGATACATAAGTTTTCTCTGTCTCTTATATACAGTTGGCCTAACTGACACCAAGTCACCTATGCCCCTTCTTCGAAGAGCACAGAGAATTGCAAGCAGAATCTCTTTGCCAACCTACAAAATGGACCACAACACAGAAATTGTGTTTGCCCAGATTGTTAATTAATAGATTCCATAAAGTTGCACAATATTGATGATGATGATGAAGAAGAAGAGCCTTGGTGGCGCAGCAGACTAAAGTGCTGTTAAGTAGCACCAGCTGCCTGCAATTACTGCAAGTTCGAATCTCACCAGGCTCAAGGTTGACTCAGCCTTCCATCCTTCCGAGGTAGGTAAAATGAGGACCCGGATTGTGGGGGCAATAAGCTGACTTTGTATAAAAAAGAACACTGCTTTGGCGGGGGGGGGCAAAGCCCTACTAAGCAGGTATATACAAGTATGAAGGCTATTGCTTAACGCATTGTAAGCCGCCCTGAGTCTCTGGAGAAGGGTGGCATATAAATTGAACCAATAATAATGATGATTTGGATCCTACACATTAATACAAGCCCCATTCCTGGGCTGTATTCTTCTATTCTGGAACTCATCTGTCTGGACATTTTAAGATCCTGTCTGGGCATTTCAGAACCCCAGCCTGATTGCTCTCCCAGATTTTCTGGATTTTCCTTCCCATTATGAACTCCATAATCACCTTCTCGTCTCTTCTGCCCTCCCTTTTTGCCTCTGCAGCTCTACCCAGACACTTTCTCCCTTACCTTCTGGACCATTTGGCTGACGGTCTCCCGAACGGTCTCTTCCAGAGCACTCCATACAGCTGCACTTTGGTGCGGATATCCAAGGCATCCAGATCTGTCGGATCCATGGAGGGGGAAGGAGACACCGAGTTGGATTTTGAAGTAAACATTATTAAGACTTTTTTTTAAAAAAAAATCTAATTCTCTGCCTCTGCTCTGCAGCTGTAGGAATCCGATTAAATGCAACGAACCAGAAAGGCGTAACTGCTTACTCGGGGAGAGAGGGGGAGAGAGTGAGGCTTAGCTCTGAATCAATAACTGTGCTGCCAGTGCTCGATATTTGTCTCCCTGATGCAGAAATGATGTGAGCTTCCTCGTTTCATTTCACTTCCTGATGCTCTGAACAGCGAAGGAACATTCCAGACAAGCAGGGGGGAAAAAAAGCTTTTTCATGAAGTAGATGGAGACCTCAATGTAACAAGGCATAGTTTGTGTGACAATGGAGCATTCACAAAGTATAGTTTCAGGTAGAATGAAATGGCCATTTCTTTCCTAGTCAGTTTAGTATGACGGTTAAGGTTTAGAGCTAAGAACATGAAGATCTGGGTTCAAATCCTCAATCCATTCACTGGGTAATTCTCGTGCTGACAGGCAGTAACCAGCCCAATTTACCTTGTTAGGTTGTTGTAAAGATAAAATGGGAGGAGGATCCAAGAAGGGACCTTGAAAAAAAATATGGGATAGTTATGAAATAAAGGATTCCTTTAAAGAATAAGCTGGATGGGGCTAACCACCTCTGAGCTCAATGAAAATTGCATTTCTGTTCAAATGTTGGGCATTCACATATGTTTGACCATGAATCCCACTAGCCAAGTTTCCATTCGGATGTGAGATTTAAGGTTGTAGAGACTTGATTCTAATTTGTGGATCAAGATATTTAAAAAAAGATTTTTAATTTTCTCTGAAGTAAAACAACAAGAAGAATCTATAATAAGAGCTCAGGATGATACATCTCAACATTCATTCACATTCAAGTTTTGAAAACGAGATTCAGCTTAAACCACTCAGAGATGGTTTGAAAAGAAGACTTGATGAGAAGCTACAGTATCATGGAAGGCATTCTTTGGCAGAATGGGAAACAGTCAAACTTTCAGAACACATTAACTTTGTGAAATTTCAGTCAGAAAGCTCCATTATTATTATTATTATTTTTTAAAAAGAAAAATGCACCTGCACTTTTTAAAAGCACAAATGGAGAAGATAGCGAAAGGAAACACAGCAAAAAATGTTTTATTAAAGCTTAACAATAACATGTTCAGAAACTGTTTAAAAAGTAAGCTCTTACTAAACCGATGATCAGTTTTTCTGGGCAGTTACAATGGCTGATTGACATGGAATTGTTTGTGCAAACAATGTATATAATAATATCCCATGATATAAATAGAAATATGTATTATACGCAATAGTTTAATCTCAAACCACAGTATGTGAAACCTATTTACAATGTGAAACCATTTGACCTTTTTGTCTCAAAACTGCTTAAACAAATTCTAGCAGAGGTGTGAGACATATTCAGCAATGCAGCAATAGCAACAGGAGAGTTAAAAATCAGGCTTTCTTCCCTTCCATGCATTCCTTTTCAACCTGTGTGGAATATTGGGAACTGTCCCATACATTATGGGTTGTGGTCATGGAGGTATTTAGAGGTGCTTGTGCCTGATTACATCTCAACAAAGGATCCTGGCAGGCTTCTTGGATACTGATGGCAATAGATGATGTTGGAAGCCACACTTCTGTTTTTGAGCACTGCAGTGTGGGAGATGTGGTTTATGGAATGGTTAACCCTTACTTGTCTAAAATTTCAGATAGGATTACCATTATATTTAAAAGTTTCTAAAAAGGTTTCTTTAAAACATATGGGTTAGATATGAACATTAGTTTGCCCTCCAGATTTCACCTTTTTTTAAACTGAAGCTCTATGGCTAACTTATGTTATTCAAAGTTTACTGGAGATCAGAAAACAAAAATCAAACCTGTAGAATAGAATATGGAAAACTCAGGTTATCAAAGAAGAGATATAGGTAGTTCAGAACTATAAAGAGCTATCAGGAGAATTAAAACTCAGAATGAACAGATTTTTAGTAAAGAATAACAAAGGGCTTCTTAAGATATTTCCAGAAATAAAACAAAAACAGTGTATCAGCTATTCAATGGAAATGTCAAAATGCTAATACATAATTTGCAATCACTGCAAATGAGTCCAATTTTGACTCAATCAACTGCTGCATTCTTTGATATCAATTTATAGAAAATAAACTTCAACTCATTCATTCCAAGTCAAATGGGTAATCTTGTTTTGATAATCTGCCATGACAAATTTTGAAAATTCATATATAACATATAGAATAAGATGTCCTCGAATTCCCCTTGAAAAATTTTTCTCACCAGTAGGAAACTTTGTTACCTACTCCCAATAACATTTTTAAACTATAGTGTTATAAAATAGCAACCAAAATTTCTCCAAATTCATTATAGTATGAATCTCTTCATTATTATTACTAGGCTAGCCGATTTAACAGAAAAAAGCAACCCAAAGGCAGATGGGCAATTAGATCTCAAATGCCCCCAAAATTGTAGTCATTTTTGTTGTCAATGAATGAATTTCTTTCCAGTATTGGTCTGATAGTTATAGGTAGTAACTGTATTGTCAGACTATTCCTGCTAAATTCTCTTAATAGCTCCAAATAGACTGGATCAGTTAATAGAAGAAATCTTGTCTTCTATCTACACCTGATTCAGTTGTGTAATTTCCTGTTATCTTCCTCTCCAACTCCCATAATAGTCTATCACCAAAATCATGGGAGCCTACTACTGTAGGGCACAGATGGGGCGAAAGTGCTGTACCCAATTGTTTTGTTAAGATTGTGGTCTATACTTGGAAAGGCCAACTAGAGATTGACCAAATTACCTGGTTACTTTTGCACATGTTTATTTACAAGCCTATCTCTCCAACCTCTATATCTACCCGCATTTTTTTTTCAGAGATACCCAAAACCTGGCAGTAAAATAGCATTTTCATACAAAAGACTGGATAGCAAGTTCTATACACAGGATATCTGTTGAAAGTTTGAGAAGCACAAGTGGCTTATGTTAAAGAAAATACATTAAAAATAATTTCTGATTAGCCTTTTTCTATCCATCTGGATAGATACCTGAGTAAGTTTCCAATATGTTCCGGCTCCATTTAAACAAACTTAAGAAAAGATCATTCCAAATGGCAGGGTACATCACAGAGAAGGCACACCTCCTGGGCCTCATAACATGACAATTTCAATGAAAGGACCAAGAGTTTGCTTTCTCCTTGGGAATGTATGGGGATGGGCAAATACACCCACAGGAGCAGTTGGTCCGACAGGCAACACAGTCCTATGTCAGGTAGGATATTATTAGCACTTTTAATTGCACCTAGCCTGTAGTTTACAGAAGGGAGTTATCATGCCAGTATAATAAATATCCATAATTAGTTGGGCTGGTGCATTACGGTCCAGTTGAAGTTTCCAATGGTTTTCAAGGACATGTAAATCAGCAACAAGTTTTGAAAATAAGAAAAACATTATTTAGGAAGTACATTTAATACTTTGGCATGTTACATTTGGATACATTGGGGAAGGGATGACAAAGTATGCTGATTTATTATGCTTTTTACTGGGTTTACTGGGATAAATTGCTTTATCTAATTCTAATCTGTTTCTAGAAGTGAATAAGGGAGTTAAAAATGAGATAAAGCAAACTATAAACCATTTCCCCTTGAAGAAGAAACTACATATTGCTTTTTTGTCACCATTAAAAATCAGACAACTTATTTCAACAATGCAGCAAATTATTTTTAATATAATAAAAACATATTTAAACAATTCACAATTAAAGTGAAAAAATTAAAAATAAGGCAGCCATCCATGGAATGATCTCATGTGTACAAATGATTTAGAAAAGACATTAAAATTACACTTTAGTACACGGAATCAGGCTATGACCAGGGAACACTGCCCATAAAATCATAGCTGGTTAGGGACATAACAGAAACATGTAAAAGTTCGTATCTTTTTGAAATGGATAATCTCCTTCAAATGCTGCTGCAAAGGCTTCCCATATTCCAAGTTACCTATGGTTCATCATAAAACAGCACAGCAGCACAATTTATTGTTCAAGTTTTCCCATTCCGGTACAGCTGGATATTAAAAATTATTTTCACTTAGGATACTGGAAAATCACTTTTGAGCTTCTCTTTTCCACTGTTTCAGAAATTCCAAGACATTTCCTTTCAATTGAAGATACTGCATTTCCTTGGTATATCTGTCAAATATTGCAAACTTAAGTTTCTCCAGCATAGGCAAAAGATTGTTTTATGAATAATGGCAATTAGGTGACTGGATGTAATGTTGCATACAGACACAATTCCTAGTAAACATTTCCACTTTCAACTCAGTCTACAACTGATGTGACTCTTGGAAGTGTTGGAATTTGTAAGAATGTATTAATTATGCATCTCTATTTTAGCAATCCATGGCTTTCAGGTTTACTGGGAAGTTCAGAATACAATTTGGATATGACTAGTAATAATAGTCAAGAAGAGTAGAATTAGACTATAAAAAGCAATGATTTTGCATTGTTTTTTAAAATCTGGGCAAAGTTAAAATCTATATGCTCAAATCCATATGATTTCTCAAAATGGAGCTTCTCAGTATTACAAGAGATCAAATTTCTGGAATTGTGCTACAGAATTTGTTTTATTATTTAGAAATTCCCTTCTCAAAGCTCACCACTGCTACAATAGTAGTTAGCAATTAAATACTGGCAAAGTATTCAAGGCACCTTTGCTCCCACACAGGAGCAAATCAGCCCCACAAGCATTCCCTGTACTGCCTTATGTTTATTGTGCAATAAAATCACACATTAAGCATATTCATTGCCTTACAAATAATAATTTAGTGCTAGATACTGAGCCCAGGGTAGTGAAATAGGAAAGACAGAATTAACAGACTTGCTTTCACAAATTTGATTAGTTAAGGTAGCTTCCAATTAAGTTTTGCAAGTAACAGTAAGCACTTAAAGCGGAGTCTGGCTTCAAACAGAATTCCTCAAGTTCTCTCAGTTACATACAACGATCAAATGATTTTTTTTAAATGTATGATTTCAATTCAAAATTATATCCCAGAATCCCTATTCTTTTTCCAAATATTTCTATATTAATGACATTTCAATCAACTTTGGTGACTTGTCATTTTGCCATTATTTCCCAACTTGCTAGCTGGAAGAATTGACATTGTCATTTTCTCCAGCAATGGTAATTTGGCATTTTATGACTTTTATTTTCAATCATTAAGTGTGCAAATGTGACAGGCACATTAACCACAATTCATATATCAAATAGTACATCTGGGGTTTTTTGCCCCATGTTTTGACAAATGTGTTTCTATTTTCTCTTCTAGCACAGAAGAGAATAAAAATTCTAAAACTGTAATCTTTGAAATGCTTTCTTACAGATCAAGCACAACTGGCAGATCCATTTGAGATGCACTAGGCAATTGATAGCACCATTTTATGATGCTTGATCCACACTCGCACAGACAATTTATCCCCGTTCTTGATGATATAAATGTATGTAGCTGATAAACACATATTGGAAAGAATAGCAGTCAACAGGTCTGTTGAGTATTAGCTTTAAAAAAAAAACTTTAGAAACAGTCATGAAAAACTGATATCGCCTATTGATGCACAACCAATGGGTCACTCTATAAGTAGGAACTGCCAGTTAAAGCATAACCATTCTGAACAACCTTAACATCCACTGTCAAGGAAACGTAAGATGTGAGCAAGGCAGGCATGGAAAAGAAGTTTCATTAATTACTGGACTGTAAAAAGTTACTGAAAATAGGATTTATCTCATGGAATAGACCATGTCCAGTAAAAACCAGTCCAGTAAAAACAATTTCACTCAAACACCATTTCATCTTGTTTATAAATAAAAGTTTAACTATTAATGACTTTTGACAATGTGATTGAAAATTGAAAGCATATATAAAACTGTGCACCAGTAACCAACGTATATTTTAACCATTTAATTTTTTTTAAGTCAATGGCTTTGACAGGTTTTTTTTTAATAATTATAGTTATCTTTTTGAACCACTACGATGTGTAGAATTGTGTTCCAGAGGTGTATTGATACTCAGTTTTAACAGACTTCAGACATTTAATTCAATACAAGCTCACAACCTGGAATGATTTTTGATAGTAATATCAGAAAGTATTACAGTTTTAGCTTTTGAGGTTGATGTCTGATGAACAGGGCTTATCTTATTCTACTTGAAAAGCAACATTTTGTAAATCAACTAGCATTCATTTGAATAAACAATAATATTCTTTAAAGCTCAGGACAATCTAACCTTCTGCTGAATGTGGCACTCTTCTGTACTGTCTAGCCTGTTAAAATCAAGGAACAAATGTGCTTTCATAATAATTCAATGCAAGAATCCTATTGAACTTCTTTATCTAATACAAATTTTGCCTACAACTTCATCCTCAAAATATTTCTTCACCAGATGCCTCCTTCTAAGTCAGCCCATGCCATTATTAATACATGAACATTTGGAAGATGTGAACAATCTTCCCTCATATTAGAAGGTAGCATCATCATGTCAAGACATCAGCTCTGAATGCTGATATACAGAATACTTGGGATTATGATTTCATGATGAATTGCAAGGATCTTCCCAGATAATATCCAAGTTCCAGCTTCCCTGAGAATAGGTAGGAAGTCATAATTAAAATATCTTTAGAAAAGAGAAATTATGCAGGATTTATAACTAGCTGTCAAAGAGTACTCTCTCTTTCTCTCTTACATTGAGTTTTCCCAGTTTTCTTGTTGAAATGATGATCCTCTCCAACTTCTTAACATACATGGGGTAGTTAACAGGGTAAGAGAGACAGCAATAAAAAAAAGCAACTGACTGCTGCTTATATCAGATTGAGGGGGAAAATGCTGGTCTTCCAAGTTTAATGTTGGTGTCCAATAGATAAAATCAGAGGAATCAAACAACCCAGAACCAATGCAGCCACCTCCAGGCGACTGAGTCCCTTGCCTCCAGCGGATTCAGGTTTATGGCTATGTCCCATTCCACCCACTTCGGGAAGAACATGAACTGTGGCAACGTACAGGAAAGTCCCAGCAGAGAACAACATGGCAACTCCAGTGGCATTGACTTCTGAAAGTGCCTGTTTACTGCTCTGTAAAATAAAAAAAAGCAAAATGCTGATAAAATACAAAACTCATCCTCCTTTAAATTGTACTTCAATGGCTACTCTACTGAAATTTCAAAAACATCTTTAGAAAGTATTATACCTTACCTCAAAGACAAACTAATGTTCTGGAGATCTAAAATCCTCTACTACCAATGAAAAATTTATCCTGCAAATTTTTGTCAGTGTAAAAAATCTAAATGCTGACAGATGACTTACATAAAATCCATAATTTGGTGCTAGTTAAAAAAAATGGTCAGCACAAGACCAATTAATTGCATTTTGTATGCACTATTTTTACTCAAAGAACAATTCATAATCCAGCAAAAATTCTCCATTAAACAAAATACCAAATATTTAAGCATCTGCAATACTGTTTCCCTGACGAACATACTGATGCACAACTGGCTGGTAAATATGATTAACCTGATTATTCTTAATATTTATTTATTGATTAGCCCTTGGTCCATATCAAAGTGCAGAACTCCAGAAACAATTATTACAAAAATTTGGTAGAAACAATTTTAAATGAAATTGGAATAGGAATAAAACACAATTTAAAATGTGTTCATTTTAAATTTCATTTAAAATGAAATTAGAGTAAAATACAATCTAGAATGAAATCAGAATAGAATATAATAATTTGGGATACAAATTAAATATGATTAAGATATTACAATGTCACCCCTGCATCTACGCAATCAGTCCTAAAATTACTATTAGAATTACATTATTAAATCAAATGCTCTTTCCTGCAATCTACCCCATTCTGCTGCACCAACTCTGTCCTTTTTTCCATCAATTTTATAGCAAATTTGATTATTTAAAACTGTTCACAGTCCCCAGCTGTTTTACCTTGCTTAATCCCAAATAAGTCACCATTGACAAAACAGGTGCTGCTAGTGCAAAAACCAGCAAGTGCTTCCTGATTCGATTCCGTTCAAGGCCAGCATGCATAAGAAATGAGACAAGCCCAAAAGCAGCAGGTGCCTACAACATAAAAGAAATAAAATATTTAATGCTCAAGTATAAAACAAGTTGTACTACCTTTGCAAAATAGAACGTTTAGTATGATCAAATGCCAATAGCACATTACTAAGCCCTTCCTTAAGTTTTTCTATTGGTGGAGTATAATGTATCATTAGTATAGCATTTCCTTAATGTGAGATAGTAGAGTTGCTACTATCTAATGGGGAGGATAGCACACTTCGGGTATAATAAAATACTTGTTTTCCTTTTCTTTATAATACTATACGCCGTACAATTGAAAAAAGTTAATACTTATTAACAAATACTTTTTAGTAAAAAAACCAATACTAAAATGCTTATTTTAATATTAGTATTAAAAATTAATAATACTCATACAGATTGTTATGATAAAAGCATTCTGGAGAGCTAAAGAGGCTGGTGAGTAGCAGTTTGCCTTCAGGTAATTTTGTGATTCCAAATATGCACCATGGCATATTGTGAAAATACAATTTCTATGGTAACCATTTAGTCAAATTAGTATGTAATTCTGGAAAATCAAAGAGATTGCTTGATCCTGTTACTATAACAAGAAGTCCAAAATATAAAGTTAGTATAGTTTCAAGCCCAATAATTGTTCAGAATTAGCCACTCTCTTATACAAGATCTATGTGAGTCTAATGAAAATTAGCTATATGTAAAGTATCTTCTAAGTACATTAAATTCAGCAGTAAGCAGCACTGCTACTTATTACATGCCATTACTGGGCTAGCACAGTAACTCCCACCTACACAGTACTTAACTGCATACTTCTACTCCTAGATGCAATTCTAAATACAAAAGCAAACAGAAATGCTTTAAAAAGTGCATGGATTTTTAAAAAAAGTTTTTGTACTTCACTGAAGTCTATGACGCCCAGTAACAAATATCATTTACTGATGAAAGAAGCATGGAAAAGTTTCATACTCAAAGCTTACCTTATGCAGCATAATTGCAACGAATACTATTAGCTGGACACTAGTCTGAGATGTAGAAGCAGCTGCACCCAAGGCAACACCATCAGCTTAATGAGGGAGGAAGGAAAAACAAGACACACAACAGTGAATCCATCCACTGATCAAAGAGTTACTGGAGCTAAATTATACAAGAGTAAGTCTGTCACCTGATTCTCTTATCTTAACCTGCTCTCCCATTCCTGATGGTGGTTTTAATATTTATGTTTCGGAGTAGATCCATGGCAACAGTTTTGAATCAGGAATGGTCACATAGCCAACAGTTTTGTTTAGTTCTTTGCAACATGGTGTTAAAACATATGCTTTGTTGATATATTTTTGGTTCTTCTGATCCCAGTGATCTAATCCAGTTATATTTCCCCATTCAGGGGTGGTGCATAATTAGGAGATCCTCCTGGATTCACAGTTTCTATTCTCTGAGCAGGAACCATATATTCATGTGGTGCACCAACTATGCCCTTTCCTGACCTGGGAATCCTTTGTCACAGTCCTTCATGCCTTGGTCACTTAACAATTGAGTCAATTTTGAACTAGGCTGGCCTTTTAAATCAACATTATGAAGAAATAAATTTACAACTAATAACTTTGCTCCTTAAATTATTGGTAGATTCATTGTGAAACCTAGGTATATTAAATGTCAATTTTGCTTTACATAACTAATTGGGGATTTAAAGTTCTAAGACTCATTCTAAAAGTTGAAAAGGGAATGTATGTTTGAGGGCAGGGTCTAAAAAGATTAGGGTCTAAAAATTCAGTTATATTGCTACAGTGTTTAAAACAAATGTATAAAGTAGCAGCAGTAAATTTATTTACCACGCCCTTATAGTTAAGTACAATACAGTAGCAAGAGAGGCAGTAATTCATATTATAATATACAAAAAATGTAAAACCACAATATTTTTTAACTTTACATTGTAATGGTTTTGCAGAAACAAAGTACAAATATTTGTTTAGATCTTTTTTAAAACTTTAAAAGATTTGTCTCCAAACATAATTCTAGAGGACTGACATTTTTTATGTATTTTCCTATTAAAAATCACTATAGCCCTGAGTTGCAGAGAATCGTCAGGCAAATATTTCTGCAGTTTAGTTTAGCCTTTTCCCTCCTCTCTTATCTCAAAGTGGACTAAACTTGGGGAGAAGAATAAAAAGAAGGTCCACAGCATTCTTCCATTATTAGTAGCAGTAACTACTGGCATAATGTCATGCAATTATAGCTTAACCTGCCTCATTTTTTAAAGAAAAACATAACCAACCAACAAAATTAACCTACCTGCTGCATGGACCACTAGTCCTAGTGTAGTAGTAATTTTGGAATTGCCCGACCTTCCTGCTTCTGGGTCTGAAATAATAAAGAAATCTTAGTCAAAATGATATAAATAAGAGAGGAGCAGGAGCAGAAACTGAAATGAAGAAATATTAGAAAAGTTAATATTAAAACAGAAGTTAAAGAGCAACTTTAGTAAAGTGGTTAAGGTGATGGCCTTGGACTTAAACTAGAAGACTGAGTTCTAGGCATTTTATATAGGATAAAAATATAATAATTGTAATATTATAGTGCATACCCAAAATTTGGACAGCACTTCCCATTAATATTGCAAAATGCTACATGGTTTGGCTCTGCACATATACTACGCTGGTACATGACAACATTCCAGGTTCTTGGGAGGAACTTGATGCATAAGAAGGCCAACACCAGCTAAAGAACTGGCAGCTATGACTTTTCATTATTGTGAACAGATTATAATAATGATTTTTCATCAAACTAAATTATCTCTATTATATTCTTTCTCAGTGCCTTTGAATCTTTCCTTCCTTCTTTCCCTTCTTCCACTTAAAAGGATGGACTATTCCATGAAATTGAATCCTTTCGAAAAATATTTAGTTATTTGACTATTTCTGAATAATTCTCACTTTGATTGGGAAAAGTTTGGCTTACCATCTGCAGTGTGGACGTGAGAATTGCCAATTTGATCTACCAGCAGCATAAAGACAAAGCCAAGAACAAGAGAAACACCAATGTAAGCATGTAATCTTGAATGGTCATGATTGTGGTTATGATCATGCACATCTGGAACATCTGCTTTCTCAGATTCAATGACCTTTTGACTCTCACTGACTGGATGGTGCTTTGCTAAAGGAAACCAAAAAGAACAGATGAAATTAGAATCGCAGAAGGCTCAATTCCTAATGTGTTAAAAGTCAAATCAAAACATGCTTCAGGACATTTTTAATTTTAAAAGTGACTAATTAGTTTTCAAATCTGGTAATTCTTGTATGATAAAAAAGAAAGAAAAACTTCACTGTGTACTTTTTCCATATGCAAAATTTGCATTAATATTTATTTAAATTGCACAATAGACTACAAAATGTACATGGTGAATATTTGTTATATCATCAATATTGTTAAAATGAAGATCAAATATCTGCATGCTGAAATATGTTGAAACATTCCAATGGGGTGAACTTCCTTTTTCATGTGACTGTACTTCCTTGGTAGATAACTGAACAATTATGGTACTGAATAATAAGAATTTACTTTTAAAAGATATCCAAATAGTAAGAAACATGATAAGCACATGATTTCTTGCAATAACGATGAATACTAGAAACATACTTTGAAATGACCACTATCCTTAGATATATCATATCATACATCAGCCATTAGGCACGGCTATTTTGCATGACTGCTCCAGTGAACTTGACAATCTGTTCTCAATCATATTCGATCTTCAAATATACCAACCAGAATGCTTCTATTAAACTTCCAATTTAAATTGTTATTAAAATGTGTAACATCATTCAAAACTGAGTGAAATGTTCAAAGTATAAACAGCGGAATATGCAGGCCTATTAAATTACGCAAATCTCTGCGTAGCATTTGCTCATATTTTCTTTTTTCCTCTGACTGGACCATGAATTGAGAAACCTAGTCCTACTAATCCACTGAACGTTTTTCAAGCATAGGAAACAAACTCTTGTGTATTTGTGTTTTCTTCATCTCTTTATAAGCAATTATCAGGAGAGCTACTGTATCTGGTGCTTTGGATGGCCCCAGATTATTATCCTCCAGACAAATGCAGCTCTTTCCAGCAGTCCATCTGATGCAGGGGTTAGCAGAATAAGAGAGAACCATGAAGAAGAGGAAAAGAGTTAACATCTGACAGGCTGCAATACTCTGATTGCTATTTGGACACTTGTCTCTCTAGAATTACTGTGTTGAGATGCATTCTATCTAGCCATATTCCATTAAAATGGAATGCAGACCTGATCCCTCTCCTTGCAATTACATAGTATTTTTGAGAAGAAATCATGCTTATGGTTTACAGTTGCCAGGATTATTAATTTCTGCAGAGAGAGACAAATATCAGCAAACTAAAATGCAAAGTATCCCTTTCTCAACTACTGCTGCCTTTCCTTCACTGAATTGTCAAATATTTAAAACCTTCTGTTATGGACAAGGGTATATAGTTAAGTTTTCTTTTTTCTACTCCTGTTTTTTTTTCGTATTTGTTGTAATTTTTATTATTTTTTATCCTTTCAATCCGCAAACCTTAATAAAAGTATTTGAAGAAGAGATATAGTTCAGGATGCTAAAAAGGCTTCAAGGCATACTATCAAATAATACTGTAGGTTTAAAGAAATAATCTTTGCCCAATCCCCCAAATTAGTAAACATTGCTTAACAGTCATGTAATGTTTGAACAAAGGTTTTGAACTGAAGTTCAAAGGGAATAATAGCCAGTAATGAAAGTCCGTCTGGTGGAGTAGTTAAGGCACTAGACTACAATCCAGTTGAATTTTAGTCCTGCCTTAGGAAAAAAGCCACCAAGGTGACCTTGGGCAGTTCCTCTCTCTCAGCCTTAAGAAGCAGGCAATGGGAAACCACTTCAGAAAATAGGGAATTTCCAGAAGTCAAAAACTGACTCAAAGGCAACCCCCACCCCACAAAGCCAGTTACCCTGGAGTTTTATGGAGGGCAGGGGGAGGGTTAGGAAAATAATTTGGGATGGATTGATAAACCATTTTAATTACTTTACAAATGAAAGCATTATAGGCACCAGAAAATTTCTGGCTTTATGCATTTTTTTTAAAAAAAATCCAAGCAGTATTTATTTCTTAATTAAATTTATCTGAACACCTAACATTGGATGGACTCTAGACATTTTACAAAACATGGTTATTAGAAATATACAAAATTGAATGACTAAAACAGTAAAAAAAAGTACAAGCTAAAATATAAAATGAAATGTTATTGCTAATACAATTAAACAACAAAATCCTCTAGGAAATGCATGTTTTTCATCTGCTTTTAGAAGGCCATGAGAGTTGGGGCTATCATAATAACCCTAGATAAGTGTTTCTGTGGCCAAAATAATCTGCTATCCTCCACTGAGAAACTCTTATTCCCTGCTTATCTAAATTCCACCAAAGCTATATTTATTTTCTTAATACTTATAAGCACTCTTTTCTGTCCCTCCCCTCATTAACATGAAAAAGATTTTAAAGAGGCAATGAACTATTAAAGGCTTCACTTTCAATATACATAAGGCCTGGCCATTTGCTGTATTCCTGTAAGGAGCTTCAGGGTTGAAAGGATTATCTGATAACAGCATTATTAGGGTGGGGATGGAGACACCTGCAAAGGGGGGGGGGGTGTCCTTCATATCCTGTTAAGGAGCTGGAGGGAATGACAGGACCTGACCCAGCCACACAGCAGCCCTCAGGTTTGCTAACCTCCAACCCAGTGTCCTAACCATGTAATCCAGCAGTCTCCAACCTTTTGGGCATCAGATTCTGTGGAGAAAGGTTTTTCCACAAACCAGAGGAGGTATGGTTTAACATGCTGCCTGCATTCTGTGGATGGGGCCTCATTGTTTGCATGGCCTGGTTTCTGGCATGTTGCAACCCAGTGCACAGACCAGGGGTTGCAAACCCACACACCCCATGTAAGCCACCACCCTGAACTTAGACAATTTGAGACAATGTAAGCATTTGGTAAAATATTGAAACTGAAGCTGATAAATAATATATAGTTGCCCAAGCAGGATAACTGTATGTCATATTATGTGATAGTATGCTGATCTTCTCTAAGATATGTGGGCAGGAAAATATATTTTTTTTTAAAAAAAAGTATTAAGATGTTGCAGAAAACGGGACTGTACTACAAAAATGCCTATGTTACAATCAAAAGTATGTAATTATATAAACTGACATAAATTTGCTTATTTTAAATACATTCTCCAATGGTATTTATTCATCTGATTTCAGCCTGCTGCAATCAATGATTCTCCACAATTACATCTCCAGTTGCTAAATCAAGTGAAGGAAATAAGAAATAGATCTGTCCCTGACCTCTATATCAAGCTCCTACATTGTTTTTGAAACATCATCTAATGTTTATAAACATAAAGAGGAGAAAGATGAATTGTGGTTGATACAAAATTCAGTTCTTATTCAATTTGATCACATGAATTAGAACATACAGTCTGTACGATTTCAATTTACAAATCCCTTTAAAATCACAAGAAAAAACTATATAACTTCATATATAGCTTTGAATCACAATGTATCACAATTAAATTTTAAAGTGCCATGAGATAAAATCTGTTTTTAAAAAGTAAAGTCTCCTACATTTTGCATTTAATTTTGAGGAGGAAAAAACAAATCTCTTTTCCATAGTAGTCAATGTTTATAATCTGAGCAAAAGGTCTGTTTTATTCCAAATTCCTTGTACCAGAATAAGAGTCATTTTCTTACCCTCCAAAAGATCTTCATAAAGTGCATGTACTCCTTCAGGCACAATGACAGCCAAGGCAGTTCCACAAAGGAGCCCGGCACCAAGAACTGTAACAAGTTTTAATCTTTCCTGAAAAATAAAGGTAAAATAATTAATCAAAGGAAATGTGAAGATAAATATTGTATGTATGCGTGGATTATGTGTGTGTGTAATATATATGGAGAAAACAGTCATATCCTTCATCTCCAGCTAACCCATTTGCATCTCTAGCTTGGAACTGGAAAAGGTCATGGACCTCTTTGCTATCAGACCTTTGAACCATACTGTACTGTTCTTCCCATAAAATATTCCCATAGTATTTTAGACATACTATGCACTTGCTGTTTATTAATTAAGCCTTACTTCAGTGACAGTTCCATATGCTTCACTGTCTTGTTTCCACTCCAATACACAGACACACACACAAATAGGCCTTTTTCATTATCCTCATCCTGAATACAAACAATAGAAATGTGGATGCCTACTTACCCAAATAAAAGAGATATACAAACACAGTATTTAATTGTTTCTAAGTACTGTACATTATCTGAACTGAGGACTGTTTTACATTGATATTTACATAATCTGTTTGATTCTTATTCCAGTAACATGATTTTGAAATGTCAAAAGAGGAAGTTTATCACTCAAAAGATTTCTGGAATGCAGATGTATAAAACACACATTTTAGCCAATACAGTATAAGCACCAATTGCCTGTCAGAAAAAATAGGTGGTCTCATATTTTAAAAAAATAATCTAAAGTAAAACATTTGATCATATGAAAACACATAATCCCAGCCTTTAAAGTTGAAGCAGATATTATTAAAAGTAACAAAAGCCAAATTTTATGGTTTACAATAAATATACAGACTATTATAATATACACAATCCACAAATGCTCTTGGAATGCTTTATTCAAGACACCTGATGCTATTATATTTTATTAAGGAAATAAGACAATGCAAATCTATGTGACAGAGGCATTTGATGCTTTGACAGTGAGCTATTCACATTATCTTTTTATTTACATATTTAAACCAACATTAATTTTCTCTTACAAAAGTTGAAGGTTGCTCACAGTATGCAGAGTCTCTTGATTGTGATAGCATCGAAATAAGATTAATGAAGAAATATATACTCATTTAACTCTGAACATGCATGAATGCTACACAAAGAATTAGAGATTTTCTATCTCAGTGTGAAACAATAGGGATTTGCATTTAAGAAAACAGATTTAAAATTAATATTTTATTTTAGATCTGTTTAGCTTTTTAAAGTTTGATTTAAACCATCCTGAGATTTTCACATTTTCAAATCCTTACTTTCAAACTCAAATCAATTTCAGTTTAGAAAATTATTTTCTCACATAATTTGGAAAATAAAGAACCTATTTTCTGTAAATAGGCAGACTTGATGATCACCCACAAGTATTAGGTATAGGTAATAAGCTAAATGACCAGGCAATTAGCTTGCAAAATTTTGAAGCATGCAAGTAAGTTTACGTGTTTCTTTTTTCTATGAACAAAGTATTTGTACAGGATGGAAAAAATATAGCTAAATTTCTTCAAGTTATTTTAACCTGGCATTCTGTTTTGTTATTTTTAGACATACTATGCACTTGCTGTTTATTAATTAAGCCTTATTTCAGTGACAGTTCCATATGCTTCGTTTACTTTGGAATTGTGCAGTAAATAAAATTACATTTGGCTTCCATTATTAAAATAAGTTCCATTTTTGCAGACATCTTTATATAATCAGAATATTTTTTTATATCATGGGCAGGATGTTTTGGCACAATGTGCATACTTTGAGTACAATAACAATTAATATACAGAGCTGCCTTTGGCTTGCTGACTCTTTTAAAATATACTGGAAACTATTCCTTCCAAAATGTAGAATATTTTACCTCATTGCATATACCTACAATGTGGGCACGTATTTTTTTAATACACTAACTTTTAAATACACATATGCAAGAGTTCAGAGAAAAACAACTATGTGAAATAAGGTTTCTTTCTTCAGATTTTAGCCAACAGTACTGAAAAAAGAATAGGGCAATTTATTATCTGAAAAAAATCAGGATTTTGCATACAGCAAAATGATTTCTTATATCAAATTTCAAAAAGACTGATTCTCTCAGACAAACTTTAAAACTGCTGAAGATCGTAATATCTGACACCACAAAAGGAAACTGGGCTTTGCAGAAAGAATTGGAGAGGAAAATCCTCTAGTTGAGTAATCCCTGATTTACAACCACAATTAAGCCCAAAATATATGTTAAGTGAGAAATTTGTTAAGTAGGTTTTGCCCCATTTTACAACCTTTCCTGCCACAGTTGCTAAGTGAATCACCGAAGTTGTTAAATTAGTAAAACGGCTGTTAAGTGAAATCTGGCTTCCCCCATTGACTTTGCTTGTCAGAAGGTCACAAAAAGGGGATCACAAGACCTCAGGGCTCTGCAACTATCCTAAATGTGAACCAGCTGTTAAGCAGCCAGATGTAAATCACGTGACCAGGGAGGGATGTTGCAACGGTCACAAATGTGAAAAATGGTCGTAAGTCACTTTTCCCAGTACTGTTGTAGCTTCGAATGGTCACTAAACGAACTGTCCTAAGCCGAGGACTACCTGTAGTCAAGATATCTCAAAGCTGACACGATTTTTCTTTCTTCCTTTCTGCCATTTTACCTTTCTAATTCTGCAATACAAGCATTGAGGTTAAAAGGCGCCCGACCTGAATGAGGAGCTTATTCCAAAAGTTTATTTAACGAGGATTTTCGTTTCCACTTGCGGCTGGTTTTATTTGTTCTTTACAACCCCCTCCCCCCCCCCCACCAACACCTCAATATCGGTGGTGAATTCAGAGGTGAAAAACCAACTCTTGCATTCTTCCGCACACCTGGACGGCAGGTGTTCAGACCGACCCTTTCCTTACCTCGGAAAAGTTGACGGCCAAAGGGATGATCCCGGCCACATAGCAGCCGATCAGCATAGCCAGGGAGAGCAAACTAATGGATAAAAAATCATCCATGGCCGGCTTCTCCTCCAGGCTCAGCGGCTCAGCAGGGGAATTCGCCGTCGCGGCTCCGAATAAAGCCACATCGGCCAACCACTTTGGCCGAGCTCCTCAGCGGCAGGCAAGCGGGGCGAGCACCCCGTTTTCCTGCAGAAAAAAAGAGGAAGCCAAGCGGCTCAACTGTTTTATTTCCGAGACTCACGGAAACCTCCGAAGAGGCCGCTTCTCAAAGTCCCGCTCCGGAGTCCGGCTTCTCCTCAGCTGGGCTCCCACTCAGCTCCACGCAAGAGTCTCCCCGCTTTCTTCAGAGGGAAGGCAGGCAGGCAGGCGAACCAGGCCTCATTACCAAAGCTCAGCTCCTCCTCAGCCAATAAGAAATTACATCCATGGAAACAGAAGGCGGGAAGAAAACCCGCTTGCCCTTCCCTCCTCTAACCCGCTATTATCTCTCATCTCCCTCCGCTAGCGCCGTAAAGGCCAAGTGGCAGTCGGCCCTCCACTTCCTCCTCCCTTGCTCAATTTCCGGGAGACTTGGCAGTTGAAAGGAAACGTTATAAAGTCCAGGTTTAGTTGTTCTTTCCCTTCCGGCCCAATGTAAGATGGCAGACTTAATAACTCCAGCGTGCTATTATGAAGTCTGGAAGCAGCGACGCCCTCATTAAAGATGGACGCCCGATGAGACCTTCCTCCTCCTTTAAAAAAACACAAAAAAACGTCCGAGTGTGAAATCTCGCGGGACAAGCATAGAGGCCTCTCTAGCTTCCGAAACCGGAGAGCGAAAGCAACGGCGTCTCTATGGTTTCAAGCCGAGGTTGCGGGAGGGGTGGGCGTGTGTTACCCACGCACGGAAAGACTAAGGTTGCCCTGCATCCGGCAGCCGCGGTGCATTGTGGTAAGAGGCGTCGTGGGGAGTTTGTGCTTCGCGCCTGAGCCGAGCGGAACGAGTCGCCATGGTGAGTCGAAGGAGATAAAGCGTGAGCGGCCGCCGTTTTATGAGGCTGAGGCCTGAAAAAGGCGGGCTGAAATTATTTGCAAAAATAATAATAAATAAATAAATAAGGGGGTCCACGTGAATAGAACACCTTCGGCTCGTTACTCCTTTGCAGTGGGCCTGAGGTGGCCATGGCGGCGATGGGAGGTCGGCCAGTTAACTGGGATTCTCCCCCCCCCCCCTTCTCTCTCACTCTTGAGAGACCCTACAATATTTCCAGTATTGGGGCAGAAGGACCAACCCGCCCTCGGAAGGGGTGTTCAGGGGGGGCCACACGGAAGGGCGATGCCAGCGCCTCATCCAACTCCGTGCGGAGTTCCCCTGAAGACGACGACTTCTTTTTTTGTCCGCTGGCCTTCATTAGATTTGCCAAACCCAAAGGAAAAGGCCCGCCTGGAGCGCAGAGAAGGGAAGTAACGGTCCCCTTCAGACAGAGGAAATGTATTGGGACGTTTTGTCACCTGGGTCTTTTTTTTTTTAAATGATTTGAAAGTGAATTGTAGAAAAATCAACCGAAAAGCAATTCCGATGATAAAACGAATAGGAGCAGGAACCGTTTAGTTATAACCGGTCGAGCTTTACAGTGTGTTTTTTTTTTAATTCGAATTGTTCTGGGAAAAAAAAGGTCGAGAGCCATGGGGGGGGGCATTCGCTGAAATGGAAGGATGAATCTTCCTGTAGTGCATATGCATCAGAATAAAACTACATTGGTTTCTGTATGTAAAAATTGTGTGTGCGCGCGTGCGCAGAAACAAAAATCTTTGCATTTGACAGATCTAACTTCTTAACACTTGTACCATATTTGTTGATGCCCTTTTAAGATTGTTGTCTTTCCTTTTCAGTCTCATACAATTCTGCTTGTTCAGCCTACCAAACGGCCCGAAGGCAGGACTTATGCAGATTATGAATCTGTAAATGAATGTATGGAAGGTAATTTTTTTTAACTTTAAATGGGTTTTAAAGGGCAGTTCATTCTTAGAATGAGCTGAGGCATTTGCAGGAAAATAGCGAATAAATCATCTACTCTTGCATGTAATGTGCCAATTAAAATAATACAGGTAGTCCTCAACAATTCATTTAGTGACCATTCAAAGTTGCAACAGCGCTGAAAAAAGTTACTGATGAGCATTTTTCACAGTTATGACCTTTCCAGCATCCCCGTGAACATGTGATCAAACCAGATGCTTGGCAACTGGTTTGTATTTATGATTGTTACTGTGTCCCAAGATCATATTATCACCTTTTGGGATCTTTTGACAAACAAAGTCAATGGGAAAGCCAGATTCAGTTAACAACTGGGTTACTAACTTATCATCTGCAGTGATTCCCTAATAACTGAGGCAAGAAAGGTGGTAAAATGGGGCAAAATTCACTTTAAAAATGTCTCAACAACAGAGATTTTGGGCTCAATTGTGGTCCTAAGTCAAGGTCTACCTGTAGTTAATTTCAAAGAGCTGCTTCTATGTGCTTAGAAACACTGTTTGGAATCAAATTGAAAGTAGTGCATAATTGTAAAGTCTGTACTTTTTATTAGATTAATGAAGTAAATGTCATTGGTGATCCCTGCTCTAGCAGTTTGATACAAGGATATCTTACGAACCCCAATACCCCTCAGCTTTGGGCAGTATAGTCAGTCATGCAGAATAATGAGGCAATATCTAGATTACAGGATATTTAGTAAGATTACATGATATTTAATGTAGAAGGTTCGAAAATGATGAATCTATATCTTACTTTTCTTGCAATTCTTATACAAAATTGTAAAGGTATTTATATCCACTCATGAATAGAAAAATTAACATTTATTCCTAGCTTTAGCATATTTCTCTTCTGATCGCTTGTTTGTATTTCTTAACATTCAAGTATTCTGACAACTAGGTGGCACAAATGTGTAATGTAACTGCTAACCATTATTTTTTTCTTTTTTAGGAGTCTGTAAAATGTATGAAGAACACCTGAAGAGAATGAATCCTAACAGCCCTTCCATTACATATGATATTAGCCAGTTATTTGATTTCATCGATGATTTGGCTGACCTTAGCTGCCTTGTGTATGTATCATAGAATTTAACATCTACAATTTTACTTCTACAGTTATATATATGCTGGTTTGCACATATGTAATTAGACTTTTAATGTTGCTGGTCTGTGCTTCTGCCTCTTGAATGTGAGTGATATTTAATGAGCATTACTCTGAATGTAAATATGTTTTTGAAACAAATATAATTTATCTGATATTGCTTTGGTTATCTAGAAAGTATTTATCAAATTAATATCGCCACCCATCTCACAAAATCCCCTTTTAATTTTCATTCACCATTGTAGAACCAATGCTTAGGTAGCTTATAATTTACTAGAAGTCTAAAATTAGCTGACAGTGAAGTACAAAATCCTGATTTGGATTGCATTCAGTATTAACTGGTTGAGACTATTATCAAAATACCAGAATTCCACAGTGTTTGCTACTGATGTTTAATGGACAATTTTTATTTATTTTTCTGCACTTTTGATTCCTGGTGACTGCCTGGACTAATCCCTGCTGTTTTCTTGATCAGTTTTTTTTTATGGTGATGTCATTGCTTTATTCCCAGGGCTGACAAAGAGTGATTGACCCAAGGTCACTCAGCTGACTTTGTGCCTATAACAAGATTTAGAATTCAGTCTCTCAGTTTCTATCTTGATACTTTAAGTATAACACCAAACTGGCTCTCCAAAGAATGTTCACATGGAGGACATTTCCAATTTATTGACTTGATAAATTCCTTAATTAATAACCTTAATTCCAAGAATGCAACAAAAGTTCATGGAATAAATAGGATATGAGGGAAATAGTTAATAAAGAGTTAACAAAAACTTATGTGAACCAAAGATACGTATATCTAGGATTTATAGGTTTTTGCTGTGAGATAAAAACTACTTTTGTATGTTTTATAAGTACAATCTAATCCTAATGGAATGTCAACAGTTCTTTATTGAATAATCTCTGTATAAAGAGAAATTGCAACAAGTATTTGAACAGTGAATTATTTAGGAATACACCTATCTGTATTTTATATTGTACTAATTCACTGGTATACTTTTATGAGGGAGTTGATTTTATGTAGTACTTTAAAAATGGCTAACAGTACAAAATATTATAAAGGCTGAAAAGAAAAAGATTTCCCAGAATGATGAAAATTGTGCAGTTTAATCAGCTGAACGAAAAAATCCCCTGGAGGAGATATATCATAATTGAAACTTTTACCTGATCATTATATTGAAGTCTTCTAGTGTGGACATTTGGACTAGGTACTCTGAAATACTTAGATTTTAGCCAGCTTCATATTGGAGGAGACATTTCTTTGCATATATCTTTTTAGTAGGATTGTGCAGCAATCTGGATTCACAAGAAAAAAAGGTAATTTGGAGGGCATGTGTCACATCTTTTGAAATTTCCTTAAAATAAGCCTAGGTCATTTAAGGACTTTCTCACAGGTAAAAGCTATACCATAAGTGTCCCTGCAATGTGCAAATCTCCTTTGCTCTTTCAGTTCCAGATTGCTGCACAGTCCTACTCTTTAATTCCTTAAAGTAGAACTAGCCCCTTAATTTGAGCCCAGTTGCTCGCTGAAAGTCAGTGCATAGACAAAGTGTATATATTCAGAATAGTAAATAGTTTATATTTTGGCAGTCATGCTCTAAACCAGTGGAAGTTTCCAAACCAGGTTCAAGATTTGTAACGTTAGAACAATGTTATTTATGTGCACATTACAATAGCATGCATAATCACAGCGAGGTTATTTCTCTTTTGGAGGAGCAACAACTTAACACTGTAAATTTGAGCATCCAAGCATTCCCTGAGTAAGATTAATAAAGAATAAAGCTTTGTTGAGCATCTAACATCAGTACTTCCATTTTACCTGTAATGAAATTGGTTTTCTAGTCCTAGACCTCTCCATTATCATTGTTTCAACACTTCTATTGTCTTACTGAATTCTCTTGTGAAGAAGAAATAAATGGGTGTCATTGACATATTGGTGATAACTTTATTATGAACTTCTAAGCAACATTACCCATTTAATTAGAAGATTATGGAAACCATGGAATAGTGGAGTACACTAATTGCTAACTCCAGTATTGTGATAGTGGACCTTTCAAAATGTATTCCTTTGTAAAGACAGAACAACTTTAAACAGCACTTTAAATGTTACTTTAAGTTCCTTAAAAAGATAGCTAATATTCTGATTTTTCTTTTTCTTTTTTTTTTCTTTTTCTTTTTTGTCATAGAGTGTTTAGATTTTAGGAAGCCACCAGAGGGCATGCATGTCATTGCCAACTGCCCAGAATTATATTTTACAGATTGGGCAAGTAAATATATAAATATATACAGACTTGTATAAGATTTTTAAGTAAACAAATATATATTCCTCTGTAGCCATAACAGTCTAAATGATATATCTAATACTGCACCTTTTATGACATACTATATACGATATATTGATGATATACGTCTACAATAAAATTCAAAGATCTTAAGCTTTTTTTAAAAAGGAGTAAAAGTTTGTTTTATTACATATTTTATTACATATTGAAATAGAATGAATATAGTGTGTGCTTAATTTCTGCCTCAACGTTGTTATAGAATTACATTCAAGGAAATAATTGTTACTTCAGAAAGACTTGTTTTTGGAAATAGGGGATTCCAAAATGTTGAGAATTACTGGTTTTAAGAAAATGCTATGTAGAAATGTGCGATGAAAAGCAATATTAAAAATATTAACTGATCTATTTTTTCCTACCAGCTATCGTGCTGATACTCAGACATACCAGCCGTACAATAAAGATTGGATAAAGGAGAAGATCTATGTTCTTCTCCGCAGACAAGCTCAGCAAGCAAGCAAATAATGGGGCACTGAGGGGAGGGTGTGGACATCAGGTGTGTACAGCATTCTGTAGTGAAAGTCTTGTATTGTAGTCCACTGTTCATTCTTATAAACCTATTACTAGGACTGAGTCAGTTAGAACTGTAAGAGACTTGTTCAATTCCAGAAGAAAATGTCTTTTACAGAAGTTTAATTTTTAATTTTTCACTTTTCTTAGTTTATTTTGTTCAAGGTCCTCAAGATTATTCATATCTCCTTTGCCACCATTGCTATATGTACTCCTCATAAGGGGAGATCAGTAGTATTACTTGGAGGCAGTGAAAAATCATAGTGAAAAATGAAATAAATGCTCTTTAGTTAAACATATTGAGTGGTGATTTTATAAGCTGGGTATTCAAACAAAAACACCTTTTAATATATTTTCCAGTTCATATTGAGATTCTGAGTTCACACATTAAGCCAGGTTGGATGTAACTATAATTTGTTGAATAGCTTTACACAACATATTAAAGTATAAACCAGAAATGGGCAATCTGTCACTGCTTAGCATTCTGCACTGCTAAATTTTGGTAATAAAATTGTCACATTTGGTCTTTGGGATCCCCACTCCCCTTATTTTTAATAATTAGGATTAAAATGAATGAAGCTTTTGGATTCCATTTCTGCTGTTGCCCCTCTAAACCAATCAAGAATTCATATTTTTGGAGTTGATTGTACATAAGCTTGGCAGTTTGGTGGGCTTTAAAGATGGAAATAGCATATTTATGGGAATTGTAATGCTTCTGTTTCACTTTGCACTAGGACTACCGGATTATTATTGTTTATTAAATTTATATGCTGTTCGTTTCATGTTTCAGGTGACTGAGCGGCTTATAGTGTAAAAAACAGATAGAAAAACAATAAAAACAGATTAAAATGACAAAAGATTTTAAAAGACGTAGAACATTTTAATTCTTTGCTGCCATGTAGTAGCTAACTGAAGGTTTGCAGTCCAGATCTGCTGCTGTAGATTACATTTCCCCCAAACAGTTCAGGGAATAAAGATGGTTTTAGGGGCAAGAATGGAAGAGGAAAGAATTTCGATCTTAAAATATGAAGAAAATCCAGAATATTTTGGTTTCGTCTTTTCAGTGGATGGGTTCCAACCCTGCCCTTTAGACATTACCCATTCTAAACAGAATCAAAGGTTTATGCTTTGAGATAAGCAAAAATTTAAAAAATTACATATTTACTATTGAGCACAACATACAAATCCGGCTTTGGGTTGCCACATCATAACATTTCATGCAAAATAAAAATACAAACGAACAGTCTCTTTGGAATTTAGTGCTATGAACTAAGCCTGGGTTCTCACTGGTTGCTGAATTAACACTTAAAACAGTTCATTAGGGAAAAAAACTTGTATTCAATAAATCACTGCAAGTTCTTGTTATCCCCATACTGACTGCTCAGAAGCAGGTGCTTTCTCACTATGCAATACAGTCCCAACCACTGTTTCAAAACTAGTAAGCAAAGGGAGTATATCAAAACATTTTATTATATACAAAAGAAGCAAGCTAGAATGAAAAATTCTGCTTTTGGAGTGATATTGTTACTATAAGTCTGTGATGGCGAACCTATGGCACGGGTGCCACAAGTGGCACGTGGAGCTGTATCTGTGGGCACGCGAGTGTTGCCCTAGCTCAGCTCCAGCACGCATGCGCACGCTGGCCATCTGATTTTCGGCCCTTCTGGGTCCACTGGAAATCAGGAAACAAGCTGTTTCCAGCCTCCAGATGGCCTTTGGGGGGATGAGGAAGGCAGTTTTCACCCTCCCCAGGCTCCTAGAAAGCCTCTGGAGCCTGGGGAGGGTGAAAAAACGGGCCTATCGGGCCCACCGTGCCAAAAGTGGGGGGAGCATGGGGGGATCATACATGTGCGGGGAGACAGGGCGCATTGAATTATGGGTGTGGGCACCCGCTGCGCTCCCCCCACTTTTGGCACGCGACGGCAAAAAGGTTAGCCATCACTGCTATAAGTGATAAGAGGGTTTTTTATTACATTTAGCATGACAGAATGTAAAGTATTGTGAATGGGATTCAGAATTGCTTATCCATTAATACAGAGGATGTAAGATCAGCAGATACTACTGTTTGTGGAGAACAGTGTTATTGTTTATGATGATACCCGGATGGTTCTCTCTGCCCCCTCACTGTTGTCTCTGTGCGCAGCTAGTTCATCCCCCTGCATTGCACCCTGGGTAGTCATGAGCATGAACTAAACAAACTAGCATCTTAGGCAGCCAAACTACTCTGTAATAACATTGTAGACTCCCTGATTCTCAATGTACAATTGCCATACACTAAATAATAAATACACTTACCTCTCACATTCCAGAGGATCTTCCAAATTTTCATGATAGATTTGCAGGGGTCAGAGTGGGAATCAATCAGTCCTTCAGAAACCATGTTCCGTGAGTAGAGTCTGTATCACAGACCATCTGTATTTAATTCAGTATATTTAAACCTTGGAGGATATAACACTTTAACTGAGCAAAATGATCTTGCAACTTTACTTGACATTTTTAATTGATTGGATTGGATTTTTATATTGGTTTTTAATTTAGAAGTATCTCCAACAATTTAGGCAAAAGCCAATTATATTGGGATGTTCTGTTTCCTCTGATACATAGCATTGCTGCATATCATTACCAATTCATTATCACAAAATCTAATTCTCATTAAACTATTCTGGCTTAAGCTTCCATCTGCTTTCACGTCATTGCATTCCTCTGAATTTGAGGTTAGATAGGTGGCTCAGCTGTGTTTCGAGAGTATTCCTGGTCTGCACACATTTCCTTTCAGTGTTCAAGGATAGAGAAGAACTACCATGCCAATCCATTCAAAGAAAGTAGATTGGCATGGTAGAATATAAAGATGCTGGATTGCAACATCTATTAAGGAAATAGAAGAAATACAATTTTATTTCCTTAATAGTAATGAGAAAAAAACTTATTTTGAACATATGCATGTTTATAGTCTTTAGTCTGGTTGAGAGATAGCCTATAATATTCCAATGAATACTGCAACTGGTACAAGAGAGAGGAAAAATCTATTCCTATGCAATTATTGCTTTTTAACTGGGGGTAGAGCCAAGATGTCTTTTCTGTTTAATTCCTTTACTGCGACATCTTGAGTAACTAAAATAAGAATGGATAGGAAGGCCAGAGTACAAGGGTTGCACTAAGGAGCATGGTGGCTCACGAGATTAGGATGTTGAGCTGAAGATTGGCAGGCTCACGTTCAAGACCTGGTTGCTGCTAAGGACGAGGGGAGCCTTCTGTCACACCCTCCAGCTTCTGACGACTCAGCAAATCAAAAGCAAGTGACCATGTGTAGATAAATAGATATCACTTCAGTGGGCAACTTAACAGGGACATGAAAAGAGCCTACAACTGGACATCCCCCTGAGCAACAGTGATGTCACCTTTCAATCCTTTCAACCCAGAAGCACATCGATGTGCCCGACACAACTGTGGTAGCAATGGTTGCACTCCAGACTTGCTGTTGTGCAAGCAAAATACACAGAATTCAAGACTAAATGGATGAAACATTTGAAACTCTTGAAATGATTTGTCAATAGGTACGTGATAGAAGTGTTTAAAATCAAGCATGATATGGCAAAAGTGCAAACGGAGAATTTTTCTTTCTCAAAAGCCTAGGCCCAGAGGTTATCCAATGAACCTAATTTGAAGGAGAATTCAAATAAAAGTATTTTTCACATGTTGCATAATTTATCTGCAGAATTCATTCTCACAAAAAACGGATGGATTATTAACTTGAGTAGCTTTAAAGGGGGACTGAATAAATTTATGAAGGACAGGTGTATATATGAAAGTCTACTAATCTTGAATATTACCTCTGGGCTCTGGTCAATATATTTCCAAATTTTAGGCTCAAGAGTAACAACCACGGGAGACGGATATATAATTTCTTGTTCCTGAATACCCCAATGGCCTCTGATTAGCCACTGCAAAAATAAGCAGGATTTAACTAGCCCTTTGTTTAATCTAGTTGGGCTACTTTTATGTTCCAAGTTTTGTGAGGGAAGAAAGAGGTGAATTATTTTTTGCAGAGTGCTGTCTACTCTCTTGAAATTTTCATCAATTGAAATCATCCACCACTCCCTATCACAAGTTAAATTCTACAGCGTACAAAGCTTGATTCAGTCCATTATGCCTGAGTAGCAGTGGTGGGTTGCTACCGGTTCTCCCTGGTTCAGGCGAGCTGGTAGCAGAGATGGTGAGGTGAGAGCAAACCGGTTTGCTCCGATTGTCAGTTGGGCCCTCCCGCCCACTCCTGCGCTATACCTACCTATATTCGTTCATTTTTAGTCCAGTTGATAGGCGCAGCAGAGTGGATTGCTGTGCCTCAGGTCTTCTGAAATTCAATGCGCTTGCACGAAGCGAACTCGTGGTAACACCAGTTGAAACCCACCACTGCTGAGTAGGGCATTGGTTATTATGTCCATAATATCTATGCTATAAATAAATAAAAATACTGTATTTTTCGGAGTATAAGACGCACCTTTTTATTCCCCAAAAAGAGGGTGAAAATCTGGGTGCATCTTACAGTCCAATTGTAGCCCCACCCACTCACCGGCCCCCACCCTTCAGACATTTTCAGGCAGTTCCAGGCGGCAGTAATCTGGGTCGGGGCACAGCCTGAGGAACAAACCTCTTCGGGACGGTTTGTGGGGGGGGAATCTACCCAGCAGCTTCGGGGAATAAGGCGGGCCCCATGGTTTGTGGCTGGTCACCCCTCTGGCCGCCCAAAGGACAGTTCAGGGCAGACATTCGTCGCGATGACTTCACTCCCCAGCAATGTGAGGAGCCGCCGCCTCCTAAGCCCTCTCCGTGCCCAGGAGCCGAATGGTAGCCCCTAAAGTGAATCCTGCAATGGTTGTAAGTGTGATAAATGGTCATAAGTTAGTTTTTTTCAGTGCTGTTGTAACTTCAAATGGTCACAAAATGAATTGTAAGTCAAGGACTACCTGTAACGTATAACTACAGATCTCAAGGTGGTTGACAGGTATGGTTTTCTCCTTGGTAGTTCCTTGATTATTGTTTTCTGATTATTTATCTGATGTTAATTCCTGCTTATTTGGGTGTTGATTGCTGAAAAGAATATGTTATGATCTTCTTTGTTTCTTCTTAGCTTTTTTTATTGCTTCTTGAATAGTGTGTAAATGTGGTTTATCTTTATGTGTTTATTGATTGCTGATTTGTTTGAATGCCAAGCTCCCAGGAATTCTCTGATATTTTGGATTGAGCACTGGTTAACTAGCACTGATGGTGTTACCTAATGAAACATCTGCCTAATGAAACATCTGCAAGCAAACAACTAAGCTCAAAGAGCACCAAGGACAGTTCAACTCTGAGCTGCACATATTCTCTTCTAATGGAATTTATTTTTCTGCTGTGCATCATACCAAGTTAATACTGTTGCATCTCTTCCTCCCACTCTATGTTATCTCTTCCTCTCACTCTACTCAATAGTTCTGCATCACAAATTCCATCTCATTAAGACATTAAAGATTGCTGAATATTATTTTTTTTTAGCTTTAAAAGCAGTTTCGTGTCTGTAAAATCAGTGCTTTTGGAATTCAGAATAAATAGGGCGGTAGAGAAGGTTTTAAGCAACGCATAAACTTACTTTAAACCAAAAATGCTCATATGAAAATGGATATGTATTTACTAGGACTGTGCAAAGCTACTTGGAGAAACTGAAATACAGTTTCTAAGTTCAGCATTTGTTATCAGCCTAATCATTACTTTTTTGCTCCTGTATAAATATATGCAATGCAATCATAGAATCTTTCAGTGTAAGCAAATATCCAGGTTAAAAGGCTTCATGTAAAACTGAAATGGAAAAAAAAATACCCGTTTCCTGATTGCAGTCCACATCAGAGTTAAGAATGCAGATTCACATCTATCACATCTCAGCACTATAGATTTGCTTTTTGCTCTGAATTAGATTAAAAAATAGAAAAATAGATTTTCCTATTCTTACTATTTTTGTAACAATTTGGGAACAACTTCTATATTCAGAAAGAGAATAAATGAAGAACCAGTATAGTCAAGGTGTTGGACCGACAGTGAGAACCCCAAGTTCTAGTCCATCCTCAGCTATAGTGACTCAGAGTGACTTTGAGCCAATCATTGTCAGCTCAGGTTACCTCATGGGGCATTATGCATATATCCTTAATCTCATGAATGACAGGTGAACCTAATAACTAAAGAGCCATTTTGTGTAGACCAAGGGTCCTCAAACTTTTTAAGTGGGCCAATTCATAGTCCCTCAGACTGTTGGAGGGGTGGGCCGGACCAGCTGGGTGGGCATGGCTAGGTGGTCATATGACTGGGTGGGCATGGCCAATTTAGCATCCATTAAACAATACACACAAATTAAACTTTAATTTGTTTTGCTCTTGGGAATGTTTTATTTGCTTTTGTTTGCCTGTTGCTTCTTTGGTTGACTTTTCTTTTTACTAGATTGTTTTTTAAGTTGTTTAGGAGTCTAGTGGTTCACTTCAGGAAACTCAGTTTTGCAGCAATTCTTCTCAGTCCCTAGAATCAACGTCTCTCTCTCTGTGTCTCTCTCTTGTCTCTCTCTCTCTCTCTTTTCCTTCCCCTCTCTCTTTCTCTCTCTCTCTGTCTCTTGTCTCTGTTTCTCTTTTCCTCCCCTCTCTCTTTGTCTCTGTCTCTCTCTCTCTCTGTGTCTTTCTCTCTCTATTTCTCTATTTCTCTCTCTGTCTCTGTCTCTTGACTCTCTCTCCCTCCCTCCACCCTTTCTCTATCTCTTTCTCTCTGTCTCTGTCTCTCGCTCTCTTTCTCTCCCTCCCACCTTCTCTCTGTCTCTGTCTCTCTCCGTCTCTCTCTGTCTCTCTGTCCCCTGTGGGGGGGGGGGAAGGAACCCTGAATTGGTGCTGGATGGTGGGAATCTGACATCCAGAGGCTGATGAGTGGTGTGCCAAAGACCAGCTGGCTGGCGGGGAGGTGGGGCAACCCCGCAGTCTCCCCAAAAGTAACTCATCTCTTGTCACTTGAAACTTGAAGACTAGTCCAGCTGGCAGGTGGGCAAGTGGGAGGCCCTCCTCCTCCAATCTAGTCCTCCTACAGCACTTTACCGGATGCGTGGAAGCCCTGGAAGGCCTCCGCATGCCCTGTTTTTGGCCAGCAGAGTGCTACTGGAGGCGGGGGAGGTGAAAAACGGGGCACACATAGGCCTCCCGGGCCTCCATGCTGCCTGTTTTTGGCCTCCCCCTCCTCCAGTAGCATTCTGCCGACCAAAAACGTTGGCCTTACCTACCAGTTCCAGCCCGCGGGGCTTGCGAAGGTAAGTCCTGCGCTCACCCAAAGGGAGGGTAGGGCAGGTAGGCGGGGCAATGTGGGCGGGGCAGCCTTGTGGTCCCGCGCGGGCTGGATTAATGGCTTCAGTGGGCTGTATCCAGCCCATGGGCCATAGTTTGAGGACTCCTGATGTAGACCTTTCTGACAGGATATCTCATTATGGATTGAAAAGTTCCATCTTCACTGAAGTTCCCAATTATTGTGGATTTATATAGAACTCCATTTCTCCCGATGGTTCCTACTGAAATAAACTTTTCACCTATTTTTTTAAATAAAGCAAGTGTTCTTTTTTCTAATATGCATTTCTTACAAATTACATCTCATTTCAATTTTGTTCAAATAGTGATTTTTTTCTTTTTTTGAAGAGCATTCCATTTATATTACACATAAGGCATTTAAAATCCACATTTATGCCAAAATTTTAGAAAAGTTAATACCTGTAGCTCCTAACATGATACCTCCTACTCAGATTCTTCTTTGTTGCATAATTCCTTTTGTCACTGACATTTATATTTTTCCATTTCTTTAAATTTTTCTAGGAAGCCTCTTGCTTATGGAACTAAGTTAAATTGAAACCTCTGCTGTTTAAAAGTGAAAATAACAACGTCAGGAAAAAAACCTCTCATGCAGTATTCTAATTGCAATTTCTTTAGGTATAATTGTATCTGCATTATTAATTTCATCTAGTATTAAAATGTTGTTGCAAAACCTAGTCTCTGATCTTCTTGATAAAGTGTACAAGAATATCCCTTAGCATATTTCTTTGTTTTGCAAGTTGTATGTTGCTTCTCTACAATTTGTCTATCTCTGCATCTATACCATCTTATCTCATTCCAGAAATTTTGTTAAAGATTGAAGTAGTGTCTACTTCAGAATTCTGAATCCCAAACAATTTTTTTTCTATCACATTCCAATAATGCCAGATTGTATAAAGATTTTTCATATCTTTTATTATTCCTCTTTTATTTTCTAAGATTTCCACTTTATCTTTAATTTGTTTTACTTCTTTAGTCAATTAACCTATAGACTTCCATTTTTAATCTCTTCTTTCATTTTTTTCCAGATTTACAAATCTTCCATTTACCTTTCGAATGAAGTCCATCTTTTTTTGAGATTCAAATAATTCTTCAGACATTTTTTGTAATATTTCCATTAGTTGTTCTAATTATTCTCTTTTCCCTTCTCCAATTTTTACTGTTTTCATAGCAGTTATCATTTTTTAAATTTGTAATCCAGAAAGTGAGAGTAGATCAATTAAAAGGGTGAAAATAAAAATTCCTTCCTTCCTTCCTTCCTTCCTTCCTTCCTTCCTTCCTTCCTTCCTTCCTTCCTTCCTTCCTCTTTCTCTCTTTCTCTCTCTCTCTCTCTCTCTTTCTTTCTTTCTTTCTTTCTTTCTTTCTTTCTTTCTTTCTTTCTTTCTTCCTCTGTCTCCCTTCCCTCCCTCCCTTTCTCCCTCCCTTTTCTCTGTTTTGCCTTTTCTGTGTTAATGCTGCAGTCCTTTCTAGAATTCCATAGTTTTGGTTATATAGTCTATCTTAAATTTCCTTTATCTCTTTATTTTGTAATATCCACCAATTGTCTCTTCACTTCAATTCTAAACAATCAACATTTCTACATATGTATGGTTTATGTATTTAATTAATTCCAAAGCACCTTCACCAAAATGCTAATTTTCAAATTTAACTGCCCACTTTGTTCATTTAAGATAAAAGCCTTTTAAAGTTTTTTATTGCTATTTTTAGGTAGCTAAGGCACCGGGCTACAAACGAGAAAACTCTGAGTTTAAGTCCCACCTTAAGCATGAAAAACAGCTGACTGACTTTGGGTCAGTCACTCTCTGGGGAGTGAAGGAGGAGGAAGTACTAATGCATATACAGGTAGTCCTCAACTTACTACCACAACTGAGCCCAACATTTTTGTTGCTAAGTGACACATTTGTTAAGTGAATTTTACTCCATTTTACTATCTTTCTTGCCACAATTGCTCAGTGAATCACTGCAGTTGTTAAATTAGTAATGATTGTTAAGTGAATCTGGTTTTTCCACTGGCTTTGCTTATCAGGTCACAAAAAGTAATCACATGACCCTGGGATACTACAATGATCATAAATGTGAGTCAGTTGCCAAGCATCTGAATTTTGATCATGTGACCATGGGGATCCTGCAATGGTTGTAAGAGTGAAAAACAGTCATAAGTCACTTTTTTCAGTGCTGTTGTAACTTTGAACCAGTGGTGGGTTGCCCCCAGTTCAGACTGGTTCACAAGAACCAGTAGTAAAAATGGTGGGAGGCCCAACCCACTGCCCCGGATGTCATCATTGGCGATCTATGCATGCACGATCCCATTGTGAACTTAAGTAGAATCCACCCCTGCTTTGAACAATCACTAAATGAATTGTAAGTTGAGGACTATCTGTATTTGCTGCCTTGAGTTAATAAAAATAACTTATTTCACTTTTTTTTTTAATCTGGAGAGGAGGGTGATTCATTGAGTGGCCTTTCTATTGCTCATCCGAAGATCTCTCTTTAACTTTAAAATTATTATATCCAGATTTTGATGAGATTTTAGTTCAACCCAGTGTTCTTAAAGGCTCCACTGCAGCTGCAAGCTACATGCCTTTTTCTCATCTCCCAGCTGCTCAACTCATGAGATGACTACAAGGTGCTTCAAAACCTGTTGATCTCCTCATGAGGAGTGGCCAGAGTGCCGGTGGATACTCTCTTAGTCTCTTCTTGTCTGGAGAATTTCCACAGACCTCAACTTGTCAGTTGGCACAACATTGTCTATATTTTCCTAGAAAAATCCTAGTTTGTCATACTTTTTCCCCAGGAGCTTTTCCAAACAATTGTTTTTATGACAGTGTTGCAAAAGCTGTGCACTCCTGGAGCAGATGTGTTCTGTTTTTCTCAGCATTCAGAGCAGAAGGTTGTGAAGGAAGGCATTTTTCTGGCTTATGCCATTTTTGCTGAATATCAGTGCTGCACGGAATGTGATTGTATGAATGAAAGAATGATTGGAACTTTGATCCATCTCCCCCAAATATTAAATCTGTCTCATCTGTATACAATATGCCTTGCTGATGCAAAGTGAGCACAAAATTGTTCAGTATATCTCTGGAGTACAGGGTATATTTTAAATGAAATATATTCTTTAAATGAAATTACTACTTCCTCCATGTTCAAAAGTGCAACCAGATTGGAGTTTATGAATAAAATATTGTGGCTATGACTAAAATATGATAGATTATCATCAATGTCCATTACTGAGCCTTGCATTTAGATATTATAGAATTAGCAGAAACCTCAGACTCCACATGTACTGCTACCATGGAGAAGCTTGCTCTTTTTGGCACCAAACACAACATTAGGAAATATTTGTGCAATACCCCACAATTTTGAAGTCCAGCTTTACTTTTGTAGTAACAGAATACCTGAAATATTGGCTTCTACTCCCCAAATTCAGTTCACCATTGCCATTGGTAAAACAATAATAAATAAATAAATAAATAAAGGACATGCTGCTGATTGGTGTAATGGGAAAAATTTAAAGTCACGACTAACGAAGAGCCATGGTGGCGCAATGGTTAGAGTGCAGTACTGAAGGCTACTTCTGCTGATCACCGGCTGCCAGCAGTTTGGCAGATCAAGGTTGCCTCAGCCTTCCATCCTTCCAAGGTGGGTAAAATGAGGACCCAGATTATTGGGGGCAGAGAGGGCCGTAAAAGCACTGTGAAGTGGTATATAAGTCCAAGTGCTATTGCTATATTCAAAGTTACATTTGGCTACCATCTATTTTCTGTTTTACATATTTGTAGCACCGCATGAGAAATTATTTTCTATCTTGCATCCACAAATTCAAGTTATTGTCAATTTTTGGGTTTTGCCTTTGGGTTTTTGTGGATGGGGGTGGGTGGGGGGAAGAGGACGTTCTAGCATATTATAAGAAACAATTCTGTTATTGTGCATGCTTCAATACACATATTCTCAGTGGTTTCAACATTGAAAATACAGTACTTGAAGTTAAAGCGGACTCTAGCCAGAGATATTATGAGGAACATGAGCAATTAGTTCCTTTTAATTAGTATAATCTGAACTATGCTCATGTAAAAAGCTTGGTTAGCTGGGCTGTGGGCAATGTTCCAATTTTTATTCTTAGTTTTTCCTTCCCATTGAGTCTAAGTTTGTTTCTGATTTTTGTATGAATAACAACCTAGGTTCCATATCCCAATTCATTGCCAAGGCTTCTTGAGCATCAGTAGGAATCTAACTGACAATTTGTAGGTGGGTGGATTTCATTTTAAAGCCTCTAGGTTATGTCATTTTTATATCTTAGCCTTAAAAATAGAAGGAAAATGTTTTCCAAATCAATAAAAAATACATTTTTGAACCTTAACTTATTGACATGTTATAGCTCTATAAATGCCATCCTTCCTGCTGACCACTACTATTTGCAGTTGACTACTTACCTCACCTAGAGCCATTTTTTGACACTCTTATAAAATATTGTCAGCCTAGAATTCTCCTATATATACTTACCTACTTCTGGGTAATTTTCTTGTGATCCTTAAAAGTACAGCTTCTACTTTTCTTTCTTTTGTGCACAGTTTTTAGCCTCAAATCTTTCTTGGCTTCATTCCTACTCAGCTCTAACATCTCCACCTTGGATCATTCTTATCCTTACAGTCACTTTACCTTGTCTTGTTTTCCTCTGACGCTTTAAACTGCCTTGTCTCAAAAACCTTTAAAGACCCACAACTATTACAACCTAGATACACAAATACTCTCATATAAAAAAATCATTTCAATTTCGGCAAACCACTCTCCCTCCTGAATTATATCATTCCTATCCCAGTTCCATATTCCTCCATTCCATATTCCTCCATTCTACACAATTTCAAAGGAATTCTGACTATTGAAACAAAGATACAGACAGAGTAGAATACAGAGGGAAGAGTTTACAGTCCCGGTTGTTTAAACTATTTGCATGTTTTAAACTCCACTCCAATTTTTTCTTTGCAAGTTGAAGAGTCCATCCATCAGATTTTAAAATTTAGTTGTCAAGGACTCCCTGTACATCTGAATCACCCTTGCATATTTCTTAGAGGTACCACTGTTTCCAGAATTAAGCATGCCTATATAGAGAATTCCCACCTCTAGCGGGTATGTTGACTCTCTGTGTGTATGTGCTCAGCTGGAAACCAAAACCATTTCTTTTTTAAAGCAGACTTGTGATTGCTTTGTGTTGCTTAGTTTTATTTTTACTTTTGGCTCATTTAAATTTCTGTTTCAAATGCTGCTTTTAGCCTGGGGATTTTGTTTTAATTTTAGATTTTAGATTCTTGGGGTTGTCTGCTTTTCATTTTATTAGCCACTTTCAGTCATTGTTTTCTTAGGAGAAAAAAACAAGATACACATCCAAAGCAGCAATTTTATCAATCATTATGCTTACCTTATAGTCTCCCCCAAAGGAAGATTGCAGTTGTTTTTCCATTATTATTAAGCTATTCTGCTGCTCTACAGAGTGATATATTGTGACTTATCTACCATAAAGCCTCTCATATGGGGAGTTATAACCCATAGAGAAGTTGCCCTAGGACTTTCTGACTTTTTTCTTTCTCCTGCAGACGTCTATGTGATGTGTGTGATCTAAGAAAAAGCTATTGTGGCATCATGCAGTTTCATGTTTTCTCACCAGTTGGGTATTGTTATGCAATGTACTTAGAACTAGAATGATGCCTTACACATAATCACAAAAGACTAATATGGCTTTGAAAACTTAAGAAATAATTATTGCAAGCAGAAGTGCAGTATATCTCACCATAGTGAAAACATACTGTGTTTCCCCCAAAATAAGACACTGTCTTATATTTTTTTGAACCCCAAAATAAGCGCTTGGCCTTATTTTCAGGGAGGTCTTATTATTTTGAGCACATGGAGCAAGATGGGGCTCCTCTTGCCATCTTACCTGATTTCCAGTTCTGTGTTTAAATATTTTCGGGGAGAGCTTATTTTCAGGGGGAGACTTGTTTTAGCGCATGTGCTCAAAAGCCCGATTGGGCTTATTATCAAGGGATGTCTTATTTTTGGGGAAACAGGGTAGCAAGAAAGCAGCCTAGGTAAGTACTCAGACTGGTAGTCCTGTTGATGTGAAATAGCAATATCAATAGCACTTAGTCTTATATACCGCTTCATAGTGCTTTACAGCCTTCTGTAAGAGGTTTACAGAGTCAGCATATTGTCCCCAACAATCTGGGTCCTAATTTTACTGACCTTGGAAGTATGGAAGGCTGAGTCAACCTTGAGCTGGTGAAGATCAACTCTTGGCAGTGAGCTGAATTAGCCTGAAATATTGCATTCAGCACCATCACGGGTCCTGGTGCTAAGGTTTTTTCTTTCCATCTGTATGATTCTGTATCTTGAACTTGGTCTTGGCGAGGACTCATCAGATGAAGAACATTCTCCAGTGGAGAACTTTCTTCTGACATGTAGCCACCTTAACAAAAACAAAATGAAACAAAACACTAAAGCTGTTTCTATGTCATGCTGAAGGAAAAATCTTAGGTAACAAGAGTTCACACAGCATCATTCCTCACATGTTACTCAAATTTCAGACTCACAATATTATGTGATCTAAAAATGGCCATCATCTTGGATACCTTTAATCTAAATTCTATACCTTCAATTTGTTGTCCATTTTAAAGTATTGCAAGATGACAGCTATTCTGATAGTAAATCTGAAACTTTGGGTGAAGCATTGCATATGTGATTATTTTTTTTAAAAAAATGATTCCACTTGGGCTTGTTGTGCCCAATTTTTCCCTTTAGCCTAAGCAAATAAATATCTTTTTGAATTATGGTACTAACTGAGGCAGTGAGGTACATTTTTTCTTTTCCTCTCCTTTTCTTCCCTGAAGAAATGAAAATGATCTGCTTTATTAGTGCAAGTGTGCCAAAAATAAGTGGAAGTGTCTACTACAATTTTTTGGTAGCTTTGATTGATCTTTTAATATGGCAGGCTTGCAGGGAGCTTGTGTAGTCAGCTAAATGCAATTAATAAAAATGAATGGGTCACAACTTAGCCTGCCTCGTGATCTTCCTTTGCTTTCTATTTGTGGAGCTGGCAGGATTTCGTCAGCAAATTCTAAATCCCATTTGAGGAAATAGAAAGAGTGCAATATGGAGGCTTCATATCTGGGTCCATTTAATGAACTGTAAAAATTCTACACAGATGTCTTGCTCAGTTACAACTAAAAGCCAGAGATGATTTATCTTCATTTAGAAAACTGGTGGCTACCATCTCACTTTAAATATACGAAGAAGAAGAAGAAGAAGGAGGAGGAGGAGGAGGAGGAGGAGGAGGAGGAGGAAGGAAAAAGACAGGCTAAATACATCTTAGCAAGTGCATTAAAAACCTTAGCAAAATTGGTTCAAAAAGAACTAAAACAAACTGAATTTGATGGTTAACCTTGTGAATTATAAAGCTGCGCATGTTGCTAAGGAACTTGTATTCCTGTGGAGTTTTATTTATAATTTTCTTTTATCTTTTAAAGCATATCCTGAAGTTTAAGTGGATATTTTTAACAGCAACTGTATACTCAGCAACTGCCCCTATATCTATTAGGTGCTCCTCTTGGAAAGATAAATTGAAACCACACAACCAGATATCACAAAAATGCCAGGAAAACAACAAACACTGTACCATGCATTGCCTTTGGAAACAGCGTAATGTTTCAATAGTCAGGGACATGTGTCACGTTATACAGAGAAAAAGCTGGTTAATCCATTGCAACAGGAACATCTGACCTATCATATTACCAAAACAACAGGTGAGATAACTGCACCAGTGACACAACCAACAAGGATTTGCTGCACAAGTTTCCTCATGCATTTATGATAGCACATCTTTCACAAACAATTTTACTTTCTTTCACTAGCTATTTAAAAACCAGGTCAAAAAGCAAGTGGGGGAAAAAAAATAAGCGTAACTAAATATAATTATTTAATTTCCTCTCGGCCCACTTCATTGAGTTACATTGATCTCCCATCTTTAAAGAACATTGATTTTTAAGCTTTGAAATTAATCACTTCTTCCTGCAATGCACTTTCCTTAAAAAAAAAAGGCAGTTGAAAAGTGAATTAAGTTAATCATGTTGAATGAACTCAATAAGTTGACCTCCCTGCTCTCCATCCAAACCAAACAATTTCATCCCACCTTCAGATTAAATTGATTTCTCACTAGAACAAGAGCTGGGAAATTGTTTAACTCTACGACTGTGAAACTGGAACATCTGCTTGAAAGATATTATAGCATTATGGAGGTCAAAAATCATAGCTAAAAACAGAGGACAGAGTCATACCTCATAATAAAATACCCCTTTAGCTGGCAGTGGGCAAGGAGACTACAGAGCAGTTTTAGCCCCCAGAAATGAGGTTCAAAATCTTGTTCGGGAGCAAAATATTCCAGTCAGTCACAGACAGAGAAAGACCAGGATTTTTGTTCTGATCAGAAATGGAATAAAGACTGTTTTCATCTATTTGGGTGGCTGAATTTATAAATGTCAAATGGTCTATGCCTTTTTACACAAAAGGAACAAAATGCTGCTACTTAAGCAAGTGACACAGCTTCAACCATCAATGAACTTGACAATTTTGGTTTCTTTTTAGAATACCCAGTGAAACGTAACATGAGAAGAATTTAGGTTTTTCAAATCTCTTGAATTCACCTACTCCTTGGATGTTGCAAAGTACCAGCTAAGTGCATTGGGGTAGGCATACTCCCTATCCATCAATCGTTGACTAGTAACCCACAAGGAATATAGGTTTATATCAGTCTGTTGCAAGAGATTAATCTTCTCTTAACTTCCAATGATTGGGAAAATACTGTACCAAGTAGGCTTGACCAACAAGCTAAGAAAGGCTTGTTGTAAAATATACAACAATATGAAATATCTTGTAAAATGCTTGGGTAAAAAGCAGGCTACAAAACTATATATATAGAGAGAGGTCATGCTCAGCTAATAGTTGAACAGTCAAGTGGCTATACCTGTTTGACTTCATGAGAAAGCAACTATAGAGAAAGGACACTTAAAACATAATTTTACACATAGCAGCCTAACACATAATAGATACAGGAAACATATACAATTTTATGCACATTATTCTCCCCCCCTCCCGCTTAGAGCTCTCATAGCTACCGGTACTTCAATAAAAACTACAGAAACTGCCCTTCACCCCCAACCCTTACCAGCAAATGGAGTATCAAGGTGAAATATTTGTTCTTAAGTCCAAGTAGTCCTCAAGTGATAACCACAATTGAGACCAGAATTTCAGTTGGTAAGCAAAGCAGCTGTTAAGTGAAAGACATCCAATTTTATGGCCTTTTTAAAATCATGGTTGCTAAGTGAATCACTGCAATTAATTGAATCATGTGGACATTAAGCGAATCCAGCTTCTCCATTGATTTTGCTTGTCAGAAATCAGGAGGGAAGGTAGTAAATAGCAATCACATGATTCCGGGATGCTGCAACTTCTGTAAATACATGCCAGTTGCCATGTACCCAAATTTTGATCACATGATCTTGGGTACTACTGGGACATTTCAAGAAGCAACTGGACTTTCTGGTTTTTCTTTGAAGAAATTTCACTACTCATCTAAGAAGCTTCTTCAGCTCTATTCCTCATACTTATGACTGTCACAGTAGTCCCCAAGATCATGTGATCAAAATTTGGGCACATGGCAACTGGCATGTATTTATACAGTGGTTGCAGCATCCCGGAATCATAAGTATGAGGAATAGAGCTGAAGAAGCTTCTTGGATGAGAAGGGACATGTCATCAAAGAAAAACCAGAAAGTCCAGTTGCCTCTTGAAAAAGCCCTTTTGGGACAACCATGACCCCGATGATTGAGAATCTCCAGAGACATTTAAGCATGAGGAATGGTTATAAGTCACTTTTTGAAAGACATTTTAACTTCAAACAGTCACTGAACAAATATTTGTAAATTGAGGACTACCTGTGAAGGAAGGGACAACTCACTAGCCAACATAATTATGACAGCACCCACATTTTCCACTCACCAATCTGCCCATCTAGATATATTTACATGACACACCCATATTTAACATAATCCTGGTTCACTAAACCCAGTTTTTTGGATTTGCTTTGTACAATAATCCTATTCAGGCTTTCTGTTTATGCACTTAATCCAATTCAGAAGAAACAGTGATCACTCCCACTTCTCTCCTTATGATGCTGTGACATAAATGAAGATATGGTGTCTACAGATCAGGCACAGTGGTGTGTAGGCAGCTTGCATGGAATCAAGGAAGGTAGAACTAGTTTCTCTTTTGCAGACAGCTGCGTTATAAACACCAAAACAGCCTTTTCATTAATTACCTCCGGTGCATCAAGGAGAGGGAAGAGATTGCTCACTGTCCTTTCACAGGGTGAAGAAAACATATCAAGGTAGCACTTAAACTGAGCAACTGGTACCTAAACCAATTATACCTACTATATTCACATAACACACCAGGCTAAAATGTGGCTGATTAGTTTGTGGTTCAGGATAGTGCTACCAAATCTCAGTTGCACATATCTAAATGTCCCAACAGAGTTTTGTGTAATGTTTTGCTGCCATGTAGCAGTTTTTTAAAAAAAATTTTGCTGCCTTGACCTGGTAAGCTAACTCTTGTGTTTTGAGAACATTGTGTTCTTTTCTTGAAACAATTTGTTCTACAGAATTCTCTTGCCCTTCAAGAGGAAGGAGGAGGATCTCCCCTGCTCAAGAGAAGCAATATTCTCAGCTGGAAGGGAACACTCTGTAGCCAGACTAGGAACTCAGCTCCATAATTGGCTCAACACTATAAGCAACCCCAAGAAAGAGCTTACTCCCAGGCAAAGGTTCCTAATTCCACTACCTGGAGAGAACAAAATTCCAAAGTGGGAGCATCATCTCCTAATCTTCTGTCTTTTCTTCCAAGCATTCAAATCAAATAACTGCATGCCTCAGCCTCTCTTTGCAATTTCCTTCAGCCTTCACAGGCCCAGCCTGTGAAGCAGAGGTGGTATTCAGCAGGTTCTGACCAGTTCTGGAGAACTGGTAGCGGAAATTTTGAGTAGTTCGGAGAACTTGTAATTACCACCTCTGACTGGCCCTGCCCCCATTTATTCTCTGCCTCCCGAGTCCCAGCTGATTGGGAGGAAATGGGATTTTGTAGTAACCTTCCTCTGCCATGCCCACCAAGCCACGCCCACCAAGCCACACCCACAGAACCGGTAGTAAAAAAATTTGAATGCCACCACTGCTGTGAAGGCTCAGCCCATGCACCCAATTCCTAGCTGACTATTAGGAGCACGCATGGCCAAGAGCAATGAACTCACATGTGCCAAGCTGTGACTTTTTCACTCCAGCAGGTTCCAGTACCATTTAGCATTCTACAGTGCAATATTATGCAACAGGTTAAATTCTAATCATATAGATGACTTCATAGAAGACTCTGGACCTGCTACCCTGGTGTCTGTAGGCTGGGATGGAGGAGCTGCCAAAAGAGCCAATTTGGTGCAGTAAAGGCTAGAAACAGAGAGACTGAATTCTAGTCCTGCTTTAGGCATGAAGTCAAGTGGGTGACTTTGAGCCAGTCTATGTCTTAGTCCTAGGAAAAAGACAGTGGCAAGACATTTCTGAAACTACAGTGACCAAGAGACCATAATAACTCAAAGGCACATATGCACAAAGAGACCTTACAAATTATTCTTTCAGGAATTTTCAGAAACTGTTCATGGTACTGCTACATGCTGGACTTGAAGAACTGATGGTTTGGAAGATGTAACTGAACCCATAGCGATCTCACTCTGCATGTCCAATGGCAAGGAATGCCTGAAGTGGTCATCTGAGAATAGCTGAGAACACAGGATTTCTCACCCTGTCCTAATGTGAGTTTTTCCCCCCCTTTTACTCTCCTGCCAGAGAATAAAATGGGGCTTTACTGTTCCTACTGCCTAGAAATATATGGTCATTGTGAGCTGAGAATGCCTTAGAATCTTAGAGGAAAAAAGTAGTAAGATGGACAGAAATGAAATTTGGGGATTTCATTCTTCCCCTGCAATCTGTGGTCAAGGATTTGTTTGGTGGGGTTTTTTTTTCTCCTTTTTTTCTCCCAGTGTCACAGAAGCAAATGTAATTTCTCAGTGCAATTGCCAAGCTGAGACCAAGTCGTATGAAATAAAGGTACAACGTTACCATACTAAATATTGATAATGAGCATCAGGTGTTTGCAAAGAAGAGCCCGGCTCCTCATCCTCTATGTGGCAATTATTTTAAAGATCTACTTAGCATTTAGATTGCTTGAGGGAAGAAAAGAACCCAGCAGGCAATTGCCTTTTGGGGGGGGGGAGAGCTCTGCATTAAATAGATCTCCTTGAGTGCTGTTTTCATCTACCCTGACAGAAAACATAGCTGACAGTTTAGGTTGCAATAATTAGAAGGGCTTTGACATCATGGGACTGTCCTTGCCAGTGACACTATTACAGCTCCCTTCAAGATTAAGCAGAGAGAAAAAAGCATTGGTGGGGAAGCCGAGGAGGATAAAAAAAGCACATTGTACAACAAACATTTAAGCAAGCTAAATACTAACAGCATTAAGTACTCTCTACTGAACTCTGAGTGGGAGGTTATGGGGAAAAGGATGATTTGAAAAGCATTGATGTGAACTGGTTGTTCTTTGTAATTTATAATCCAAAGGATACATTATTATTCTTATTCTTCTGTCAGGGCTTAATTATTTTTCTTTCTCAGTCATTACTGCTTTTGGTTGTGTCCCCATTTATCTGTGGTCCAGCAATACATTTGTTGTTGTTCAGTCACTAAGCGGTGTCCGACTCTTCGTGACCCCAAGCAATACATCAGGCCAACTCAAAGCCACAAAATACAGGGTCAACTCTAGTTTTCTCCAGAGGTTTTTATCTGGCATTGTAGTAAGTAAAGCACAATCATATTTTTTATTATGCAGTGTATCTGAAATGGACTCTATTGCTTCTCTTATTACTTGGTGCCCTCTGTCCCATCTGACTTTTAAAATACTGTTTAGGTCCCCCCCCCCCCGTTCTTTTGTTAATGATCTTTAGGCATGTGGACAAAAGAAAGGGCCAGATTTCTATATTACCTTTATTTATGAGACTGTCTATGCCCCCCTCCCATAGATTCCTTCTGGAAATAAATTGTAAGATATCTATAGCCTAGTGCAAAGGTCTCCAAGCAAGACTTGTGGACTTCAACTTCTAGAATTCCTCAGCTATCCATGCTGGCTGGAGAATTCTGGGAGTTGAAATCCATAAGTTGCCAAGTTTGAAACCCCTGGCCTAGTGTTTATCTGGATGTATGTCATAAAGGTAAGATAACAGTCTCCGGAGAAAGTGAAGAAGTAGAAAGAGAACATCTTCACCAGTTAATTTTATGATAATTTGATGTGTTGTAACCTTCCATCATAACTTATTATGTTAAGGCATCATATCACATTAACCTCATGTATCATATATCGCTCTTTCTCAACTTAACCCTCCTCACAGGGTGGTTGTTGTGGGGAAAAATAGGAGGAGGAAAATGCGTTGGATATATTCACCACCTTGAGTTATTTGTAAAAATAATAAAGATGGAATATAAATAAATAAATATAAATAAAATATCAGCCATTTTTTGTGAGCACCCTCTGCATAGCCTCAAAATTCCATTGGTTCCAAAAATTGGGACCTCCTGTTGTAGATCCTGTCACTTTAATATTAACCATTCCGTGTCCCTTTCTAATTATTTATGTTTCTTCTTGACTGGTGTTCTGTCTGGAGAATTTGAAAACCTACATACTATTTATGCAGTGGTGGGTTTCAAATTTTTTTTACGATTGGTTCTGTGAGTGTGGCTTGGTAGGCGTGGCATGGTTTGGTGGGCGTGGCAGGGGAAGGATACTATAAAATTTCCATTCCCACCCCACTCCAGGAAAAGGATACCCTAAAATCTCCATTTCCTCCCCAATCCAGGGGAAGGTTACTGCAAAATCGCCATTTCCTCCCGATCAGCTGGGACCTGGGAGGCAGAGAATAGATGGGGGCAGGGCCAGTCAGAATTTTTATTACTGGTTCTCCAAACTATTCAAAATTTCTGCTACCGGTTCTCTAGAATTGGTCAGAACCTGCTGAAACCCACCTCTGATTTTATGATGTAATAATGATTCTGATTTTTGTTTCTTGGGGCAATGCATTTGTTTGGGGTGGCATGTTTGGGGGGCGTTTCATTCATGCAACCTGCATGTATATGTCTCTATGCTAGAAAAACTCCAAAATAAATACAAGTAGTCCTTGACTTACTTACTTCATTTAGTGAGTGTTCAAAGTTACAATGCCACTGAAAGAAGTGACTTATGACCATTTTTCATACTTATGATCATTGCAGTATCCCCATGGTCATGTGATCGAAATCCATATGCTTCGCAACTGGTTCCTATTTATGACGGTTGCAGTGACCCAGGGTCATGTGAACACTTTTTGCCACTTTCTGACAAGCGAAGTCAATGGGGAAGCCAGATTCATTTAATAACTGTTTGACTAATTTAACAACTACAGTGATTCACTTAACAACTGTGGCAAGAAAGGTCGTAAAATGGGCAAAGTCACTTTAGACTTTGCATAGCATTTATGAGATGCAACATAAATTTTGGGGCTCAATTGTGGTCGTACGTTGAGGACCATCTCTATAAAATTATACGCCAGTGAAGCCTCTAAATTTTATTTATTTTATTTATTTATTTAATCATATTTAGAAACCATCCATCTCCTTCCTAGAGTGACTCTGAGTCACTCAGTTCTGACCAGTTCTGGAGAACCAGTAGCGGAAATTTTGAGTAGTTTGGAGAACCGGTAAATACTACCTCTGACTGGCCCCGCCCCAATCTCTGCCCCAACTATTCTCTGCCTCCTGAGTCCCAGCTGATTGGGAGGAAATGGGGATTTTGCAGTAACCTTCTCCTGGGGTGGGGTGGGAATGGAGATTTTACAGTATCCTTCCTGTGAGAGAAAAGTTATTTCTCAGATGCTGTGCCTATCAATGGCTTTTGGAATGGACAAGTAAATAAGCCAATAAGAAAGCAGCTAATAGGTTTGAATCTCCCGGGCTTTTATATTCCCTCCCCTAACTGTCACAGTTGACAGTATAAAAGGAGATTCTTGACAGAAAACTGTTGGCAGTTCAGTTGGCAGTTCAAAGGGAAGTTCGGGTAGGCAGTTAGGAGTTAGGAATTCAGCTCTTCTGTTAGAAAACTGTGGGCAGTTTGGAAGTCAGTTAGAAGGGCAGTTCTGATGCAGTTCTGAATGTTTACTAGACTCTTTCTTCTGGGGAAGAATAGCCAGAACTAACATCACTTAGAGTGATTATATATACACACACACACATATCTGATAGGATATTTAAGCAAAGTAATGAAATACTATTTAATATTTAAATAGATGTTTTTATTTTTATGTAAATAAAAACATTTATTGTTAATTGCTTCAGAGGCTCATTTGTTAAAGTAGATCTTAATAGAGATAAAGATTTACAGTACATTGATTTATTTCTTCCATCAACACTTTCCCCTGCCACGTCCACCAAACCATGCCACACCCACCAAGCCACACCCACAGAATCGGTAGTAAAAAAGTTTGAAACCCACCACTGCTCTGAGTGGTGTCCATTCAAAATCCAATCTGAATGCTATGGAGGAAATAAATGATCCTCACTGGCACCTTTGAAACTGCCTGAAATAAACCTGAGACAAAAGGGTTTCACCTGAAATTAGAGGAGAGCTTCTTTCCAGGACATTTTCTCCCTGATCTTGAAAACATGACAGGAATCAGGTTCTGTTCCCCACTTTACCTAATCCTGTCAACCCCAAAGGAAATATTCCTGCCTCTAAATAAAGCTCCCCTCCCCACACTAATCCTCTCCCCGCTGAAAAGAAAGAAGTATTGCTCACCATTACCAAAGGCAGAGTGAAATTGACTAGAGCCAGTGAAAATCCAGTCAGGAAAATCCATTGACTAAGGCAAAGATAATAATGAAATTACACAAAATAACCAGGTGATAGGCACTTAATTCTATCAGCGTTTCTCTGCTTGCTAATAAGAAACAACAGCTATTTCCAGCACCCCTGCTGCCTGTAAAAAGCAAAGTGTTCCTTAAAAATAAATTGGTTTTTCTAACCAGTAACCAGTTTTCTTTATGTGGTCCCAAGATCCCAAAAGCAAATCAGAGATCTTTAGAGTCTCTTGCCCCACCATTCAAAATAGTCATAAAAGTTCTCACTCTTTATTGTTCACTGTTTCTCTGTCTTTGTAAGCTGGAAGCCAATTATTATTGTTTCAATGAAATATAGTGATCTTCCCAGAGTTGCACTCCATCTTTCACATCCGCAATGCAAGGAAAACATCTGAATCACAGAATTGTCTTGGCCCAGTACAGGCACACCTCTCTATAAGGCCCAAAACTTCTCAAGATTTGCCCTTGAAAAGTGATGATAGGATTAAAGTTTTAAATCTCTCTCAATATTTCCCCTCCTTTTAAAAAATACCAGTGACTTATTGCAAAATAGTGGGAGTTCACCACACTGTTTCCTGGTGTTGCATACTCAGCAAAGGGAGGGCTTAAGAGTTATTCGTTTGGGTTAGGCCCGTGATGGTGAACCTTATGGCATGCGTGCCCAAAGTGGCACGTTGAGCCATGTCACCTGGCATGCACAGTGTCGCCTGTTCTTCTGCTGGGTTTCTGTTGTGCATGTACACCCGATGATCAGCTGGCCTTTGCACGCGTGGCAATGCTGGAAACCGGAAGAACTGGTCTTCCATTTTACATCGTGAGCATGTGCGCTGGTCAGCTGATTGGTGTGTGCACATGCACGGTAGTAATTGGAAGATTTGCTAGCTGGCATACATGCACGTGCCAGAAATTGGAAGTTCATTTTCTGGTGTGCGCATGCCCCCTGGATAGCTCCTCTTCCTGGTTGTGGCCCTGACGAGCGTGAAGTGCTCCCTTTTCAACACTCAGTGGCGAAAAGGTTTGCCATCACTGGGTTAGGCTAATGACAAGGGATTGTTGCCCTCAATCACCATAGTCCCAAGATAACCTTTCACTGCCAGTAAACTTCTTGTCTGTGAACATTTCTGGAATGGTTCAGAGGAGAAGCTCTATCTGCCAAAGGCTCTAGGATGATTCTTTGGCATCTCAACTTAAAAAGTGTGAGACTTGCTCAAAACCCCGGAGCGCTACTCACTACTTGTTGTGGCCCGTCAGCAGCCTGTGCGGATTGTAGCTGACTCTGACAGCGAGGAGGCTGGTGTGGTGTTGCGCCAGCAGCCTGTGCAGATGGCACTCAATTGGACAATGAGGAGGCTGGAGAATATGTGGTGCCAGAGGCAGGGATTCAGCCAGGGCCTTCAGAACCTCCAGAAGCTCCTTTAAGTGAAGAGGACAAAGAGGAGGAGCCTCTTCTTGATGCACGGGCGCGCAGAGCGTTCAAAAGGCAGGAGTGGCTCCTCAGGAGGAGGTCTCCTCGAGAGTAAGGCTTGGGGCTAATTGGCCACTCCCTTAGCTTATTTAAGGAGGAACGCAGACTGAAGCAATTTGTAGGGAACAACTTTAGTTCACTCTACTTCGTGTCTGGATTCTCTGCAAATTGCTTCTGGGCTTTCTGCCAACTTTAGTAAGATTGTGATTACTTTATCTTTGGTTTCTTGTAGGCTGCTAAGAAAGTTTATTAACAACCTTTGTTTTGATAAAGACTGAGTTATTTTAGTAAATTAAGTTTTGTACAAACTTTGTGTGTGCTGTATTCTTTGGGGTCTGTAGCTGGGGCAGAACACTACTGCAAAAACCAGGCAAAGAATTTGTCCTGCTAAAAACTGTTTTAAATGCCAGTGCCTTTTACTTGCAAATTTTATTTTATCCGCTTGTGTTAGTGATAAAATTCAAAATGTGCAGGAGACCAGTTCTGATTAGATGGGTGACCTTTATTTAAGTCATCTGTCCCAATTTAATGTCTGCTTGGTGGAGAGGAGACTTTTAGTCCAAGTAGCTCAAGAGAACCAGTATGGAGAGGGTTGCCTTAACGTTCATAAAATTCCATTCCTCAAAGAGATTTTTTTTAAAATCCTAAGGACTTATTCCCAAGATCTACATTAGAATAGACTGGTTACATTGCTTACTTTTTATTCCTGGAAGAATCAGCAATATAGTTCTAGATAATGATGGAATGCCAGATTAAGAGGACCAATGAATCTTGTACTGTATGGATAAAAGCAGAAAACCTGGGATTGACCAGGGGTGAAATTGACTTACCTTTGCTACCTGTTGGGAAATGTGAGCATGAGCACGTGTGAGCATAGTGAGTGAGCGCCTCCTCCACACATATGCAGAGCCTTCTGCGCATGCGCAGAGGGTTTGAAAAAAGGACATGATGACATCCGGGTGGGTGGGCGGAATCTCCTACCACTGGCGCTACTGGTTCGCCCAAGCCAGATAGAACCAGTTGAATTTCACCACTGGGATTGACCCAGGTTTAGAGTCTTGCTTTCCTTGCAACAATTCTAGAGGCTGTTCATTAGATGCAAAGTAATATTTGAATACTGCATGGATAGGACCAGGGAGCAAGGTGCCCCTAATTATATGTTTGGTCTGGGGGAATTTATTGCATCCTAAAATTGAATTTACAGACTTTTCATGACAGTTTGTAGTTTTTGTTGCAATTGTTAAATCATTGGGAATAGAAAACTCTTGACAAGCCACTGAAATTCTCTAAGAGCACATCTAGATGGAACAAGAAATAGGAAAAAAAAACCCCAACATAGGGTCCTTAAATGGAAGGAAGAGGTATTTGAAATTGGCGCAGGAAACAGCTGAATTTTTTTAAAAAAAACTTCATGTACAGACCTTAATTATACACATGGCTGTATTGCATCTTCATCTAGTTGAACAATGGCTTAGTTCCCAGGATGCATTGCAGAATGCTTTGCATTGGTTTCCATGGAAATATTACAGCGATAGTTAATTAGTTTCTTATTCAATGATACCCACTGAAACCATGAATAAAAGTAAAAATAAACATTTGGGATAATTATGTCTGTAACCATATATAATAGCAGCAACACGTTAAGGTTAGATCATGCAGTCACTAGTTTTTTTGTATTCGACTTCCTTGCAATGATCAAAAAGATGTCTCTGGGAAAACAGCAAGTAAAAACTAAAAACCTGTAGCTACGGTCCAATTTTTGATACTCAGTAATTGCCTTGGATGTTGCAAGTGAAAAGATGGGTTACAGATCAAACAAATATTATCTTCTCTAGCCATAGAGATTCCACAGCCCTCATGGAGAGAACCTCTTTCTCATGAAATAGTCTAATTTAAGTTTTAAAATTATATAATAGACACCAGCCCTTGTGGCAGCAAATTCCATAGAGCCGGTGTTTCTCAACCTTGATAGCTTGTGGACGATGTATGGATTTCAACTCCCAGAATTCCCCAGCCAGGGGGATTCTGAGAGTTGAAGTCCATACATCTTCAAGTTACCAAGGTTGAGAAACACTGCCATAGAGCAATTATTTTATGAGGATTTTTTAATATTTTTTTAAAAAAATTGTTTTGTGACCTTCCTGAAGATACCAACCAGAAATAGGCGGTCATCGCAATAACTAGTTTTTTCTTTAATTCTCAGCAAGTTGTTGGCAGTATCTCTTGAACTGAGAGGCTGTACCTCTGTACGGCCATTTGATCCTAATAATTATAAATAATTTAAAAAGCTCAGTGTTGCCAAGAAAGAAAAAGAGGAGAAAAATTATTCCCTTGATGGCTTCAAACCTCTCCAGACTTATTATATGATTCATTCGGTTCACTAAGGTACTTTTGCTAGAAAGGCAAATTTCCAAGACGAGCCTGTATAATTTTTTTTCTGACACATTAATCTTTACAGTTCTAATACCAAAAACAATAGGAATATAAACTTTCGCCAATAGTTGCTCTTGCTGCTAAGGGAAAAACAGTAATTAAAGTTTCCTGTGCAGAGAACAGGAACAGATTAATTAATCACAACACAGTGAACAGGAAGCAACTAATTAAGCAGTTTCAAAGAAAGGAATAAGGTAGATTAATGAAAGATCAATTACAGACAGAAGGAGAAATTCCTGAACACCTTTCGGGTTTGTTAGGGTGAGATTTTGCTTATGCAGGTAGGAAATGCTATTAAATTAAGTACTTTCTGTGACTACTGTTCTAATTCTTCTAGCTGATTGATGGAAAAGCATCGTCTGAGTGATGCTGGAGATAATCTTAGGTGCACTGCAATCCTAAAGCTTGCGAAGGTTGGCCGATTTGTGCAAATGAAGGCCAAGAAACATAACTTTTAGAAGTGGAGTTTATTCTAGCATCTTAACAGACAAGTTCTGGTACATGCTTTGGTTAAAAAGGGAAGAAAAATATGTTGACATAAATTACAAAGTGTGTTCGTAATGAAAGAAGAAGGGGGGAAAAATACAGACCCTTCCAAAAATATTTGGAATTTCATTTTGGAGCCTCGTTCAGTAGATCTTGATAACTCTCTATCCTGCCCATTCAGTGGATAGTGGATGGCATTTTATTAATTCGTTTGTTTATAAACTCACTATTCTTCCTCCACCCGCCTCCTTACAATCAAGTCACTGTTCATTGTTTGGCTCCATTTACAAGCTAAAGAGTTTTAATTTTCAAAAGCATGGCAAAAAAATATTGATGAGTCATTGATGAAAATATTGTGTCCTGAAGTAGGCAGTGTGATGTCCTTAAGCATGAGCATACCTACAGATGATGTCCTTGATACTCACTAGGCTCCCTAAACCAGTGATAGCTAACCTTTTTGCCATCGCGTGCCAAAAGCAGGGGGAGTGCGGGGGGGTCGGTGCACACACGTGCCCACACCCATAATTCAATCTGCCCCACCCCCACACCTGCCCGCGCAACCCCCCCACATTCCCCCCATTTTTGGCATGTGATGGCATGATGGGCCCAGTAGGCCTGTTTTTCACCCTCCCCAGGCTCCAAAGGCTTTCTTGGAGCCTGGGGAGGGCGAAAACAGCCTTCCCCAGCCACCCGGAGGCCCTCCAGAGGCTGTAAACAGCCTGCTTCCTGACTTCCAGTGGGCCCAGAAGGCCAGAAAATTAGCTGGCCAGCACACACATGTGCGCTGGAGCTGAGCTAGGGCAATGCTCGCGTGCCCACAGATATGGCTCTGCGTGCCACCTGTGGCACGCGTGCCATAGGTTCGCCATCACGGCCCTAAACCATCTGATTTTAATAATAATTTTTAAAAAATTAAATGGCAAGCTGTCATATTCAAGGCACCAGCCTTCAGCAAAATCTCAATTTACACGAACACTTCTAGACCCCTATATTGGTATCTTTAGAAAATCAAATTTGACATTTGAGCCGTAGTGCCAAGTTTGGGAGTCTGCTCATCAGTCCAGGAAAAAATAAATAAAATAAAATAAAATAAAATAAAATAAAATAAAATAAAATAAAATAAAATAAAATAAAATAAAATGAAATGAAATGAAATGAAATGAAATGAAATGAAATGAAATGAAATGATGAAATGAAATGAGATAAAATGAAATGAAATGAAATGAAATGAAATGAAATAATGAAATGAAATGAAATGAAATGAAATAAAATAAAATAAAATAAAATAAAATAAAATAAAATAAAATAAAATAAAATAAAATAAAATATAAAATGAGCCTTGGAGATTACGCACACCCTCTGCCTTTTAACATAGGAGTGTTTTGTGGCTGACTTTGCTCCTCAATATAGCAACTTACAATAAAAATGCTTGCTGGCTCCAGGTTTTGCCTCCCTCGGTGTCTGTCCATAGCTGCAGGTTGAAATTCTTCACACAATCATTCCCTTCTTGACCAGACTATGGCATGTACAAAATAGAATACTGGATCTTGCTCTGCAGCTCTCATTATGTTTATGATTCATGACACACCGGAGGAGAACCGCACACATTGAATTTAGCAAGTGGTGCCAAATGGTCATACTTCAGCCCACCAGGGTCCATACCTGACCATGAATAGACCAAAGTGGCAAAACGTGTATTGTGACATTACAAAGCAAGCTATGCTGATACATTATTCTTGGTACTGTATAACATTGCACACAAAAATGTAAGAGACAGAGTTGACATTATGATCCATGTTTCATCATCCTTTTTGTGGATGCCTATGTTCCAGCCATCCCTATCTTCCACTTGGATTAATGCCCTTCAAACTAGCAAGTAACACCATTTGCAAGCATGAGTATGAATGTGTGTCTGAGAGGCCTCTTTCTGAAGCAAAATTGGCAACCTTTTGGAATATACAGGCTTTAGAGTGTGATAGTGGTGAATAGCTTGATCAAAACAAGATTTCCAAGCTATTTAAGACAAGTTGTTTCTGGTTTTACTAAGATAAGTTTAAAGAAACCTTGAGCATCTTTTAGTATTTTCTGTCCAAACAACCAGGAGGAATTCATGGTTCTATATTTCAGTGTCACACATTCTGGGGACTGCAATAAAAGGGGGCTTAAGAACCATATGGGGGCCATAGACTTAAGAATGCCCTTCTCTGAGTGAAAATGATGTAAGGAAGAATTAATCTTATACTTCCTCCTAACATCAGCTTATGCTCTTAAGCATCTGGCAGAAGATACAGAACAATTAAAACTTGGACCACACGTCTTCTGAATTATCCCAGAGCTATAATTGCACTCAACAATGAACAATGAACTAAAGGGCCACCATCAGTGAGCTGTTGGACAGCATTACTTGGTCTGCTGTGTGGATGCTTGGGTGGTTTAGGAGTGGGGAATTTTTGGTGGGTGGGGGTATGTCTGGGAATTGTCATGTGTGTTGGCCTTGGTCTCTGGGTGTTATGTGAATTTCGTTGTATGGGTATACTGTGTATATACATACAATGACAATAAACTGTATATATATAAGAGAAGCATCACTTTGAAAATATTTTTGAATCTGGAAATCAGTGCTTGCCTCCGTCATCTTCCTAGGATTTCTTTTTGATACTGTTAATGCTATTCATTGAAAGATTTAATAGAGTTTTTTTCATTTTCTTTATATCCTCTCAGTGGTGTGATTCAGCCAGTTTCCACCTATTTGGGAGAACTGGTTGTTGGAAGACATCTCCTTCCAACAGCTTTTTGTTTTTTTCAACTTTACAGATCTAATTCTGTCAGGAAGGCAGGAAGAAAACATTCTGGTTTGTTTCTAGCCTAATCCTTATCTTTATTGCTCTGCGTACAGAAACTGCCTCTCTGGTTAAGGCTTATTACATTGTAACAGGTTCTTGGCAGTATGCCCAGACTTTCTGTTGCCTAAGCTTCTCTGGAGGGTTTTTTTTTTCTTTGCTAGTACTTTGCTTTTCTTTGCTTTATTAGGGGCTTGACTTTCTTAAAGGGGAAGGATTGTTTTAAGTTTTTTTACACTGCTTTAGTGGTTCCTGGCACTGTCCTTTTGGGGTGTATTTCCAAGAGGCAGGATGCAAGCTTGGCACTGATTTTTTTACTGCCTTTCTGTGGGCATGTGATCTTTCATTAAATCTGGATGATTTCCTTAGGATATCTTGTGAGATGAAACTAGCTGGTATCTTTAAGTGGTGCAAATGAATCTAAGGATTGCTTCTCCTGGGTGTGAAAGGGTGCTTTGTCAGTTTACCGAGCACAGGTGTCTCTTGTCTATGGCGATTCTTCAGTCATCCAGGTCATGGCTGTCCCAAAGGTGCTTTTTTCAAGAGGCAACTGGACTTTCTTGGTTTCCAGAAAGTCCAGTTGCCTCTTGAAAAAGCACCTTTGAGACAGGAGTCTCTTGCATTGCTTTGGAATGGCCAAGGCATATGATTGCTCACTGATAGTAAGATTTAAAAAAGGAGTTAGGGTTGTAGATCCTCCGATTCATTTTTGTTTTCTCTCATGATAATAAGGCTTAGTAACATGGCACCAGGCTTGAAGTTTATTTAGATATCTGTGGCATGTACTAATTTTATTGTGATCCTGACAAGCTTGGGAGGCTTGAACCTGGGTCCCCTGTATAATTTGTTAATTTGTCTCTTTAGCTCAGCATTTTGTAGCCCAAATATTCCCACCCACTTTCTGGAGAACTTAAATGGCCTCTCTGCTAAAGGGTTTCACTTTATGAGCATGAGTTGGCTGCTAATTATCATTGCATTTTAACTATTTTAATTCCTCAAGGTGCTCTGGCACCCTGTCTAATTTGTAATTCTGGCTTGCAGGTATTTCTAATCTAATCATTGGTATTTAGGGCAGCTTTTTGCAAGCAAAGAAGCTTTTTGTATTTTTGTACAGGTAATCCTTGACTTTCAAAGTTACAATGGCACTGAAAAAAGTGACTTATGACTGTTTTCCCGTTGCAGCATCCCCACAGCCATGAGAAGCCTGGCGAGGTGAAGTGCCCCTCATCATGAGTGATGTCAAGTTGGCTACGACCACCCAGTCACACGACCACCCAGAAATACCTACCCAGCTGGTCATTAGGGTAGAGAACCCTAACTGTTTAGGGTTTAACTGTTTCTTCTTAAATTATTTGAATCCCACCATTGGTTCCACCCCTCCCCAATTTTTAATTTCAAATCTTTATTGTCAGTGCACAACATATGTACAATGAGATTGGTTGAGCTCCCTCAACCAACACAATACAACCCCACTGAAAAATGTTCTGGGAATATTTGGTTACTGCACAATAGAAAATCCCTAGAAGCATCCTGGATGGATGGGATTCCGAGGTTGGGGCTGTTATTGAAATCCAGGCATCTTAAAGTCTTAGTATCTAGTTTAGAAACAGATGTAACATCTGGAGTGTTTCACATTAGTGTTTTGTTATGCAAATCCCTCACCTTTAAGTAACAAGGTTGATGGTCTCAGTTACAGTGGCAATGAGTGCACCATTGGGAGACTTTAAAGAACAGGGTAGGGATATATTGTCATGGAGAAAATCTATGTTGTTGCTAGGAGTCAAAAATGATTTGATAGCACATAATTAATTCACCAAATATTACAGGGGATCAGATGACACGTCTTCCAGTTGTAGCCTCCTTGCTTCTTTCTACTGTCATTGCCACATTTTTTTTTCTTATTATCAAAATGTTGTCCACAGAAGGATTGATTCACAATTTTTTTTCCATTGGTAGTGATAGGAACGACCTGTCTATCTGCACTCCTAAAATGCTTTCACACTGCAATTCTGTACTCTTTTCTTGGGTATTAAATTCCCTTGAATTTATTATTCTGGGTAGATATATACAAGATGCCATTCGTAATAAATAATATGAACATTCAAATCTTTGTAACTGTCAAACCGTTTCTTACATTAAAGGAAAGTTCTCAGTTTTTGCTACATATAATACAGAAGTTATACAAAGTGAGTGATCTTACAATATTGAGAGTCTCCAAAACTGTATTTTACTACCTTGAAAAACCTCCTAAACTCTTCATATTTTCTCCCAGAAATGGGCTGAAGAGCTGCTTTCAGGTCACTAGGGCATCCACCAAAATACAGTCCAATGTAACCCATTAGAAATAATTAGGTACTTAGGGGAGAACTTTCTTAAGGTTTAGTGATATCGATTCTTCACATTTGCAGCTAAAGATATTGTTGGAGTAATCCTGGTGTTACCTTTGTCTATATGGGAATGGTTTTTTTAAATACTGGAGATGATTGACAAGCAGAGAGTATTCCTGTTGTGCAAATGACCAATTCATTGATTAGAATAATAATGGCCATTTAAGTATAGCTTACGTCTTCTGTTACTTTCATATTTCAAATCAGAGTGGAAGAGAGCATAATATTTTGACAATTAACAGAAAAGGCCCATCAAGTATGTTGTCTCAAATTGATATTTGATAACTAAAATCTAGTACCTTGGCATATGGCTTCATCAGTTGGTAATCAGGTTGACATTCTGCTGATGCTTAACCAATGTAGTCAATGCTCAGATCCATTGACATACAGATGATGTTTAGTTTAATCCTGCATGCATTTATTTAGAAGTAACTTTCACTTTATTCAGATGACTTTGTAAGAAGAGAGATGTGTGAGTCTATGGTAGCCAAAAACCGGAAGCAATCTGGCGGCACCTTTTCCAACTAACCAATTTTATTAAAAAGTATAAGTATTTGTGAACTGCAGCTTACTTCATCAGATGCATTATGATAGAGTGAGTTGCATCAGCTGAAAACTTATGCCTTTTAACATAATTAATTAGTTGGCAAAGATGCTACCAGACTTCTTCTGATCTATTCAGTTGTGATTCCCAAACAAATGTTCATAAAAATAGCTTTCTTAAATGAATTCAGAGCTAGGACTGTCATTTTGCCATCAGTAAAGGCACCAAGGGTCACACTCTTTGCACTTTACTGGGTGATATGGAATTATTGTGAGAATCTTGGCCAACAGTCTAGGTTCTTGTTTTTCAGTGAGCACATACACACATAAGGAAAAAGAGCTTTGTTTTGGGCTTGGCTCCAAAAGATTCCCCAGACAGAACTAGGCTGAGAAATAGGTGATAGGCCCTTAGGAAGAAATCCAATTTTGATTAACCTAAAAGGACTGAGTGGAAAAGTGCAAGCACAAGTTGACCCTTTGGCCATCAGCCCAAGCTGTGTTTGCAAAAATACAGAATTGTTATCATGAGCTGCCTTTTCCCCACAATTGTACACCAAGCACATATTGATGAAAGCAGAAGGAAATAATGTGTGTTCTCTCCAGAGGGTAGAAAAAGGGACCCTTTGTTTGTGTACTTTTTAACAATATTTCTGTGCTTCAGGATTAAAGCATAAGAAACATACCAGATATCTTTCTTGATGAAGACTAGTTTAGCTTTCTTCCTGAAGTTTTATCAATCCTACCTGCCAGAGAAACCAAGGAACCCTTTCTCTGGAAGGGATGATTTCAATCTGCTCCAGTAATCAAACACATTCAGAAAACAAAAACAAAAAAAAGCTTTACCTCTGCCTCAATTTCCCTTAATGATGTGCTTTTCCATAGCCGAGCCCACCCCCTTTTCTTGCCGTCCTTTCCATAAATCAAACAGTATGACACACATGCAAAATGAGAGGTGACATGTCTGAAATCAAGCAAACTCATCAGGAGTTCACATCAAGCATATAGTCACAGACATCAACTGCAGCAACTCCATGGGATCATAGACCACAGGTTTCTCTGGAGACAAAGGAATGGAAGGGAACTGCTGTCAATCAGGCTTAAACACATATTGGTTACTGAGACAGATTCTTCCACACCCATTTCCCACTGTCACTCAAAGTGGGACAAGATGGGCCATTTCGACTGATGTTGCCATATAGCTTTGACTTCTTCTTTAACATAAATCCAAAAACAGTGACATTTCATCTGAAATGGTTATTGGCTGAGGATCATAGTCAAAACATTTAGGTTTAAAGAAAACCAGAATTCATACCCCACCCTAGCCCCTTCCATTCCCAGAGTCTCATGCAAAAAGTATCAGAACCAAAAGATGCTGGGTAACCATCATGTGGCTTGGAGCAGCTCCCATTGTTGACCCAGAATATCCGACTGACAGATGTTGGTCACTAATCTGCTGGACTCATTTTCTAAGCATAGGCCACTGACAAAATGTTGGATGAAGCTACCTTTCATCTTCCATTTCTGTAAGGGGGAAAGAAGAAAATAAAAACAATGGCATGTGAAATGTGTCCTCTTCTTTCCTTCATTTCTTGTTTTCTCTCTGTGTCCCCAAATATCTATTTACTAATGGAAACAGTAATAATTTAGCAAAATTTTCAATTTCTTTTTAATACACACTACCATTTTATATTTTGATTAGGTCTTTTTCTAATCTCATGGCCTTGGCTGATCTTCACAAGCTATGACAGTCAGAATTGGTTAGTGTTTGGATGTCACACCACCAAGAAAGTCCAATTGGGAATTCGGAAAAAAAACACACCACCTTATATTTAAACCACAAAAACAAACTACTCCCATATTGTGAGCAGGAAAATCACATAAAAGGATTGAGCTTGAGATTTTACTTCAGATTCAGAACCAAACCATCCATGAAACAGCCTTATTTCTCAGCAAACCCATAATAAAGGAGCACAAAATCCATTAGCCAGTCTGTGATGGAAACATCAAGATTGTTTTCCTTTAAAGGGTGGAACAAACAAGGAGTTTGGATTCCTGAAGTTCTAGCTGAGGAATTTAGAAATAACCCAATATATATATATATATTATATTTGCTCAAATATATATATTTGCTCATTGGTAAATCTGCTTTTGGTGAACTGTCATGCTGTAACATACTATACCTTAGTATCAATCATCCAACTGTATTGTATACAATACAACTATTGTAATACAACTGTGTTGTAACCAGATAGACCCTTTGGGCACAAGTGGGGACCCGATGCTTTCCTAGATGGATTTCTATGTATCCAAAGAGGGAAAGCACCTGTATATTTCCCTGGAAATTTCAATAATGAGGTAACATACCCTTTTATTAAGTGGATATCTATTTGAGTACATACAAAGATGCACTGTCCTCACCAATCTTGATAACTTGATTCCCAATTGGGAATTCTTGCTGGGTCTCCAGAAAGTTACCAAGATAGTGGCAGAGCTCCAAGTATATGTTGCACCTGATTGTCTGAATCTTTTCAGTCAGGATTCTTGCCAGGATAGAGAAGGAAATTGTTTGGATTTCTCCAGTGAATAACATGCATTGTTTTAAGCACCATTAATCAGGATATATTCTGGATCATTTGCAAGGTGGGGCACTGCTCTTAGCTGTTCTGTTTCTTCCTGAGTAGGCAAGGGCAATAGGGGAGAAAAGGAGGTAACTTGTGGGGTGCCTCAGGGTTCATCTCTCTCACCCACATTATTTTACACTGATGTAAAGCCATGCCAAAGACATTCATTGGATCACAGTTATACCTAATTATAAATCACTTTCCAGGATAACACAGATATACTGGAAGTCCTGGCCTGGAGCTTGGAAGCTGCAAGACTTTGAGATCGAATCCCTGTAAGATTAAAGTGCTGTTCCCCAGAAACCATCTGGCATTGTACTATTCTGGATTGGGAAGCCCATTTTAAGATAGCAAATCTGCCTTAGAGGTCCTCCTACAGGTACTATTAGATAGTGTGGAAGGTCTTTGACTAATTTTCACTGGTGTACCAGTTGCATCTCTTCCTGAAGCATGATGCCCTGGGAGCTGTTACCCCATAACCTCTTAGCTATATTACCACAATGTGTTGAACACGATGCTATCTTTCAAATCTACCCAAGAGTTATATCTGATATAGTTGTCTTCTAGGAATCTTCACCAGAACCCATCATCCAATTCATTCATCCCAAATGGGTAGGCCAAGAATGTTCCCTATCAGGGGTGAAATCCACTTACCTTTGCTACCGGTTCGCAAATAGGAGCATGCGCGTGCGCTCACTTGCTTCGCTCATTTGCAACATCTCTGCACATGTGCAGGACCTTCTGCGCATGCACAGAGCATCAAAAATGGGACATGATGACGTCCGGGTGGGTGGGCAGAACCTCCCGCCGCCATCGGTTCGCCCGAGCCGTATAGAACTGGCTGCATTTCACCACTGTTCCCTATGTAAGACTGAAGATGTGGGCAGGGGTAGAGTAATATGCTTTTTAAAAATTATGGTATAAGTTACCTCCAGTGGTCTGAAGGACTGTTCGGAGAATTTTTTAACGTGTGAGGGACTCTGCTTTTTTTCTGGCATATTTGAGGTCCCATTCTATCCCACATTTCTGAGATTTTTTGATGATCTCAAAATAATAACCACCTTTGACATGCTTCATTTGGGGGGTGGGGGTGTTAGATGTTGCTGTCTGTTGTTGGTGCTTGCTGCAGTTTTATTTAAGTTTCTCATAATTAATGCTAAACTAGCTTTAGCCGATTAACATACAAACAATACAGTACATTAATACAGTAGACCATTTCTGTGGTTGTGATTCAACTCACTTGTACTGTACAAAACAGTCTATGAGTAAGCACTATCTGAAGCCTGCACCTATTTTATTGATCTGAGAAAAGGCAGCAAAAAAGAGAGGAAATGCACAGGCTAACCCTAACCGCTGGAGATCGCTTTACTGTTTCATCTGCCCTGTGATTTTACCTAAATCTTACGTTATGCGAAACGGAGACCTGAAACGGAGACCCAATCCCTTCTACCCCCGACAGATGGCTTCATATTTCATTCCTCCTATTTGTTTGGAAGTCGGCTAATATAGCATAGTGAAACTTTACAATAAATAGCAATCACAGTATTAGATCAGGGAAGATGAAATTCCAAAATGCAAATTATGTGGCATCTGTCACCAAAGAAGATGAGAGTATTCTGTAGCTGAATGGTTAGAATCCTCTTCTCTGCAGGGCCTTCTTCCACCATCATCTTCTTTAGCAAGACAAAAGATGCTTTATGACAACACGCTCTTAGTAGCCTCACATCCCACAGGTATAAAATTGATTCTTGTCTCATCTGCTTGGCTGACAAGGGCAACAAGGGACAAATGGGTAGCTTCTATTGAATGGGTGAAATTCATAGGCTGATAGAACACACGCAAGGAGCAAATACACCATTCAATTGACCTGAACTTTTTTTTTTTTTTACAATAATGCTAGCGCACAGTAAGTATTCCTCCAAGTCATTCTTCTCAGGCTAGCATCTAAGCTGTTTTAGACTATCAAGATCTCTGACTCTGGCTACAAATATACAGATATTAAATTCTATAAATATCTAATGCAAGGGCCCTTATCCGCTTTCGTCAATAGGAAAAAAAAACAGATGTATCTGCTCATTCACTTCTCCACGACATTTTTTGAACAGCTGCAATTAGCACCAGGCTGCAGTCATATTAAAGCAGGGGTGTCAAACTGGATTTCTTTGGGGGCCGGATCAGCATTATATTTCTCCTTTGTGGGCTAGCCAGGGTGTGTGGAGATGGGATGGATATCTCCTGTAGCACCGTGGCGGCCAAAACAGAGTGTGTGTATGGGTGCGCTGCCCCGGTGCCCCGTTTTCAGCCTGGATGGCCTCCTGCAGCATCCTGCCAATCAAAATGGGGTGCGGGGGGGGCATGCTGCCCCCCCCATGGTTTTGGCTGGCAGAGTGCTGCAGGAGGCCATCCAGGCCAAAAATGGGGTGTGGGGGAGGCACACATCCTGTTTTAGCTGCCAGAGGCACAGCGCGGGCCGGTCCTTTGCTATTTTCAGGCTGGCTCCATGGGCCAGATTTAAGCACCCTGCAGGCTGGATCCAGCCCACGGGCCTTGAGTTTGACACCTCTGTATTTATTATTTATTTATTTATTTATTTATTTATTTATTTATTTTTATTTATATGCCGCACTTCTCCGGAGACTCAGGGCGGCTTACAATGCGTTAAGCAATAGCCTTCATACTTTTGTATATTTTATACAAAGTCAGCTTATTGCCCCCACAAACCGGGTCCTCATTTTACCTACCTTAGAAAGGATGGAAGCTGAGTCAACCTTGAGCCTGGTAAGAATTGAACTCGCAGCTGGAAGCTAAATACTACTTTTAACCATAGCATTAGTCTACTGCGCCACTCAGGCTCTTATTAGACAATCTTTCAATGGTCGAAATAGCACTTGTTCCAGTGGTGGGCTGCTGCATGGTCACAAGGGTTCGGGCGAACCCTTAACTCTGATTGCTGGCTGGGCCTGCCCACCTGCCCTTGTTCTATGCTATCCATTTATAACTTACTTTCTGGCTCATTGGTTGGCCCAGCTGCGTTCCGCGCCGCCTCTGCTGTTCTCACTGGAGCTGCCTGAGCTGATTAGGAGGCTGTTTGAAGCTCTGTTTCTCTCCCAAAGGGGCACGTGTGCGTGCGCGCTCACAACCAGTGAACCCTTTCTTAAAGAAAGTGCAGCCCACCTCTGACTTGTTCTGCACCCTTTGAAACGCCCCCACCCCCAAAAAAATGCTTCAGACTCAGGTGCTACTGCTATCGCAACTTGAAAGAAGCCTCTATTTGTAAGGTGACCAACTTTTTTACAATGAGAAGGAGGACACAAATAAATTGAAGAAAAATGCGGGCACATGTGCTGTGTCGTGTTTTAGTAAGAAGTAAACAAAGCTACTTGCGTGCGGCACACTCTCTCAAAACAATTCTCCTGTGTGGAGCGCATGTGTCTCATAATCGCGTCTCGCCGCACTGTACCAAGCCTTGGTGAATTGTCATGTCAAATACAAATACGTCACATCACACGCAACGGATCGGATCGGCATTGATCGAATACAGAGATTTACAGATTTGTCTTCAAATATTGAAAAGGAGGACATGTAGGAGGACACTTTTTGAGAGAGGACAGAACTTACAAAAGAAGGACTGTCCTCACTAAAGGAGGACGATTGGTCACTTTACTATTTGAGCCTGACAAAAAAAGTTGTGGCTTCTTTAAAGAATCCACTCATTAAAGTCGAAGTTACCTTGAGTGCTGTATGGACAGAAAAGCAGGATGTTAACCAAACACATGGAATAAACAGCAACAGCAGCAGATAAGAATGATGTGATCTCAGCTGCCGGAGATGAGGTAGAGGTATGTGCAGACCTTTCCAAAATTTGGAAATAACTGCTAGCAATTTATATGTATAATTTTATATATACAGGTAGTCCTTGACTTACGACCACAATTGAATCCCAAATTTATGTTGTTAAGTGAGATATTTGTTAAGTGGATGTTGCCCCATTTACAACCTTTCTTGCCCCTGTTAAGTGATTCACTGAAGTTGTAATTTAGTGACCTAGTTGTTAAGTGAATCTGGCTTCCCCATTGACTCTGCTTGTGAACCACTTGCCAAGTTTGAATTTTGGTCACATGACCTCAGGGACACTATGACGGTTGTGTGAAAAACAGACATAAGTCACTTTTTTCAGTGGCATTTTAACTTTGAACAGTCCCTACTCGAACTGTTGTAAGTCAAGGACTACCTGTATATAGATTATTTATTAGATATATCATTATAAATATATGTACAATTTTTATATATATATATATAAATTATACCCTATATCTATTTTCTTGCAGTCATAATTGTGAATTAAATAGGCAGAAGCTAAATACCTTTGAGGGCCCTTCAAATTTTACACATTTCTTTTCATGTGGTGATAGGCAAGGAATAATGCTTTCCTTCTACCCATCAAGGAAAATTTGATGGGTAGAAGGATAATTGATTATGATAGTTTTCTGGATTAGGGACCCGTTAATCTGTAACCACTTTCAGATGCAATTGTTGATTCTGTTCATTGGTTCTTCAGTAGCAGCCCATAACAGCAGGGTTCTCAATGAACATTTTCCCTTGCTGATGAATGATACTATATAAAAGAATCCCTCCATTAATTGCAGAACTTGAAATACAGCAGCTGTTTTAATAATCATTCAGTTCAGCAAAATCATAAAGTAAGATAGGGAAAAAGAATGAGAACCAAGGATGGAGATTACATGCAGGGGGCTACACTTCCACAACCCTTGTATCTTGTAATTAGCTAGCTACAAACAATGAGCTTGATTTCATTAATTTCTCCCATATCCCATCCTGCCGTTCCATTTTTCAAGATGCCACCCAGGGAGCGGTAATGTAATGCAGCTATGTTTGAAATTTTGCATCTGATAGCTTTGTTCAGGGTTGGCTCTAGACATTTTGACGCCCCAGGCAAAGTCATGTTCTGAACCCCCCTGTAGTTTGGCTCATCTTCTGATTTTGTAGGACTTTCAAAAAGGCACCCTCTTGTTTCTTTCTTTTCTTGCTGTTTTTGAGCTTGATACTTATGATTTTCAGCTGTGGATAATTTTTACTCTTTTCTCAGATATTTTCATTCTATTTGCAATGGAGTGGAATGGAATGGAATGGAATGGAATGGAATGGAATGGAATGGAATGGAATGGAAT
>WNWU01000001.1:36649518-36662593 GCA_012654045.1 Ptyas mucosa | reverse complement strand
GAATAGAATAGAATAGAATAGAATAGAATAGAATAGAATAGAATAGAATAGAATAGAATAGAATAGAATAGAATAGAATAACAGAGTTGGAAAGGACCTTGGAGGTCTTCTAGTCCAACCCTCTGCTTAGGCAAGAAACCTACACCACTTCAGACAAATAGTTATCTAATTTCTTCTTAAAAACTTCCAGTGTTGGAGCATTCACAACTTCTGGAGGCAAGTTGTTCCACTGATTAACTGTTCTAACTGTCAGGAAATTTCTTCATAGTTCTAGATTGCTTCTCTCCTTGATTAGTTTCCATCCACTGCTTCTTGTCCTACTATCAGGACAGGTGCTTTGGAAAATAGCTTGATACCCTCTTCTTTATGGCAGCCTCTTAGATATTGGAACACTGCTATCATGTCACCCCTAATCCTTCTTTTCATTAAACTAGACATACCCAATTCCAGCAACCCTTCTTTATACGTTTTAATCTCCAGTCTCCTAATCATCTTTGTTGCTACTTCTCTGCACTCTTTCTTTTTTACATTATGGCAACCAAAACTGGATGCAGTATTCCAAGTGTGGTCTTACCAAGGCATTATAAAGTGATATTAACACTTCACGTAATCTTAGAATAAATGATTTTAACTAGATCAGCACCCATTGTTGTCATATGGCAACAATTTTGTAAAATTATATTTAAATGTTGAGTGGGCACATTGGTGCACACAGCGTGTTATTACTGCTTCTCTGGGTAGAATTTTGATAGCTGATAATCACATGACTTGCTTACTCAGAGGACCTTCCTATCAGACCCTTGCCTTGCTTTGGTAATATTACCAGATTTTGAGGTCCATAGCTATAATAATAATTTGTGTGTGTGACTCTGGTTAGTGTACTGTTCATTTTGAGCAACTTTTTATTCTTTGAAAAAATCAAAAATGCACTAGCCTTGAGCCTAGAAAAAATCAAAAATGCACTAGCCTTTGAGGATGAGATCTGTTATAGTAAGAAATATAAAGAAAACTGAAAAACTGAAAAAAAAATTGTCTCCCCTCAAAGTCTATCTATATCTAGTCTTCTTACTAGGGCTGGAAAAAAGTAAGTAATACAAAGTTGGTTTTCTTGCTTAACACAAGACTAGAATTTAGGTCTCCATGCTCACAGTCCAGTAACCATTAGACCAAACCAGCAATTACAACTTAAACAGTATAACAAAACAACAGAGTTTGAAGGGATCTTGGAGGTTCCTCTGCTCGAGCAGGAGAACCTATACCATTCTGGACAGGTGGCCATCCAAACTCTTCTTAAAAACCTCTAGTGATAGAGCACCCATAACTTCTGGAGGCAAGCCCTTCCCCTGTTTAATTGATCTCAGTGACAGGAAATTTCTCCTTAATTCTAAATTGGATCTCTCTTTGATAAGCTTCTATCTGTTGTTTCTATTGTCTTGTCCTTGTCAGATGTTTTGTAGAATAGGTTGACTCCCTCTTCTCTGTAACAGCCCTTCAAGTACTAGAAGATTGCTATCATGTCACCCCCTAGTCTTTCTCTTTGATGGACTAGACATACCCAGTTCCAGCCAGGGGTGAAATGCTCCTGGTTCGGACCGGATCACCCGATCCGGTAGCGATAGCGGCGGGTGGTTCGGAGAACCAGTAGCAAAAATCCCTGCACCCCCTTCCCCACCATGCCCAGCTGAGCCGCAGTATCATCAGAGGCTTTTTTTTTTACTTTTAAAAGCATTTTTTCTACAACCTCTTCTGACAAAAAAATGCTTTTAAAAGTTAAAAAAAAGCCTCTGATGATTGTGCGGCTCAGCTGGGATAGTCAGAGGCTTTTCAAAGCATTTTTTGAATGCAACCTCTTGGCCAAAGAGGTGGTTTAAAAAATGCTTTGAAAAGTCTCTGACGAGCCCAGCTGAGTTGCCTGATCGGCAGAGGCTTTTCAAAGCATTAGAAAAAATGCTTTGAAAAGTTAAAAAAAAAAAAAGTTGGCCACGCCCACCCAGTCACATTACCCCCACACACACACCAAGCCACGCCCCCAGAACCGGTAGTAACAAATTTTACATTTCACCCCTGGTTCCAGCAATCATTCATTGTATACTTTAGCCTTTATTCTCGTAATCATCTTTGTTGAATTTCTCAACAAAGAAATGTTAGAATAATGTTAGAATTCTTTCTAAAGTCTCAACATCTTTTTTTTTACATTGTAATGACAATATTTATAGTATTTACCCAAATTTTACCCTCCCGAATATAGGAGACTTCTCCCAATCTTTCAGAGGCAGAATAAGAAAAATAAATATTAGAAGCACACACAAAATTTCTTATGTTATCAATCAGAGCTGAAATCAATTCGGGAGAATTCCCTACCTCACTATAAATGTGATTAATTGGGTGTGTGTGCCCACATACTGGTCAGAAACCATATTCAGAAAATGACAGGAATAAAAGAAGCAATAATATTAATAGAGTTGGTAACCACTGATTAAATTAATTGCCTGTAAAAAAAAGGCATCCAATTTATAAAATTAATCAATCCTTTATCTGCATATACACACACACACACATGTATCCTCTTTTCAGCAGAAATAGCAGACAAGGAAACAGATCAGAGATGAGGTATTTGAAGAAGGAAATCACTCAGCATAGTAAAGGAAAGAAAAATGGGGGAAACAAAACTGAATGGAGATGAACAGGAGGTCGAGGAATTATCCAGGGAAGGTGAATAGACACTTTTTAGAGGAAGAGTATCTGTTATGAGACAAAAAAAAAGAGGAAGACGTTTCTTTGCTTTTGTCTCCCTAAGCACTGAGATCTCTAGAAAAATGGTTTGGAGTTCAGCGATGATGCAGGTTCCCTCCACGGACTTCAACCTTTCTACTCCTAAATGAGACAATTTTTTTTCTCCTTTAGGCAGCTTCTGTTTCAGTAAAACCTGTTTCCTTACAAGAGCATCAACTTCTATTTTGTTTATGGCTTTGATGTCATTCAGGCAGCTAACACAAGCAGCAATACCAATAGCATTTAGCATTTAGACTTGTATACCACCCCATAGTGCTTTACAGCATTCACTGGGTGGTTTACAACATCAGCATATTGCCCCACAACAGTCTGGGTCCTCATTTTACTGACCTCGGAAGGATGAAAGGCTGAGTCAACCTTGAGCGTCTCAGGATCGGACTCCAGGCTGTGGGCAGAGTTAGCCTGCAATACTGCATTCTAACCACTGAGACGCCAAGGCTCCCAGTGTTACCTACTCTTATTTTGCCTCTCCACTTGACAATTTATCAGCTGTTTTCTGCATCATTTGCAGCTTTTAAACCACCTCATGTAGCCTATAAAACTCAAAAGACGTTTCTAAGGGCATGGATCCAAACTGTCTTGTTCCAATTCAAATAGGATTGTAGCTAAAACTTTTCCATGCTATTGAGATCATCTGCATTCCTAGCAAGAGACAGAAATTAGGGAGAATCCCAAGTGATATACCTGCTTTTTTGAGAGAAAGAGGAGGGAGGGAGGGAGGGAGGGAGAGAGAGAGAGAGAGAGGCATCATTAACAACTGGCAAATTTCTAATTTCTAAATCTGGGAAACCCAGTACAATCATGTTATCTAAATTCATTTTTATTCATCCACCAGACTTCATCCCCAGCTCTAAGCAACTATGAAGACCTGCTACAGGTAAAAAGAGAAACAGTGGTGAGTGTTATATACTGACACCACATTTCAAATGAGCTCTCCAGTGATGTCATGCAAATACTGAACAGCACAGGAGAATGATTAGACCCTTGTGAGACCCATAACATGAGATACAAATCTCCTTTCTTTGCTACCTAGTGGATGAGAGAGCAGATAATAAAAACAGACATGACTGCACATTGTTACTAGCTTTGACCCAATTCCACTTTCAAACCAATTGAGAAAAGCACTGTATCAGTTTGCTCTTGAATTCCTGCACTGCTATTGTGATAGGAGCTTTGAGAACATTATAAACCAACACCTTTCAACATGGGTGCTGAAGAGGTGGCAGGGAGAAATTATTTTTGGGGGGGTATCACATGGATTTTATAAAATAACAGGAAAAAAATTAGTGGGAATAAGAAAGTCAATAGACAGAGCCCACCGCCATGTCTATGAAACTAGTTTCTGTATTGTAGCTATTCCTTGCCATAATATTTTCCAGAGATGATCTTTCCATGGTGGAGACCATATGGTACATGAAAAGAATAGCATAGAAATTATTCATGTATGAGTCAATGTAAAACAAATTGCTTACTTAATACCAAGACTGGGCTTGGAAAACAGTGTTTCAATGGCTCTGATTATTTCTGGGTGCTGTGATTTCAGAAACTGATAGCTTCTGTTACTCAGACTAAGGGGAGAAAAGTAGAGCTTTCAGAGCTCTGGACTTTGATTCAATGTCTGTATGGATAACTTTATAGTTTTATCCTTTTTCTTCACCTAAATCTTCCAGGAAAGTGATAGGTATCTCAGTTTGAATATGGATAGGGTATTGGAAAATATGAGGAAAATCAATCTGCAATACGTGTGATATGATCACAAAGTCAGTTAACCTGGACAATGGTGTAGAAGGGATTCTGCATGGGATTGTAATTTCCCTGAAAATTCTGATGAGAAACCTGGAAGTAGTTTTGGCTATGATCATATGTGGAGAAGCCCATTTAATGGCATATATCAGGAGTACTTCTTTTTTTAATTAGTGAAGATAATTGCAGCCAGACCAAGCCTCAATTATCCATGTGTTAGGTATTTCTAAATTGTATTAGCATAACACTTTTCATGCTAATGCTTCTGAAACTGACTGAAAAATTGCAGCTAGGTGAAAATATGATTGACCAGATATTGGTATAGAAAGACATCTGCGCACCAGCTTAATCAGCTGTCTCTATGCATATTCAAGACCTACATGATTTATATGAATGCCTGTCTCCATCTACATTACCCTCCCGGATCACGGTTGAAATCGGCTTTGAAATCAGCTTTGAAATTGGCTTTGTTTGCTTCCCTGATTTGTAGGAGCATTTTTGGATGATAATACTATAATGGCTCCCGAGCTTTGAAACTACCTTTCCTTCACAATTTAGTGGCTGGGTTTACACTTGCCCGAAGCCATAATGGAGTTAGCTTTTTTGTAGCTCAGCGTAAGATATGGATCCAGACATTATGGTTATAAATTGTGGCTTGTGTCTAATGTGTGCATCCAATCTATTGAAATAGTTTCTCCTGGTCCATCTTAATCTTGGAAATTGCAGGCTGCTGTCCTCAAGTGGAGGTGTGACTTGATATCATGCTTCAAAAAAAAAAAAAAAAAATCTGCCAAGAGTGATAGGCAGCATTACCAACAAAATGTCAGTTGTTTGAAAAACTCCTGTTGCAAGAAAGGTCTTAAGAGGCTAATTGGAGGCCTACTTCAAAGACTGGCTAGTACACAATGTACAATCACCTGCAGGGTAGATCACCTGTAGCCCTAAGTTCATCTATGGGAGCTTTCATGACATGTGTATTGTAACAGCTTTTGGAGATACCTCACATTATCCAGTTCTCTTGGTGAACATCTGCTTACACTTCCTGTGGTTTTAAAGATTTTAAGAACATAAAAGTCTTTGTTTAATGCTTCCAAGACCCACAATTGATTAAAATTGTGAAAAACTCATAGTGTTGGATCTAAAGAAGGGACTGTTCATAATTCTTAAAGTTTGCCAACAACTAGATCAAAAAGGTTTCTAACTTTAATATCAAGCTGATCACAGTTGTTTGACAATCACAGATAAGTGCCATTCTAACAGGAGCTGCTGAGCTTAACACAGTAATTAAAAGCTACAGGAAAGCTTCCAGTACCAGGAATCAAGACTCTTTTTCTTTGTGTATAGGATTAAAATCAAATGTTCTTATTACATTTGTTACATTAGCAGGATGCAATTTAAGGCAGTTCTTCCCACCTCTTTCATTTGCTTTTAATTTTTTTTCTTCCTAAAGGCCATTTAGAGGTTCATAAATTGTATTTTTTGCTGCATGTGGTAGTAACTGCAACAGCCACAAACCTTTCTCAGAAACTACACACCAGAAGTGCTTAAAAAAACATTCCAGTATGCAACTAGAATTATGCTTTATTACAGTGCAGCAACATTTCAGGGATATTCTGGGGAAGAATAGGATGACATTAGTGGGAGGCACCAATGAAGCCCTACCATAACGTAACCTACCTAATACTTGAGGGAGTTATATATCAGGAAGTGGTGGCTGATTGATGATTGCTTTCTCTGCTACATTGTCGTCGGTAACTTTGACTGATGTTTTTAATTGTATAATTTTTTTCCAGTTTTTATGATGCATTTTTATTACCTCACGTTCTGTGCAATGGGTGGCTACATAAATGTGATAAATAAATTCTCTCAGAAAGATCATCGTCCACATTTAACTCTTAATTTCAGAAACTTGCATTTCAAGGTTAAAAACATTGCCTGCACTAGTTCTGCATATGCACATATAGTCACAGTAAAAGCAGGAAACCAGATGTCTTTATTTGAGGCTGTTCTTCTGGTACAGGAATCATTTTTCCCCAAGTATAAGATGTTCTGCAAAAAAGCAACCCACTTCACTGCTTCAGATCTGTTTGAATGCAATAAGCATTTGTCTTTAATTGTGTGAAACATTTTTCCACTCCTTAACGTTTGTAGTATACTGTGATTTTTAAAGAATTATTAATATTTATCATTTACTTTTACTTTACTTTACTTTTATTAGATTTCTATACCGCCCTTCTCCCAAAGGACTCAGGGTGGTGTACATAAAGATTTACAAAATTTAAAAACCATTAAAATCGAATATCTAAAAATTTGGCCCACAAATTAAAAACTAACATACACCCATTTAAATTCATATTCATATTAGGCCAGCCCGGCTTGTTGAAACAGGAGGGTCTTCAGGGCACGGCGAAAGGTACACAGGTCAGCGATCATACGCACATCTAGGGGTAGCTCATTCCAGAGGGCTGGTGCCCCCACAGAGACGGCTCTCCCCCTGAGTGTCGCCAGTCGATATTGTTTGGCTGACAGCACCCATTTATTGTTCTTTTATATGTTTCTAGAGTAGACTGTACTTTGATACCCAGTTTTTTGGGTTCCATAAATACAGTGGAATTATGATGAGGTTCATTTAGGAAGAAAAATGCAAAGCATGATATATTACTCGCATGACAGCTCCTTTTAAAAAAATAAAAATAAATAACAGTCCAAACATCAACCTGGTTGTTTCCTCACTCCTCTCCAATTACATTACATTTTAAAAATGTTTTTAATTCATTATATATTTTTCTTAGTTCACGAATGACGAAGCTATGTCCCTATAGACGTTGTAAGATTACAACTACTATGTGCCTTTTCCAATGGCCACTGCTAATTGGGCTGATGGTAGTTCTAATTCAAATCATCTAACTGACTGAAAAGCCTAATCTATAGAAAAGCCATAGAACTGTGATTTTATTTTTTTTTTAGCTATTCTCCGATGGTCCCCTCTAGCAAAATGTCCAGGATCATTTTAAATATTGCATTCATGCATTCTTAGGAAAGAATAGGGAAGATAGGAATGAAAGACAGATGATGGGCTTTGTCATTTTACTAAGATCCTCTTTTTATCAAGTTAATGCATTTGAATTTTCCAGGTGGCTTTTACGTGCATCATTTCTGCTTTTCCTACATTTCACTAAAACAAGTAATTAGCCTGCCTCTAATGCTCGATCAAGAAGAAGGATGTTTACTGCATCACACCAATCCCAACCTCAGTGAACTCTAATGCAGAGTTTTTGCATATTGCCATTCAGGGCTAATTAGAGAGAACAGTTTACTCAGAGCAAGTCTATCAAGTAAAAGGCTTGGACCATGTATAACAGGATATAGATGACCGTATATCAGACCATATATCAAGAATCAGAGATGGTTTCTCATCTTCAGATCCTGTGAATCATCCTTCCAAATGCATTGTAAAAATTAAGGCTAGATCAGCCCGCAACTCAAGTGCAAGGCACTTGAGGCAACTCAAGTGTCAGTAAAGTGTGTGTAATACTGTACCTGTCTGCCATCTTTCTGGTTGCAGGCCTCGACTGTGACCTGTGAGCCAGTAGAAAAGGAGGTGATTGAGAGGCACTTGTCCTGCTGTCTGATTAAAGGGTCACTGAAAATCCACTCCTTTGGGGGCAGAAAGCAAGGAGAGAATTTAGCATAATGTGATAGTACAGAGGTCCCCGACCCCCAGGCCGTGGCCACTACTGGCTTATTCAGAATTGGGCTGCATGAGTGGCTGGCCAAAGTCCGTGCAAAGCTCAACTTGGAACCCAGCAGGCACTTGTACGTGTGCGCGCCGGCCTGCCACTTGCACAAGCTGCATGCATGCCCAGTTCCCCTCTTCTCCCCTCCCCCTCCCAGCCAAGCCTCAAAGGTTGGAGACTGCTGTGATAGTACAACATTTCCTCAATCATACCTGCTAAATCTATAGCTTTTGTTTGGAATAGAAAGCCTGACTCAAACATTTCCCCCTCTTAACATACAATTGCCTTTCAGCAGGTATCTGCCAGAGAAGTAGAAAAATGACATAAATCAGGAAAATTGTGTCCTGTTTTCAGAAGAATCTGTAATTGCAGCAGCATTTTTGTGTAGCTGTTGTTTTTATTAGTGCTTGCAAAAAGTAATTATAGGTTTCCATTGTAACAAAAGCCCTCAAGGCTCTTAGGAAATCAGCTGTCTGCTTTCAAGGTTTATCTAATGCATTGACTAGGTTAATGCTGGGAGTGAGTTGGTGGGAATAATATTTATTTATTTGTTTATTACTTTATTACTTGTTTGCTACTTCTGTTTGCAAAAAATCCAAATTGAATAAACAAATAAATAAATGTTATTCACAGGTATTCTCTTAACATCTACTCAGTTTAACCCTGAGAATACCTCGAGAGAGGACTGGTCCAAGGTACCTTCTTATGCCCATTAGTGATCCCTCTACCAAATCACCTGCCTTGCTTTGTCTAAAAGCAAGAAATTGAACAGAATTAGATATGATAGTGGAATAAGTGCCTCTGCTCTGTATCAGTGGGGATGGAAAGATTCCCCTTGTTTGGAATGTGGTGCTGATATGCAAACTGCTAAACACATTGTGCAAGATTGACCATGACATGCATTCTCTGGTTCCCTAGAAGTTCTGCATGAAGTACCATAATGTCAGAGGTGGTTACCTGGGTAACTTAATTGAACATCCAGTTATGAGGCCACTACTGTACCCCATAGAAGCTTTACTTAGAATTATGTGGACTGTGTATATAGGTTTACTTCTTTTCTATCATGTTCTCATCATACACTCAATAATAAATAATAATAATTCAATTTGGATGCCACCCAATGCCAACAGATCATTAAACCTGGCTAAAAACGATGAGAGAAAATGTTGCTATTCTATCAGTGTTAAATAGAAGAACTATGCCGGTTTAATAGAGCAAGCTCAATTAAGCCAGATATCGCTGATGTTCTTGGCAGCTGCCATCATTTTAAAAAGCACTGTCCCACGGACTGGAATTGTTTACACTGTGTTTACCAGTATACAAATTGCTGTGATGCAAACTCTGCACACACATAGAATAAGTATGTTTTAAATAAAATTATTGTGGTGAATAGGGCAGTGATTTTTTTAAAGATGGTCGATATCCATATAAACCACTCAGATGATATTTTTAAAGGCCAGTTTTTGAGTACAAAGCCTTTTAAAAAGGCAAGAAACTATTTGCACATGTGAAACAGTTCAAATATGGAATGAGAGTGAAATCATGATGTCATTTGGAAAATACTAACTTGGGCACTTTTATTTATTTAGCTTTGAAGCTGCCCAATTCCACAGCAATACTGAGCAGTCTACAAATAAAGAAAGCAAAGTATTTCAAGAAAAAAGATGTTTCTTAAAATAATATGGTACAATTCAAAATCCCTCACTTCACAGGGACCTTATAGCATTCTATTGACCCTGGACAATAGTTTGGGACTAACTAGTCTCCTGCAAAAAGATGGTCTCCTATCTACTAACAGAATTGGGGGGGGGGGAGGAAAAAATTACTATTTTTTTATGGTAGTATACCACAAAATTTCTATTCTCTCTATAATTGTCTATAACTGCACTAAATCAGCTCTGAAATGCTGCACCCTTTAACACTCTGGAAAGGTGGACTGGGGTCTATAAACACCATAATGTTTCTTCTTGTCCTCTTTCTACCAATAAGAATATTTTGGTAGGAAGTGAGCTGGATCCATTTCATTTACCGGTCCAAAGATTTCAGTTTTCTTCATTGCCTACTTTTGGCAAAGGCTATACTACAATAGAATCTGCCCCTTAATTTCTGGAGCAGAAAATAATCTTTTTTTTTAATCTTATATAATAGGAGAACATCTCAGCCAGTTTTTAATCTATTTCATCAGCTGTTGTCTATGGTGTCACAATATGCAATGGATCATTAGGGATGCATTTCAACACCCTTAACAAACCAAACAAGAGTAAAAGCCAACTTTATTGATTTATCCTCTCATCTAAAAACTATCCTTTCCCATAGACAATTCACATATGTTCTCTTTGTTTAAATAATTCCCTGGACATAGATACAGTTCAATGAACTTCAGCCATTTCAAACAACCACAAAATAGCTCAACAAGTCAAATGAAAGAGCACGCTGGATACCGTCTGCTCATTCATTCCCAACCATTAACAGATGTGAGGGAGCTTTTGCTGGCATCTGATATTGTATTGTAACCTTTTGCTTACTCAAGTTTCTAGCATCGAAAATAATTCTCAGGAAAAATCCTAAATTTAGACAATGGTATTAATTTATACCATTTTGTTCCATCATCCCTTAAACTATATAACTGTTTTATTGCTATCCATAAGAAATTGCAGAGACAGGAGCTAATATTTCAAGCTATTTCTGAATATTTTCAACTGATTTTTACTTAAATACAGTACAGTGATATATAATCTATTCGAGAAAAAAAATGAACACAGATTTAGCTTACTATATTTTCTAGACAATTTGTCATCTTTTATTTCCCAACATGATGCTCAGAGCTACCCCCAGTCCAATGCTCTCTCTGACTTTTTACACTTTAAAGAATTCTTTTAATTTCTTTTATAGGAAACTGGCATGCTGCCAGCATAATTTTCATATCTAGGAATGCTTCTGGGCCCAAAAGAGCTTCAAAAGATTTTTTACAGAATAAAAATAATGAATAGCAGCATTTGGGTGCTTAAATTGGAAGTACGCTCACTGGCATGGAAAAAGGACAAAGATAAACAGAGGTAATGGAGAAAGTATCTAGAATAACAGATTGGGAAAATCTGTTAAATGTTTATTTCTAATGGTTTTATCTTTCATGGCAGTAATTTTTGGAATAGGTAAGTCATTTGTAGAAGTTCTATAATAAATTCTTAATGCTGCAGCCCCAAATGTTAGGGAATCCCTGAAGAATTACACATCATTTCAGGAAAAAAAATCATCTTGTGCAGCAGCATCTTTGATTGTTACACCAGAATTACCTGTGGTGATGTATTAAACAGAACTTGCAACAGTATAAATATGGAAAAGCTGTTTGATCTGGTAATTTAAAATTGACATTTTTTTTCTTTAAATTTTCCTTCAGGAAGCACTGCCCTTGTAGGCATGTCAGGGAATCTATCTGTATAAACATGATAAAGATAAATTCATACTACAGTCTTCGCTGTTCATGTGTGCAAAGAACTACATAAATATTCTTAGAATCTACACTCATTTCATATTCTCTTTCTTCATTGACTGAGTTTTGTAGGAAAAAGGTTGCATCTGAAACAACTTTAAGAAAAAAGATCTTGACTTTCAAAATATCATCATTATCATACTCTAAAAAAAAAAGTTTTCCACCCCATCTAAGAGTCACTGAGGTAAGATGGGTGGCTGTTCAAGCTGAATAATTTTTTAAAAACTCCTATTCTACAATCGTAGTTGTCTAGAGCTTTCTTTCTTTCTTGTCTTGCATATCTGATGGATGCAGCAAGAACCTATTGTGTTATCTTGTACTTAAATTTGTCTTGAGGGTCTTCTAAATAAATATTTGTATCTGGGTCACCTCTAATTTGCTTTCCCAACCTTCCTCACAGCTTTCTTAATGCCACAGAATTGACCTTTGGTTGCCCTGTGCAGATGATATTCCTATCTTGCTGGAATACTTGGAACCAGATTCAGTGAGAAGTACACTGAATGGCTGTCTTTTTCCTTAAGCTTTGTAGTGAATGGCTGCAGGCAATTCTAATTTTGTAAGCCGCCCAGAGTCAGTTGGTTGAGATGGGTGGCTATAGAAATTGAATAAATTAATAAATAAATTTGAAGGATTGAATAAAAATCAGCCAGTTTCATCTAAAAGTTAAAGCATGGGGCCAGGCATGAAGAATTATGCCTGTTAAGTGAATTTCGTTGTATGGGTATACTGTGTATACACGTACAATCACAATAAAGTTGTTGTTGTTATTATTATTGGTTAATCTTTAGTGAGATTCACAGCCTTTGAGGCTGGTTAATAGCTCAGCAGCTCAAGTCCTAACCAAGGACCTAGGAATTGTTAAGGCATCGTCGGAGGATGTAAGCTGTTCCAAGTAAGGTGGTTTTTTGTAGAGTCAAAATGTTCAAGTCCGGTAAATTTAGAATTTCTAAATAGCGGGGTAGCCCTTTGGGGATTGCTCCAAGGGCTCCAATTACAATCGGGACAACACACGATTTCTTTTTCCACAGTCGCTCAACTTCAATTTGCAAGTCCCGGTACTTTGTGATTTTTTTCTTGCTGCTTATCTTCAATCCGTGCATCACCAGGTATTGCAATGTCAATGAACCATACTTTTTTCTTTTCAACTATTGTTATGTCAACACAATGGTGTTGTGGACCAAGTGCCTGTCAGTCTGAATCCTGAAGTCCCACAAGATCTTGAGTTTCTCATTCTTATTCTTATTCGTATTCTTATTCTTATTCATTATTATTATTATTATTATTATTATTATTATTATTATTATTATTATTA
>WNWU01000001.1:36635304-36649508 GCA_012654045.1 Ptyas mucosa | reverse complement strand
TATTATTATTATTATTATTATTATTATTATTATTATTATTATTATTAAGAAACCCTTGCATGGAAACCAGCTAGTTGACTTTGGACCAATCATTCTCTCTCACTTCTAAGAAGAAGCCAATGACAAATTCTGGAAATCTTGCCAAAAAACCCTGCATGGAGTTTTTTGCCCATGAAGTTGACTCAAAGGACCTCCATCTCACTGTCCCAAATCAGCAGATAGTTGATGAGAAGACAAGCAATGTCTATTTGGGGGATTCGAAAAAAGTTTCCAATTCTATAACGTTTACTGTTCATATATTATTTTACCACAAGGATTCCATTTCATAACACTTCCGGGAGGAATTATTTATTTCTTCCAGGAGCAAGACAGCCTGCATAGAATTCCTCCTCTACCTTATTCTCATATCAACTCTTTTGGGGTGGACTGGACTGAGAGATAGTAATGGTGCTAAGTAAGCAAGTAAACCTCCATGGCTGTTGGTGGTCTTGAATGAGGGTTTCTGCAGTCCTGATTTGGCTGGCTGTAAGCTGTGCTGTTCTTTACACTTTGCTTGAATAGAGCACTGAGGCATGGTTGAGCGATTATCCTCAAATGACTAACTCCCTCTGCCAGAACTACAGATTTGCTGATGTATGCTTCAAATATACATATGTTTTCTCCAGGATATTCTACAGAGCAGAAAAGAAAGCTAATGGAATGAACTTTTGATTACCTTACCTGAGTAGCAACAGGATTGTTCACTGACCCTTTACAACTTCCAATCCCAGCTAGAGAATTTCCTGCGGTATCCTGGCCCTGAGATTCCAAGCAGTTTGCTCCTTGTTTGATGATCCCTGGAATCAGCTCCTTTTCTGGGACTCTGAGTGATTAGAAAGATCATCAAAGACAAAAGGAGAAATTATAAACGGCTTGTTTTATTACATACTCTATACCAGGGGTCTCCAACCTTGGCAACTTTAAGCCTGGAGGACTTCAACTCCCAGAATTCCCCAGCCAGCTTTGCTTTGCTGGCTAGGGAATTCTGGGAGTTGAAGTCCACCAGGCTTAAAGTTGCCAAGGTTGGAGACCCTTGCTCTATACCCCATCAAATCAATAAATCAGCCTTTCCAGACAAATAGGTTGGGCAATTAGGCCAAACTTCTCCAAAAAGAAGAACCTTGTCACTAAAAAATACCAGTGAAGAATAATGATCCGCATATGTTTTTGTAATGCATATACTAATTTATAGATAGAGGTGTTAATTAAAAACTAATGACTGTAATATAACTATTATATAAATGTTATTTATAAAAATAAAACCCATTACTGAAATTTAAATATTATCTCTTCCTCTCTCTCTGATTCTTTATCCTAGAATGAACATTCAATATATTGCATAAGGAAGATGGTGTCCAAGCAACCAGAGTGCCTGCTTAGTTTGCTGCCCACCTGCTGAATATTCATGAGAAATTTTCTCATCAGTTAGACTTCTTTATCTTAGAATGGACATGGATCGAACAAATCTTCAAATAAAGGGCCATGAATAGGAACCATGGCAATCCTAATTATGTCACGTTCCCCCTTAAATGCATTCAGTGAAAGATTGCTAGAAAATGCTTTATATAACATTTTTTTTTGACATTGCACAAATTTCCCACAAACAAATCTTCACAGACTTTTTCATTTCTGTATATATATGTGCCAGAGGGTTTAACAAGCTAATTAATTCTAATAACAAGGAATATTCTGTAAAACATTGTTAGAACTATTTTTCAAGAAATAGCCTTTCTTCTTCTGTGTGTGTGTGTGTGTGTGTGTGTGTGTGTGTGTATGTGTGTATTTACGGGGTGTTCAGGGTGGGGTATCAGTTCTGATTGAGGGGCCTACCAAATTCTTTTTTAGGGCTGCTTGGTTATCTTCAGTCCTCACCTGGCACTCAGCTCTCACCTGTGGCTGTATTTATTTATTTATTTTATTTTATTTATTGCAATTTATTGCAATGAGCTACATATAGCAATATCACATGCAGCAACCACAGATACACTGCACAATATCCTGTTTTCTTCCAACCCAAAGGATTACCACAGAGAGAGGGGGGGGAGGGAGGGAGGGAGAGCGGGAAAGGGAGAAGGAGAGAGATGGATTATACATTCATCTCATATTTTCTTTTTTCTTATATGTATACACCATATCATTATTATTTTCTACTCTTTCATTCTTTGCTAAAGTAGGTTATGTATTTTTCAAATCTGTCTTTAAATTTGCCTTTATTTAACAAAAAATATATATAACTGTTTTTGAAGATCTTATACTTCTTTTGCTGCCTGCAACCTGAGGTCAGCCTCTCTGCGCTGTCTACCAATTAGTTTTCCCCACATAAACTCTTTTTTCCAGAGTTCAAAGAAACGAAACATTGAAAATGTAAGTCAGGCAGAGTATAATAGGAGGAAATATTTTTAAAAATAAATTCCCACTGGAACAGCCACATTAAGGAAATAGTTATACCACAGTGGCAAAATACATAACATGCAGTTTTGTTGAGAGGTAAAGAATGACTCACTTGAGTTCCGGATAGACATTCTCCAAGTACCATTGAAAGGATTTACAGTTCAGCTTCCTGCGTTGTTCCACTCGGTCTGCAATACTAGAAGCAAAAGTACCCTATGTCTATCTTTATTGTAAGCATGAATAAAAAAGAATTGCGTGGCACAGCAGCACACAAGAACATTTGCAGAATAATTAAAAGTACAGACAGCACTGCTAAGGTGCAACCACATTGGAATCAATGTTGTGGAAGCTATTCAAAAATACATTTGCATGGTGCTTCGCTTATAGAGTTGCCCATGCAAGCTCATTTCTTAATCTTAGAGCAGAGGTGGGAATCTTTTCCATCTGCCCACTGTTTTCTGGGGTTCCCCCCCCAACAAAAATAATTCTTTATTTTTCTTTCTCCATTAATATTTTTATGGTCTAGAACAGGGGTGTCAAACTCGTGACCCGCGGGCCAGATGCGTAATGCACTGGCCATGCCCAACCCCAGTTTAGCGAAGGGGGAAAAGTCACGATACGCCATGTGATGAAACATGATACCACGAGTTTGACACCCCTGGTTTAGAAGATCATGTGCAAGATAAAATGTGTCGAAAAGTGACTGCATGGGTGACAGTAATGTAGCATGTGAAATGACAAGAATGTTGTCATTTACTTTTTTCTTTCTTTTATCAGAGTTTACTCTTAGTGTAAGATTGAGGAGGAAAAGATCCTATTAAATGCTATTGACTCCATTAATAAGTATATACCAGAGATTCAAATACTGGTTTATCACTCAATTTTGCCGTTCTTAATAATCCAGGTGATTACTTCTTTATTGTTTGAAATGTTGATGTACTATATCCATTACTTATTTCATCATGATGATGATGATGATGATGGTGATGATGATGGTGATGGTGATGATGATGATGATGATGATGATGATGATGATGATAATAATAATAATAATAATAATAATAATAATAATAATAATAAAATGTCTGTTTGAAAGGATACTAGTTGATGTCCTATGATTGGCTTTTTTACAGTGTGAGTTAACATGACTATAGAAATTTAAAACAGAGTTTTATGAGTAAGTTGTCAAAAGATAAATAACATTCCCTAGCAGCAAGACACATCACTGGAGTAAACTGCTTGTAACCACTGTAACATCTAATAAGGCAATATAACAGAAGCACTCCTGAGAAATGAAACACAAATGCAGCACATCATGTAGCTGCTTCAAAGTTGGATTGTTTTCATGAATTTTCCAAAGCATCTCTTCCAAATCATTTTCCAAGCATGCATAGTTTTAATGTTAATGTTAATTCCTAGTTTGGAGAAATCCTTTCAAAACTCTTCATTGTGCCTTTTTGTTTTAACCACTATTTAGAGTGGTTTCCTGATTTCAACTGGAAATGTGGCCACTTATCTATCTCAGGGTAAAATATGTTTAAAAGGCAATAATGAAATAAAATAGCAACAGAAATCCTATTGTTAACATCTTTCTTGTGAAAACATTATTTTTGCTTTGAATTATTTAACAGTTCACCAAGCCATAAATAGTTTTCTCCTCTTATTCCATGACTACTCAGTCCTAGAGATTTAAATAAGGAATTTGTCAAAAACTTTCGAAAGATCAAGTATACAATATCTTGTATCAGATCCACTGGGAATCAAGTGGCGTATGCTTAATCAATCATTATTCTCCTCAGAGAATGTAAAAAATTAGTGAGACAGGCTTTGCTTTTGCAGGAACTACACAGATTCTTCTTCTTCAGCAGTGTTCAATAATTTAATTTTAGTAACTTCTTCTACACATCCTTTCTTGAAAATCTTACATTTTAAATACTATTTGTGTCCAAAATACACACTTTTAAGTTAATTTTATTTTATAATGTATACTTTAAAACATGTTTTGAAGTATAAATCAAAACATATCTGATTGATTACTGTCTGATTTGCATTTTAATCAGGGAGTTTCAGGACAATCAATTTGTACCATAATTCACAAAGAGCAAAAGATTCAAAGATTCAACAATTCCATCTTCCTTGGAGCAATTTAACTGAGGTGGCTTATATCCTTACCTTCCAAATGACTTTCCAATGGCAGAAGGTCGGGCTTCATAATAATACTGTTTGTATTCATCCATCCATACCTCTGCTGTACGTTTGGTATTTCTGCAGGTAGGACAAGATAAGCCCTATTAAATATCATTGTTGGACAGGCCATCTTGCCCCAATGTGAAGTCGCAGCACATTTTCAGGAATCTGCTATCCTGCTCAACTGTCATTATGTCATTAAATTTTGATGCAGGAGTAGAAATATCTCAAAAAAGTATAAACCAAATGAAAAGAAGCTGTCTTTCCTCAATGCATGAACAAAATAGACTCAGTATGTAACATTTAAAAAGAACATATCTGAAGCATTCTAAAAAAGTATGATGACTGAGGTACAAAGATAATGGGGTCAGGTATTCTAGCCCCATATTTATATCTTCAATTACCACTCAACTAGACCCTTATTCTTCCTGACCTTCACAAGAAAGTCTGAAGGACAGCTGTACTCTCATTTGCTTGAAGATGAGAACAGTTCCCTGATCAGTGATGTGGAGTACAACTTTTCTGAAACTTGAAGAAATCACGGAAAATAAGAAATAAAATATAAGGGGGTGAGGATGTAAGGAGGAGATATGGTCCAAGTTTCTACGAACTTTAGCATTTAAACTTCTAAACAGAAAGCAACTTAGATTCTCAGAGCACGTGTTCTGGATATATACAGTATTCTATTTTTTAGAAATTCATTTTAACTTAGAATAGAATCATTTTTGACAAACTCTTGTACATTAAAAATCTTTTTGGGGGGACTGAGGAATACTCCTAACTAAGTTTTGATGGGTTGCAGAAAAAGTTAAAAGAAATAAAGCATCCTATTGCATAAGCATACTTCTACTCGCATAATGTTAGAGTCTGTCATTAAAGATTATTTAACCCCAACAGCTAAGCACTTTTCAGTAGAATTCTTAACATGGAGAAAAGCAAACATATTGTGGGTATCATGGCAACTAAGGAATTCTTTATCTATTACTATCATAATAATCACAGCTCTGTTGCACATAAGAAAGATCTAGGTGTTTCAGTTATAGCCTCTTAACCTTCTTGCCTGCTCTGGGTTGTAAAGATAAAGGTAAAGATTCTCCTCGCACATATGTGCTAGTCGTTCCCGACTCTAGGGGGCAGTGCTCATCTCCGTTTCAAAGCCAAAGAGCCAGCGCTGTCTGAGGATGTCTCTGTGGTCATGTGGCCAGCATGACTAAATGCCAAAGGCACATGGAACATTGTTACCTTCCCACCAAAGGTGGCTCCTATTTTTCTACTTGCATTTTTTACGTTCTTTCGAACTGCTAGGTTGGCAGAAGCTGGGACAAGTAACAGGAGCTCACCCCGTTATACAGCACTAGGGATTCGAACCACTGAACTGCCGAACTTTCGATCAACAAGCTCAGTGTCTTAGCCACTGAGCCACCTGGATTGTAAGCAGTGCCAATTATGTAGCAGGTTTGATAAACTTTGAGGCATCTTACACCAAGGAGGGCTCTGAATGGTTGTTTGTCAGCGGACCTAATTGACTGCAACATGAGGACAGGGCAATGGTTGTATTGACTTATCATCTGGTCTTATTTTTGGACTTTACTAATAGAAAATAGGAAAGTGCAACATGTGTGTGTGTGTGTGTGTGTGCCGTTACCTAATGCACTTAATAATGACTGCTGCCATAAATATCAGTAGTTATTATTTTTCAGATAGTTCACAGTATCAACAGTAAATGATGTCTGTAATGATATTATTTCTGTAGTATTCTAGACCATAGCTCTTATATCTATGCGCAGATATGAACATCTGTACTCCATTATAAATCTTAATTTTGGATATGGTATTTTTACATTAAATGAAGCTCAGTGTCAAATCCATATCGTCATTTCTGAACTGCTTTTTAATTACAGAATTCTGCATTAGATCCATATTTCTTCCAAGTACACAATGGTTAAGCTAGTCTCCAAATCCCAAAGTACAGTCCTGGCAAAAATAATTGGGTCACAAAATATTTTCTAACCATCAGGGAAGCTCTCTTTGCAAACTTGTGTTATTAAAACATAAGGGACAATATTAATTTGGTTAGAATTAGTCAGCTAATGCAAACATTTTTTGAGTTTATATTCATATCCCAGAGTATGGTCTAATTAGTAAAATTCTACAAATAAAATAAATATTAATAAAATGAAAAATTAGTAAGAGAGAGAGAGAGAATTAATGTGTTGCAGTGTTTCAGATTTTGGCCTAGAAACCAGGAGACTATGAGTTGTAATTTTACTCATGAAAGCCGGCTGGATGACTCTAGACCAGTCTCTATCTCTCTCAGACCAACTCACCCTTGTGGGGAAAATAGGAGGAGAAAGAAGTATTATGAATATTTGCCACCTTGTATTACTTATAAAGTAATAAAGACAGGATTTTTAAAAATCTAACAAATAGGTAAATAAAATACACAAAGGGATCTCTGACCAAACACCATACTTCAGTGAGAACTAAAGAAAGCCCCTCCACCCTCCTGTTCTCTGAACTGGAATCAAGAATTAAGCCATTCCTACTTGATATAGGTTAATGCATTGCCCTCGGGGAAGTCATATGGATGGCGTTTTCGGAAAACGTGACCCACTCGACTGCAGGGGACAATCTCCAAGCTACCTCCACACATCCAGACACGGAAAGAAAGCTCTAGAAAACATCCAAGGAAAGAGAATTTAAGGTGAAATAAAGAATAACCATCTACTTAATGTGCAAGTAGGCATGGAACTCTTAACGTAAAGAAGAAAATCCATAAAAATTTAGATTGGAGAGGAGGAGGCTCCATGTGCAAGTACAAAATAAGAGACAGAAAATGTGAGGTCTTACTGGCACTGACGAAATTAAGTCAAGACAGAGTTGTTACAAAGACCAATGCAGTCTCAGCTGTATGTATCACTGAGACTGAAAACCTGAATAAAAATAGTCAGAATTCTAGAGAAGCATGTAATCGATTCTAATCAGTGCTTAGGGGTGTGTTTGCAGTAATCAAGTTTCATGCTCTTTAAAGTCTTTATAGATTCCTAGTATCTGGGCAGTATTATAGGAATGGCAAAGTCTGGCCATCATAATGAGCTCCTAAATCTGTGGAATACATCACTTTACATAACATCCCTGTGCTTTTCATCTGTTACAGGCTGAAGCTGAAATCTTTTGGCATGCTCTTACTGTAGGATTCTAAGCTCTCCTAAGAATTCATCATTTGGCAATCTAGATTCTGAGACACAGCCTCATCCTGTTTATTCAGACTGAAGCATCCCTATTCCCCTGCCCTTTTTACTGCCCCAGAATAAAGCTCACTTTTTTTTTATTATAAAGGTCAGAGACCTACCAAGGCTTTGATGGTTAAAACTCATTTGAATCTCAGGAAAACAGTGACCTTGCAAAGGTCCTTTGTTTAATAAACATGGAAGCTCACTGTTGTTTACTGATTTGGGGGTACAAAGAAGACAGCAGAAAAGCTGCAGCAAAACAAATCAGAAACTGAAGGCGACAGAAGAGGGAGAGTCAATAACAGGTTCCCCAGCTCTCTATCAACTTCACCCTTTTATTGCACATTCTTGTGTCTTGTAGATCTCATCTTCAGATATATGGTTGGTGATCATAATATCTACCACTTCTTTGTAAAAGCTGCATAATATAAAAATCCAGAGGCAGTTGCTGAGAAATGTGGCTAGTTTTTATCAAGAAAGTAAGCGCTTTCATTTCAACAAAGCTTATTTCATAATCTGGTTTTAATGAATGTATCTTGGAACTATTTATCTGTTCGTGCTGTTCTATCTTCAATTATTTGAATGGTTTTAACTAGATTTTATTATATCTAAGTTTGACTTGTACCCAGGTCCATATTTTCCTAGTTCAGAATATTAGGGTTAGGGTTGTAAAGTCCCTAGATATCTTTCAGTAATGGTGCATTTCTTTCTTACTAGGATAAAATACGAACTTAGTAAGTGAAATATTTAACGTGAGACTTAATTTACAGTTTCAAAAATATTTTCTTGTAGACCCTATCAGTAAATAAACCCACAGGCAATATCTAGGATAACAAATAATGCAGATATTGCCAGAATGTCATTTAAGAATGTGTAGGAAATGTTGACTTACCCAAAGATTTGCTGAGAAGGCAGGACTGATTCTATCTCTACGCAAGTAGATCCTGAATAAAGTCTGTGTTTTCCGTGCTTCCAGTCAGGAGAAAATATTATATTATGTGTCCAAGATTTCAGAATTGATTTGTGAAAAATTGACAAGAGAAGGCTACATAAAGTCAAATCAAAGTAGTAACTTACCAAAGTTCTCTCCTCCCCAGATATCCATCTGTGTGTCATATTTTCCAAGATGGTTAAACCAAGATTTATTGATCACAAAGATTCCTCCTGCTATGACAGGTGTTCTAGTAAAAATGACAATGAGGAAGTGCAAAAGGTTATAAATAAAAAATGCTAGAGTGAAAAACAGAACTCTTCTACATTTGTAAGCAACATATTCTGTATAAAATACTTTAGAAAAATAAATAAAATAATTGGAAAGCAATAATTTTCCTATGATCATGTATAATGAAAAAGCTGTAGGACTGTAATATTTTCATGATTGTTTTACAAAAATGTCTACTCTGTACTTAAATAATCTGCAAGGAGGTGTCAAAAATGGCAAGATGGCGGGCATAGTGTTGTGATCCTAACACCACTCATTATGTATGTGCATGCGATGTGAATGAATGTACAAAAAGTGCAGGGCTTTTGATCACAGTACTACAAATTTTCATTTTGCAAATCCCCCCAACTTCTGGCTTTAAATATATATAGTGATCACTTAGTTGTTGTTTTTTAATGAGATTTTGGGGAAAAGTTTGGAATTTTTAAAATCATTTTAATTATGCAGAGAAGACGTTTAGTATTCAGTGTGGCTCATTTATAGGCCCCTGTAGCTAATGGAAACAGAGCAGTCTCCATCAAAGGGGATGGAAATTGAGAAAATCACAGTCTCACAACTTGTTCCTGGCCTGTTAAAATAATTAACAAGTCAAATGAAAATGAACTGAAGGATGGTTCCCAATTTTCCACATGCGTATTGGGGACATAAAGAAATATTGCTTCCTTTGCTTGCTAGTGAATTCTATGAGAAGGAGGAGACCTCTTCTAAGAAGAGAACAGATCACTTCCACTCATCTCCACTACACAGAACACTAGGGGTAGACTGGTCCATGTTTGCAAAGTTGACCAGCAAAAAACAAAATTGGCTACAAGTTATTTTATATTTGGACTGTAGAAACTGAGAACACAATACTTGTCTTCTACATTTTAGCAGATCAGCTAAATTGTCTACATCAAATTAGACATTCTAATACTGCCATATATAAATATATTTGAAACACAGTTTACATAAACGTAGGGCTAGGTGTTATTGCTATTTGAATATACTTTCAACATATTCTTACTGTTCAAAGAAACCCTAAACTTAGCTAGACTTCATGGTAGAGGTGGGTTTCAGCAGGTTCTGACCAGTTCTGGAAAACCAGTAGCAGAAATTTTGAGTAGTTTGGAGAACCGGTAGTAAAAATTCTGACTGGCCCCACCCCCATCTGCCTCCCAAGTCCCAGATGATCAGGAGGAAATGGGAATTTGCAGTAACCTTCCCCTGGATTGGAGAGGGAATGGAGATTTTACAGTATCCTTCCCCTGCCATGCCCACCAAGCCACATCCACCAAGTCATGCCACACCCACCAAGCCACACCCACAGAACCGGTAGTAAAAATTTTTGAAACCCACCACTGCTTCATGGTACTTATCTACAATTTGCACTATGCTTTAAATAGAACAAGCCAGTGAATGTGCAAGTCAACTCAAAAGCCCTGTGTTGATGAATTTGTCTAAATCTTGAGGAAAAGCTCCTGTGCTGGAAGTAGAAGGTAGATTCTATTTCAATTTGTAGCTTATATACAGCCTGAGAAAAGATCAATTAAATGCACATATTTTTTCAAACAGGCACAGTAAAATTTCCCATATTAAACAAGTACAATCTATAAAAGCCATACATGGTTATACAATAACCAATATCTTGCTGTTATTATAGCAGTGCAGTGGGGCCACCAGACAGAATCTCAAGTAGTTGTCAAGAATGTTAACATCTTTCTGGAGCAAAAGAGACTTATTGCATCTCATAAGTGATGTAAACATAACTTCTGAATGTTCCTCATGGTTATATCAACCAGCGAGACCACTTCTTATATTAGATAAAAGATGAAAGATTACATCTAAACTGGGATTCCAAGAGGAGCTTGCATGAAAGAATTTACCTAATAGATTGGGTAGGGTCTGTCCGGGACAACTTTTGCTCAATGGGAATCTGTTCCCATTTAAAATGAAGACTCCAGTCAAATCCTAAAATGTAGAACATAAAAACACATAGAACCTTGTATCCAGATTTAAAGATTAACTAGCATAGCATGACAATTAGGCATTTTTATTTCTTCACATATGATTCCAGAGCAGAAAAAGCCTTCTATAAGATAGTCCTATGCAAATGATCAGCCTGGCTTTAAAGAATCACAATAAGTACACTCACTGGTATTTATCTGTGCTCGGTAACATTCCAAACTTCCTATATTGGTTCCCAGAAAGAAAGGCAATCATTAGTGCTTTAGCTTTCTACTCAGGTTGTCCTATGCCTCATTGGCTGCCAAAGTTATGAGACATTAATCAGTACTCTCAATGGGATGACATGTATTTCCGGGAACAAAGTGTCTCTGTTTGTTGTAATTGTCTTTTCCCCATGTGCACCACATAAAAATGCCATCTGACTTACAAGTGTTGCAAATTGAGTATATCCGGTGGGAAGGACGTGGCTGGAGAAAGATGCATGCAGGTGAGAATTGCAGAACTGAAAGGAAGATGTGCCTTGGCAAATAAAGAACAGTGAGGGAGATTTTCAAAAATTAAAAAAGGTGCTTGAGGCACAGCAATTCTTTTAGGAAAAAGACTGGGTGCTTGGATGTCCTGCAATCCAGCACAGTGGAGCCAACCGTTGCATCTGAGGCTAAACTGCGCAAGTACTTTATCTTGGCAGTATGAAAACTGGCTCATATGATGCATAGAAGGCAGTTTTCTGGCATAGTTTTCCTCAATATGTTGTTTTCTTCCTTGACTACTTTATGGTTGTTTGGTGGTCAGCTGAAGGTTTTGTGTGCTACTGAGAAAATGTCTTATGGTATTATCAGTCATTGGTGGCTCTTTCTCTGCAGCTCTCTTTCTTGGAGATCTAAGTAGACATTGCCTGGGTTTTCATATTCCCACGATAGACTAAAGATGAGCCTAATTTAGCCCTATGTAAAACTGTATCTCTTGTGGGCAAAATCTAATTCCTGGAGTGAAAGCTACTTTCACCCTTTTTGAACCCTTTTTGGTATTCTTATAACATATTAACTACTTACACCCCCCCCCATTGACTTAGTTATGTGTTGTGGGCAAAGGCCATATAGAACTATAGACTTGCATTTGAAATTAAATTTCAAATTGCATTTGAAATTAGGCTGTATTCACGGACATGTGCCCATCTAACAGCAAGGAGATTGCTTGCCTAAGAATTTGCTCATCCTTTGAGAAAGATCAAATATCAATCTCTTTGACAAAAAGACCAAATATTCATAACATGACAAGAGGGAGGAGGAGGAGGAGGAAAACAGTAAGGTATACAGGCACACACACACTTACCTATCAAAAAGACTATTAAAAGTATTGAATGAAATGTGAATGGTTGTGCAATATATTGAGAAATAATACTTTATCTAGAAAACCAGCAGAAATATTTAGCATGTATGTAAAGAGAATGAGCAGACCCATCCAATATGTTGCTTTAGGTGGCTTTTAGAGGTGCCTCGAAAGAGCAACGAAATGTTGGAGGTCATTTATGGTTAGAAATGTGTCATTGTCCTTTTCTGCAGCTCTGAATTTTGAGGAACCAATAGTTATTAATACTCTGCTTTAAATGTTATCAATAAATACATTTAAATTTTAGCATATTTGACTCTGGTTTATTTATTATTGGCCAAATGACACCGCATTTTAATGATTAATAATGTTTAATTTGTAATGAATTTTAAATGTTACATTATTAATATTAATGGAATAAAATGCTTGATTTATCATATTTTCTTACAAAAGGAATTAGCACTCAACTTCTTTTTAATGTAATGGCCTTGGTCATGTTTTGTTATTAAAATTTTCTTTTTCTTATATTACTGTTCTTATGATATGGAAAAGAAGTGACTAGGAGAAGAGCAGCCTCAGCACAGCAGGAAAGACAGATGCAGCAGTGACTAATTAGGAAGTTGTGCAAACTGTGATCCCTGTAAGGCTACATTCTCTACAGCAGGGGTGTCAAACTTTCATCGTCACAGCAGCATCATGTGACGTACTATTGGGACTTCCCTCCCCCTTGCTAAACCAGGTGTGGGCATGGCCAGCGCGTGATGCATCGGGCTGCAAGTTTGACAGCCCTGCTCTACAGCCTGTTGAAAGTTACAGCTGTTATGAATCCAACAAACATATAAGCTAGGTCAATATTAACAGCCGGGAAAAGCATAAGTGTAATACCATTTAATATCAGAGGTGCTTCCAATGAGGCTTTTGTTGTATCATCGCCCTGTCTTGTTCAGGGAATTGCATAGGGACCAGATTATGCTACCTTCCATTTATACATCTCATACATTTATCCAACCGATTGTCTGTCTCTTCTTGTCCCACAGAAAATCAGTTCACAAGCATACAGCAGAATACTGGCACGCGTCTTTGGACTACTTAGCTGGAAGTGCCTCAGGAGATAAAAGGAATCTGTCATGGGGCTGATTCTCAGCGATAAAGACCCAGAAATATCATATTTCAGAATCAATTTATTCTTACCTACCTCCTCTCAAATCTGCTGATGCTGCTAGATAGGCAAAATTGTCTAAGCTGATGACATCAATGATAGGACTCACCACTCGAGTATAATCCTGAAAAAGTAGAAAAAAAGAAAGAATGTTGGATTTTTTTTTCTTCTAAGAGGAAAGTAATGTTTTAAATGGGTTTTAAGATGAAGATGGTAGAAGGAAAGAAGTGGTAGAAGTGTTACCTTCAGGTTTTTAAATTGATATTCACATACACGACTGCAGCCCATAGCTTTTTTTCAATGCGAAGAGTGAAACTTTCACAGTGCAATTATCGTTCTCCATTTTCAGGCATTAAGTACAGCACACCATTTCAAAGTTGTATTGATCAGAGGGACTCTCAGATACTGTTAATGTTACCTCTTGCAATTGTCTAAAAAAAGTGTTGCTAAAGTAGAAGAGTAGACAGCCTGGTTCTCTTCTAGTATTTTTTTTTAAAAAAAACTATAATTCCCATTGATGCCACTTACCGAATAGGCAGGAATTTATAGTGCAAAATATCTCAGGTTGCTTTCCCCTCATGCTAGTTTTTCATGGAGAAATCTCCCAATTTTACACTTGAGCTATACTGTATGCCAGGGGTTCCCAAACTTGGCAGCTTTAAGACTTGTGGACTTCGACTCCCAGAATTCTCCAGCCAGC
>WNWU01000001.1:36553710-36634904 GCA_012654045.1 Ptyas mucosa | reverse complement strand
CCAGCCAGCATAGCTGGCTGGAGAATTCTGGGAGTCGAAGTCCACAAGTCTTAAAGCTGCCAAGTTTGGGAACCCCTGCTGTATGCTGATTAAAATACCTCAATCTTGAATTTTTCCAAGTTGTTCATTAAGGTAGTCAATAATACCTAATTACTCATCTCCTCTCATAGGATTCATGTATCTCTAACATTGTTCTCCAAGGGTGTGCCCACATCACCTAAGAATGTTCGCACCCATATCTATGGCATATGTTCCAAGAATAGCTGGTGTCATTTCAGTCAGCCAACTCACACCCCTCCCATTTTTTTATGGCTGCTGGAGTTGATCACCAAAAGTCAGCAAAGCTATTTCCTATAACTTTGAAGCAGGAAACTCATAAAAATGATTGTGATTTCCACAAATGAATTCCACATACGGCATTTTCAAACTGCCACCGTTTCTCCTTTCCAACACTGTTTATTCATCTGCTGATTCAAGGAGGCTGAGAAACAAAGAGCATCAATCTATGACCCCTCCCCAGCATGTCCCGTAGCAATAAAATCCATTCCCCTCATGCTACAATAAAGGAAAGGAAAAGAAATTAAAAAACCAGCCAGCCTCGCAGTTTGAAGAAGCTGGTGCATGAGTGAAAAGCAAGAGAACCTTGTCTTGTTCAACAAAACCTTGTCAATATTATTCCTGCTGGCTTCAACTGGGCTAAAGGGGACAGAACAAGACCCAATGAAGCCAGGATTTCTGAAACTGAAAAGCAACATAAAGAGCCAAGCCACAAATTCCATCTAATGGTAAAATGGTCTGCCTTCAAGCTCCAGTATTACAGCTAAAAATCAGCTTCCAAACAGCACTTCTGCACAGCTGAAGAGAGATGATGACAGAGGTGTGGCGCTGATCTAGGACTAGGGTTAATACTTCGTGGAAGTGCCCATTATTAAAACAAAAACAAACCAAAAAAATGTCAAGTTTCCCCGAAAAGACACTGAAAAAACATAAAAATATAATTAATTCCAGGAAATGTGTGATAGACCCATTTTTCATCCTGGTCACTGAACGAAAAATTGTGGAAACCCAAATTATTGGATCTTGTTGTTCTTTAATATATTTTAGGTGGCTCCCTAACAAAGGCCCTAACTCCGGGTTTTGTCTTTGCAAATTCAGTCTTGTCTCTTCATTTTTTTATGTTTCAGAAATGATAATATCAGAAGTTACATTGAATTTATAATTATATAATGTAATCAGAAATTCTGTTGATTTTTTTTTTTAGCAGAAAAAGTATAATCATAAGAAGGTCTGTCTATTCATGGATAAACAGCCCAATTTTAAGTGATAATTCACAAGCACTAAATTCCACTTCTGTGGTGCAAAAATAGCATTTATCATCTTATGAGTGACACTAAGATACTCTGGAAAGTTTCCTTGTAAAAAACTAATCAACACAGCAGCAAGGTGTAACTTTCTTCTGTCAGAGGATTTACTAATGAGTAAATTCTTCAGCATTCTGGGGAGCGATACAAATAAACTCTGCCGGGTTTGGATGCAACTTGTTGAGTGCAAATAGAAAGAACAGAGAAATACAGGACGAGACAAAAATATGTGGTTATTTCTTCTTGTTAAAAAAAAAATCTTTGCAAGAGAATGGCAGTAGAACATATTACTACACACATGATGATCAATACAAGTCTGGTAAGCTTTACTGTCAGCATCAGTGGAGTGGTAATTCTGGTTAGACAAGCCTGTTTAATGGGGTTTTGTTTTTCTTAATCCATAGAAAAGATCATCATTTTTTACAGTTGCACCATTTTACAGTAACTGTTTTTGTAGACCATAAATTTTCTTTAGCTATTTTGTCCATGGCTTCAACTCCATTTTTCTTAATGCTTTTATTTTTTGGCATACACAGGCTTTTAAAAATTACATTTCCTTGACAAAAGCCCTTTTAAAAATAAAAATACTGTTTGTACATAGTTCAATAGTGTGCTTTCTTTTCATATTTTTCTTGTTAACTTTTCTTTGGGGGATTTCCTCTGATGTTAACATTTATGCCACCACAAAGTTTGATGAGGGCATGCAATGGAATCTAGGGTGAAATTAAAAGAATTAAACGTCTCTAGAATATATATAGTCAATAAAGAAAAAACTCAGGCGAAAGTTCAAGCTTTATTGGAACTCCAATAGAGTTTGCAGCAATTGTATACTAATTCAGTTGGCCTAATAACATTGCTTAGCTTGAGTGCTTTGTAAGTAAAAAATCAGGATTAAGCATTTGAAATCCATAAAAACAATTTAAATACTTTTACTATCGTTGTTTTTCATAGCTCGATTTGGGATTATATAAACAAAGGAATGAGCAAAGGACTAGAAACAGTTATTTATCTATTTTTCTAGGTTGATTCAATTTTTGTAACTTTGCCAGATGTTAACCTTTAAACATTATAACTTTTGGGGCTAAAGAAAGCACTGATAAAGTACTGATAAACTGCAAAAAATCTTAGTGCTAATTGATGTGGTGTCTAATAGAGACCAACTTGAAAAATAATGGTCTTAAAAATTATGTGTAAGAAAAAATTATCTTAAAAAACATAACTTGAAATTCTTCAGTGCAAGGATTGTGTGCAGACATTCTCCTGGGATCTGCACACAGAGACAAAGGCAGAAGTTTGGAGATATCTGTACATATATTTAACCCATTAGTCACTCGTTGGCCTTTTAGCTAAGATCAAGTGTAGCACTTGACTAACCTATTAATTTATATCTGTCTTAGCTCCCATCATTATAAAGAAAAAAGAAAAATCCTGGTAATTAAAAATGTTCAAAATCCTTAGTGCCTTGACAGAAGCGCACATTTTCTTAAAGAGGTGAATGACTGGCTTTTTAAAAAACAATATATCGACATACCTGATGAACTCACAATGGTTGACACTGAATTTACCAGACAAACATCCAAGACCATTCCTTATTCTCTACTTACCTGCAATAAAGGTAAGTCTTTCACTTCTCATCCTGCCATCTATTCCTACACAATGACAGGACATTTTGGAGCAATCTTCTTGTCTACCACAAAGCTGCCTTGTGGAACTCCTTTTGTATAGGAGTAGTTGTCACTATTGTTGCTCCATTCAGCAGCATGATTTTATGAGCAAATATAAATCAGACATTTATAGGCTGCTGAGGGGGAGGATTTATTAAGCTGAGGGTTTTCAAATCTCCATCTCAGACGTTTCACCTTCTTCCCCTCTTGGCACGAAGCTGAACATATCTGCAATTTGCATCCCTACCAGTTCCTCCCACCTGTCTCTTGGGCCTTGTTAAATATCTAGGAAGGTTCTTTCTAAAAAAGACTGTGCAGGCATTACAGCTGGCAGGAAGATCAGCCTACCTATCTCTGCTACTGCAGATCACACCTTTTTCATGACCCCTTGGCACATCCAGAATGAGAACTGCCTACTCAGCTGTATTATTTGTTCTTCTTTTTCCTCTTTTGCTTCAAGGTTAACTCCTTCTTTCCACATTCACTCTACACAGCACTGTAATGGATTCTCTTTCGATAATTCAGGCAGAGGAAGGGGAAACAAGTAGACACAGGTTTCATCCTTATTGTTTATTCTACTTATTGCTTCATAGATATATTGTATAATAAAACTTAAAAATTACCTAGTATATTATATCTTGATCCGATTCTTATACCTAACTTAATCTACATTCTGGGTAGTTTTCTATAAACTTACTTATTTACAGAGTTTTCAGCATTTCTCTTAGTTTGGAAGACAGAGATCAAATAACATACAGTCTCCACTTTTACTTTTCATTGTCAATTTCTTTAAACAGTATTTTCTTAGCCTCCTAATTCACACTATAGGATACCTGTTTGCCTATCTCTTGCAGATTCCAGATGCATGAATCACTTGGAATACGCTTTCTTTTTTATCTTGGATTGTATATTTGTTACCTGCATGGTAGCTATCCAACCTTGGCAACTTTAAGATATGTGGACTTCAACTCCCAGAAGTTGGGGAATTCTGGGAGTTGAAGTCCACACATCTTAAAATTCCCAAGGTTGAGAAACACTGCTCTAGACTCAAAACTTTGCCAGGTCTTTCTCCAGCACACTCCAGATTTCATTACCACCAGCCTCTCAATTCTCAGCTCTCTTGCTTTTCAGCCATCTTTGCTTCCATGTGGTATATTTATCAATCAAAAAGTACCAAATAAGTGGAAAATAAATTCCTACTTGTGGGATCTTTGGTGCTCTCTGAGCTTGGTTTTTTTTTTTAATTTTATTTATATGCCGCCCTTCTCCGGAGACTCAGGGCGGCTTACAAAGCATTAAGCAATAGCCTTCATACTTTTGTATATTTTATACAAAGTCAGCTTATTGCCCCCACAAACTGGGTACCCACCTTAGAAAGGATGGAAGGCTGAGTCAGCCTTGAACCTGGTGAGATTAGAACTCGCAGTAATTGCAGGCAGCTGGATGTTAAATGCTGCCTTAGTAGGAGGCATTAGCCTGCTATGCCACTCAGGCATCTTGCAGATGTTTCATTACCAAACATGGTAAGATCACCAGTGTAGAAAGGAGTGGGGTTTACTTTCTGTTTATGGCTTCCTATTTCTTCTGGAACAATTGTGACTCCTCTATGGAAGGAAAAACCTGAATCTTTCATGAACCTGGCTTCTGTCCAAATGCCAGGCAGGATTAAAAATTGGTTCTTTTTCAATATATTACCACTGCCTTTCTGTCAACAGTCTATATGAAAGAAGAGTTCATGCTTTCCAGTTTTCCTTCCATGAGAACTTTATTCTACAACATAGGAAATTAAACGTCATATTGGTTATCTTCATAGTTTTGAGACCATGGATCTTACTATATAGTGAGAGAAAGAATTCCAGCAAGATAAGGAATGCAATGCATCAAAGAGAAGAAAGACATTAGAATTCCTCGTTTCTATTTGTAACACTTTTAGGTGTAAAAGTCAATTCCAAACTGATAAAAGTTATGGAGCCTCTTATGTAAACAGCTCACAGCAAACTTCCGCGTATTGAGCAAAGAAAACAAAGGTTGCTGGAAAGAAAACCAGAAAGCCCTAATATATAGGAAGATATATCAACTGTAAATTGAAAATGGTTTAACAGTTGGAATTCTTGCAATGTGATTCCTTTTATTTCAATGAATCTTGCTAAAAAGAACTCTGAGAACTTTGCTTGGTAGAATCACTTTTGGTTTTAGGCAACAGCCAAAGAACCTGACATGACTCTGGTCAGCTGAAACCAAAAAATGTGGACTAGAGATAAGGAAAACATGCTCACCTCTTTTACTCTCTGAAGCATTGGCTGCAACCATTCACTGTTCACTTCACAGTGGCTATCCAGGAAGGTGAGAATATCAGCTGTTGCTGTATCAGCACCTCGTACCCGGGAGCGGATTAAACCTGAAATGAGGAGGCAAGAAAATGAAGAGAAAAGAAACTAACTTATTTTAGTGAAAATATCAAAGAATCGATAAAAAAGAATGTTTGTAGTTCAGGGTTGAAATAAAGGGGTCCTTGGTGCTCTCTGAACTTGGTAGTTTTCTTGCAGACGTTTCATTACTCAAACTTGGTACCATGATCAGTACTAGTAGAGAGTGGGGTTTGCTCTCAGTTCATATTATAGTGGCTTCCCCTGCCAGTGCTGGTGGGAGTGGTCTCAGTGATTCTTTGGTTGGACTGTTATTGTTAGCTTGTTTGGCGGTTTCTCGGTTGAGGTATTGTTCACTTCTTGATTATTGGTCTGATGTTAATGTTGGTGTTGAAGTACACATATTGTAAAGTTGCTAATGTTGAAAAACACTGCTTTATACCAAAGTTTACTTGTTTCCATTTTACTGATCAACACAAATCATATTTTGTTTTTACATGCCTGGCTCAGTTGTTCAACTACTATGGCACTTCTGGAGATTATAGATCATTAACTAATTGTTAATTCCACTCTAATGTAATAATAAAGCATCAATGTATTGTCTACTAAGCCAAAGCCCATTGTATATTGATGACTTACCACAAACTTCCTCCTGCTCAGTAATTTTTTTTTCCTGGGCAGCTGATTCTTTCTTAAATAATGGCTCCTTTTATGCCTACCTGAAGATATTTCTTCATATACAAAAGACCCAAGTTTATAACTACCTTAATACATAGGAAATACTCTTTCTTATTTCCTCTACACCTTACTGAATCTCCCTTCTCCTTCCTCTGGAGACCTCTGCTTGTATGTTGTATTCAGATCTTGTTCTGCCACATCATTCTCTCTATATTTCCTTTAATGTTTTCTTTTCCATAAGGCCTAGGAATTTCCCAAGACAACTGAATTCTATTGAACCTAGGTAGAACCTGACTGATAATAATAACTTCCTTTCTGCATTTAAATTATTTCCTTGTTTTTTATCTTCTAGTCTTTTCTTCTCATCTTTTTAAAACAACCTGACATGTTTTACGAAGGTGAAATGCAGCTGTCTCTATTCACAAGACACGTTCTACTAAAGGAAGTGTTCTATAGTAATTCCTTCCCTACATATAACCCCACTAATCTGCTCATGAGGATTGGGGAAGCTTTGAAGGATATCAAGGGAAATGTTAATTGCTTCCACTCGAGTATAAGGAGAATCTGGATATTTAGTTAGGATTTCTTGAGAAAATTTTATTTTTCTGAAGTGCTCAGGTTCCACTTCTTTTATTCTCATTTGGAAAACCTTAGGAGAATACTTTAATTCCTGGTCTAAATGTTATCCATAATTTGACTCAAATAATATTAACTTTAAATCAGCTCTGCTAGATAAAACAGCAACCTATATTCCAGACAGATTAACGAGCCGGAGTTTTACAGAGCAGCAGGTCTCTACTCTATAACTAAACTAACTTCCTAACTATATTCCTAACATCAGCTGTCTTTTAAGTCTTTCAATTATGTCAGTTGTTATCTAGCAAAATTACCCGGGTTGTAGCCCTTTGATTCTTTGTTATTCTATCATATTTTTTTGGATTAGCAATATGGGTTGGGAATATTAGCAAGCACTGCTTTGGGACGTTACCTTGCTTACAAATGCCAGGAGAGGTTGTATGAAATTTTGGAGTAGACTGTAATTCCAATGCTGTAAACCATCAGTTAGTTCTAATTCTTGTTTTCACCTAAAAATGTTGCCAGAGTTTTGCACTCAGTTTGCAACTTGAGATTTATGAGAGAAGCATTAAAACTCCATTCAGGCAGTACCGAGTGGTTTATGCTCATGATAGTTGATCAGTTATACAAAGTTCTGGAAATGTACATATTACCTCCTTTTCAGTACAGCTGAGTACTGTACTCTACATCGCAACCCTCTCTTATAAAGCCCCTTTGATCTGGACTTTTCCTGTTGGCCTGACAATGAAAGTCAAAGATCTGAATGTCTCCTGGTTTGTTTTTTTAAAAGTAAATCTAGCAAAGGAGCATGCTCAGTTCAGAAGAGATAATTCCATATTCTTTCTGCCACAAGCCTTAATTTGTATTTCCATTAAGACCTCATAACAGTGTATGCTTTCTGCAAACTTTCTCATGCTCACCTTCTCGACGTCCATTGCGTAGACACTTGACTTTTGGGATTCTGGTAAGTAGCTGGCAGTCTTCAGCTAAAGAAAAGGGAGGAAAATCCAGTTAGCTGAAATGCCTGGTTCATTTGGCACAGACAGAAAGTTGCAATTAATTTGTCCCATGTTCTCAGAACAGGTCAACATTTTGTTTTCAATTTATGGTATCAATCAATCTGGTGATTCCAGGGTAAATAATTCTGTTGCTTAAAGTATCTCTGATAAATTTCATTTAACCTGTCATCTCCTTTCCTCATGACCGAGCTCTTTGAGACAGTAAGGCAGACTCCATATATTATATTACAACTGTGTGTAAGTATAAAAAGATGCCTAACAGCCATCATAAAGTGCTATTATCAGTAAATGAGAAGAAGGTGCTTAAATCTTTCCCTTGCCAACCAATTTTCACCTGCATTTCCCTTTCATTATGGTGTTTTTATTCCTCTAGGGTTATACTTGTAAGATAAGAAATGTCCAGTTCATTAAATGCACCTGGAAAAAAAGATGAAAGATTCAGAGCAAAATCAACCAAAAGGGGGGAAAAATTAATACTTCTCCTTTCATATTTTCTCTGATACAATTCAGCCTTGATTGTGGGTGCCTTGCAAAGCTTATAATGTTCTGTAAGATGATAGCTACTAGATGATACTATTATGCATTGTTTGATGTCAGACATCTTTGATCTGGAGTGAGCAGCCTGCCATCTGAGGGCTGCAGGTGATCCTAAATTCTCCTTACTGAAGACTTGGAGCTCATCTAACTGTTTAAAACCGATGATACAATTTCCTACCATTTTATTAACACTTTATCAGTCATAATATAGGCAGACTTCAAATACAACTTGCTCCCACCACAGTGCAGCTCATGGGTCTCTTTAAAAATGTAGCCCTTAGCCACAAAAAGATTGCCCACCTCTAGTTTAGAATACAAAATCATAATACTTTTTTAAAAATATATGTTTCACAAAGCACACCAATTCCTTAATGTGTAGAGGTCATTTCTAATGAAAAACTAATGACTGATTTATCCTTAATTCCCTTCCTTTTTTTCCCCCCTTCAGTCATCTCCAAGCTTAAAAAGAAGCACTCTGAAAAAGAAGGAAGAAAGAAGGGCTGGAGAAAATCAAGAGATGGAGGAAATATTTAAATTCCTGCCCCAATTTCTTATGTTGCCCTTTGTAATTGTCAGCAAGATCCCTGTGTTAGAACTTCAGCGTTTGCTTCCTCCATATAATATGTCATTCTGCCTCTTGAAATTCCCCCAAATTGAAAGAACATCAACTTGGACTGAACAAGAGAAGAGGCACCAAAAAAGTCGAACAGCAGGATGTGCTAGCCAATATCTATCAGTAGCTTTTTTTAAACTACAGAAACAGGTTTTCCTTACATATTTCAATTCCAGGACATTGTCTGTGAGGATTATGTAACTGATAAGAAAAGAAGAATAGAGAGTAAACCTTAATCTACCACCATTTAGAACTGATAAATGGGAACAAACTAAAGAACAAAATCTGTCTGTGATTGCATGGCCAGTACTAATTAACAAGGCTTTAATTACTTGAGAAAGGAACTGAAAACAAGAAGAAGAAAGTATAGAAGGCTGGAAGAAAGTGTGAACTAGCACATAGTGTGAGAACCAGCGTAGATATCATGACCCATAACAATATAAAAAGATAGCATGGTCTCTTTTCACCATCACAGCTAGCAATAATTTGGTTTTTTTTTAAGCAACAAAAAAAGAAACTTTGCTTGGCAATTTTACAGCTAATTCTTTTTATAAGGACTGCTCAGATTTACATGCTTTTGCTAGAGATAGATAAATGCACATAAAAAGTTCTAGGGAAATGGAAAGAGAGAGATATCAGTTTATTTTATTTTCCCTTTTTGCCAAGAAACGGGGTTTGAAAGGATATTGTTGCTCCAGAACCTGAAGAAACCTAAGATTTGGCACTGACTGATGGTTTTTGCACTCTTTTGTTGGTCAAATGGAGAGAGAGTGAAAGAGAATGCACACACTGAGTGGCTCATGTTGTCTCTGTTCTGTTTTCCAAAGACTGCAGAAATGAAATTAATCACAAATTTTAAAATAGCTTAGAGGGATTGTGGAGCAGAATCGGTGTTATCTGTCAGTGTCTTAGACACACATTTTTATTTGTAAAGGACAATGAAGCATCAGGTAAGTGATTACTGAGTAATCCAAGGTAATATTCTACATTCCAATACACAATGTGCACAATAGAATTGGAAGATGACTCTTAACATCATGGATTAGCTTTTTTTAGTTTCATTCTAAATTCAGTGGATTATTCTTTTGTCTCCCTTTCATTTGGCTCAGTCTGAATTACTCTATGAAGCTAGGATATTGAAAAGGAGACAGACTCACTGTCACAGAGAATGAATTCAGCATTGTGTATGTTTGTCTCTGGATCAAAAAATATCAGATGAATCTTGTTTCCTCATGTTGATGGCTCGTAATCCCCCAGCACTAGCCACAGATACATGTTCTGTTCTTTTCTATATTTTGTAAAACTGTTGATATCATCCAGTGGTGGGATTCAACTAATTTAACAATCAGTTCTCTTCCCTAATGATTTCTTCCAACAACCAGTTCTCCAAACTGTTCAGAAATTTAACAACCGGTTCTCCCGAAGTGGTGCGAACTGACTGAATCTCTGTACAACCTTGATATCCTGAAAAAATACAAAGGCCACCAGCCAAGTACTTTACTTGGCAACCATCTCCTGGACCAATTCCATTTATACAGTTCCCACTGTCTGAAATGTTGTCCCGATGAGTATGTTGTTCTCAACAGTGTTCAGCTGAGATTCCCCTTCCTTGATATCCTAACAATTCTTGAAGAACATCTGTTGAAAGGCAGCAGAGAAGGTGAAAAATCGGAAGGCTTGTTCAGTATCTGTTTAGATAAGATGCTTTATAAATAATGACATCATTTATCCAGTGACTACTGTATATCTGAAACAATGAGACATCCTTGGATGGTAAACAATGCAGCGACATGCAACAAGAAAATTAGGATTTGAGATAAGAAATCTGATGAGACGTTTTCTGACATTCTATAATAAATGAGGGAAGTGACAACAGATCTTCAAGCCTCTTGAGAAATACCTTGTTTTATCATACCCCTAAAGAAGTTTTTAAAAAAGACGTGATTTAAAATGTGAAGTCCAAAGTGAGAGAAAATAAATAGATTCTTACCATGACTTTTCACATGAGAAAGAAAAATAGATTAGATGTGCAAGGCAGCGGTGTTCTTGCTGCTGAGTCTCTCGTTCTGCTGTGTTGTCTTTACAATTGAATTCAGGAGTGATGCGGGATAGATACCCTCAGCTATCTACTTATTGCTACCTCATTATTTGTAAAGGAATTGAACCATGTGAGTTGAATATATTTATTTTGTTTTTACATTATATAATAAATTGTTCTTCATCTAGACACTCTCAGGCAAATACACATATTTTTAAACTGGATTTCTTTTGATTTTACCTTTTAATCCCAAATGATTAGCCTTGTCTGGCTCCCAACCACCGATGACGTACCATGCATATTTCAAAATATTGGCTATGCATCGCTTTTAATTTAATTTCATTATAAATTTGTGAAATTAACAGATGGAAATAAAACATATCATGGTGATAATACAATAAAAAAGAATGATAATAAACTGAAAAAAACAAAAAAGGAGGAAAAAAGAAAAAAAATTCTGTATAACAAAGTCCAACCTCCTTAAGATGGTATTAGACGTAAACCATATCAAAGCATAAGGTCCAGGGGTGGGATTCAGCCAGTTCGGACCTGTTTAGGGTGAACTGGATGCTAATTTTACATCTGGTTCACCGAATGGGTAAGTGCAAGGACTGGCTGGCCCCGCCCACCCTCCCAGGAGTCTCCACGCAGCCCATTTTGGATGCCAGGTAAGTGCACTGCCCGCGCAGAGGCTCTGGGAGGGCAAAAAAAGGGCCTCCCGAAAGTTCTGGAAGTCTGGAAACCGGCCCATTTCCGGCCTCCAGAAGACTTCCAGAGCCCGAGGGAGGTCGTGTTTGCCCTCCCAGAGCTCGAGAAAAGCCTCCAGAGCCTGGGGAGAGCGAAAAATGGGCCACCCAAAAGTCTGAAAACAGGCCCATTTCCGGCCTTAGGAGGGCCTCCGGAGTCTGGGGGAGGCCATTTTCACTCTCCTGGAGGCTTGAGGAAAGCCTCCGGAGATAGGGGAGGGCAAAAACACCCCCCTGCCATGGTGCAGGATGCCGAGTAGGCCACACCCACCATGGCCATGCCCACCCAGCAACCGAGCAGAAAACCAGTTGCTAAATTTTTGAATCCCACCCCTGATAATGCCCCATCTTCTCCTTTATATAATTTAAAGGCATTTCAAAGATTAATGGAGAACACATTTCTTGAATCCATTTTAACATCCAAAGTATTACTTTCTTCCTACCTACGTAAAAGAATTCTTAAACTCATAACCCTTTTCACAGTGGTAGCCTTAACTTTCCATAGTTCTTCAGATCAGTGAGCTCCCAGGTCTTACACACAGCAGCCATACCACAATGTGTTTTTAAAACAGGCACAGAGATATTTAATAATAGGGCAAGCCAGTCCCCACTCCCATTTGAAATTGTTAAGATATTACTGTATGGAAAGGGAGCATTTATTCCATTCCATCCCTGGAATTCCAAGGAATTCCCAAAGAGAATTGCCTTTTCTACTAAAAATATTTTTTAATAAGAAGAAAAGCTCACAATACAACTGTTGCTTTCACAATTATTAAGGGTTTGGTGATGGGTAATTTTCACCCAAAAATACAATAGGGGAGGAATGAGTTAATGTTCTTTATCATGAGGGGATTGGGATAAACTGACCCTAGGATTCTAACAAAAATAATCATGCTCCCTGCCCCAAGCTGCTATTTGAGTTTTTAAAAAAATTACAGATGCAATTATTTATGATATCTTCAATGTCTCACTGAATTTGGTTCTCAAAATAGTTTTCATGAGCTGAGGTTCCAAATTATTTTAGTCACATATTCTAGTATTTAGGGGGAAACCACTAAAATGTCCATCTGCAATGCGGGAGTAAGCAGTATGCTCTTGCTCAAGGTTCCTGGTGGAAGGATAATGAATTTTGCAATAGAATTCTACTTTATTGCTCTGGGATAATTCTGCTCTATAAAAACCACAGCAAGAACAACTCTCATCTACAAGAAGCACAATATAGCATGCATTATCTTCTTTGTCTTAAGCTTATGTAATTGGGAATTCTAGCTGTGCACGCTACTTGCCATCCTTATGATTATGGCCCTCAATTGATAGTTAATGAAATCTAATAGAACAGTCTAACTTTATGGTTAGGATTGTCTCCCTGAAAAGGTATGGGAAAATGCCATTTTTCTCTTTTCTTTTTTTCTTACACAGCTGTCCACCCCCCTCCCCAAAACAAGAACAATTTTACTTCTTCCCCAATTAATTCTTTCTTCCCCCAAAATAAAAATGAGATGAAACATCAGGAAGGAAAGAAGGAAGGAAGGAAGGAAGGAAGGAAGGAAGGAAGGAAGGAAGGAAGGAAGGAAGGAAGGAGAATAAACATAACATAAAGAAAATATAACAAAGAAAAAAAGTAAAAAAGTAATACTTACGATCCAAGCTGAAATCATCCACTAAAATTATTTCCTGAATCAAGTTTGCAGGAGTGCGATTTAGAACACTGTAAAAATAATAAAAAATCAGCAATAAACAAATCGAGTATTAATTGAAAGTAGTTTTCCAAACATTGACTGCCCTCAGTTTACCACTAAGATTTTCTTCCCAAAAATGTTATTTCCAAAACACAGTAAGAGTCAAAAATGGCAACCTAGATGAGACAGCTTAGATAGCTTGGATGCTATGTACAGTACTGTTTTAAATGCCTATCTTTAAATTTACATTTGTTACATTCCTGAAATAAAATCTTAGGTAAACAATTAAAAACTAGCTTTGAGGAAATCTGGTGTGAACTCTGCCTATGAAAATCTTAGGCACTGAAGAGCTTTTTCTATCCAGAAAATCTGTGAGTGGAAATAAAGCCTGTGGCACATGCTCCACTTTATACCTAATTTTTGTTTAATAGGGGGAATTAAATGAAAAAGAGAGAGGGAGATCTGTGAGCAGTGGTTGTAAAATAGATGTATAGAAAAGGAAATCCATTTAGTTACCCATGCATTCATCATGCTAATATACTACGCTGTAACTCAGTGTAAATAGCAGCCTTGGTGTCACATTCCATTTCTTAACTCAAATTATTGCTTTTTATCACGTTATTACTTTCCAGTAACTTGTACCCTATCTAGATTATTTCCAATAGGCTTGCATGCTAGTTAAGAATTCTCTGACATTAAAAGAATACGAAGTTGGTTAGATTTATCTACACTGCTACTTATTTTATTCCAGACCCTGCTAGCACAGTCTTTCCATTCGCCAGATATGTTGGGTTGCAATTCCCATTATCTTCAGTTTATATGGCTATTGCTATTTCGTCTAACACAATGAGAGTTATAGCCAATCCAGAGGCATTCACCAGGAGGGTAATAAAAAAAAAAATCCAAACGTAGCCCATGACGGTGTAAAACACTATTGAAGAGAACCAAATTAGAGAAACTCTAAAGATACTCTAGCTTCTTTAGTTCAGGTAATAATCCTTTGTGTAATCCTTACAAACTTCATCTTGTTTGTCTATATCCTGATATCTTCTCCTCAATCTCCTAAAACTCTCATTGTCATGACCTTTAATTGGTTGAAATGGTGCATCACGGGATGACAACCAAGGTACCTCAAATGGGCTAACATACAAAATGGGTTCAAAATCCAGGACTCGTGACTCCTGAAGGAATGAAATTTGGCAATATTACTTACCCCTGTAACCCCCATGCATTCTTTTTCACCTGTTTCACCTCCCCACAGACTATTTGGTCTGTGCAGCTCTTCTTACAAATCTCCATGACAAACATGAACCCTTCTTAACCTGTGCTGCCTCACTGTGCACTCTATTCAACATACACAGCCCACCTGTGTGCCCTCCCCTACACACATATCTCTGGTGCACACCCATACATCTTTCCCAGCCACATGACATCTCTCTCACCACATACAGTTCCTGACCTGTAGCCACACACACCTTCTCACTCCTTCCCTTTCTCAGCAGCAGCCACTTACCTTACCTGGTACTGGACTTATAATTTCCTGCTGGCTTTCCCATTGACTTTCTTCCTGCAAGCTTCACACATGCAAAGAAAATGGGAAAGCCAGCAAGAATTCAAAAGAGATGAGGAAAGGAAAGGAAAGGAAAGGAAAGGAAAGGAAGGGAAGGGAAGGGAAGGGAAGGGAAGGGAAGGGAAGGGAAGGAAAGGAAAGGAAAGGAAAGGAAAGGAAAGGAAAAATTCCTGATGTTGCTTGTCAGCTTTCTACAAGGAAATTCAATGGAGAAGCTGGCAGGAAATCAGAAGTTGTTCTCACTTTCACTGCTTTTTTTAATGCATGGTCATTCTGTTTCTTTGTTTAAATAAAGTAAAGAAATATTTCAAAAACAATGATCCAATGGGTCACAGGTTATCTAGTTTCTTACTAAAATCCATCTACAGCCACCAATGTATTTGTGGTATGGAAAGGAAATCATATCCTCCCACCAAGCAGGAGACAGAGTAAAAGATTAAAAAATACAGCAATGGGCTCAACACAAAGATTAAAATGTAGCAAGCGGCACCAATCCATTTGATTGAATATGCCTTCCAGGCTGAGTTTAGCCATCAGGTATCCCCGATTAAATAAGATCCTTTCCTCAAAGAGATTGTCGTTTCCATCAGCAAAGCTAAACAAGAACCACAACTCAACAGGGTGTCTGACTACAGAGTGCTTCCTCTTGGAACCCCGGCTAAATGCACTTTCTTGGAATTCCTAAGGAGCTGCTTTTCTACATTTTCAAGGAACAAACAAACAAACAAAGGTTTTCCTATATGAAGGGTTTGGGGGGAAGAGCTCAAAGGGGAGGCTGCAGAGTCCTAGAGTGATAAGTGGCAAATGAAAGAGAGACCATTCACACAAATTCTTTGACTGTTTCATTGTCAAGCCTAAACTTACATACCCTACCCATGAGAATATAGTTGAATCTTACTTGTCTTCTCAAAGACATCTTGAAAGCAAATTCTCTTTTATAATAGTAAATAATTGCAATTTGTTTATTTATTTGGTCAATGACCCGCAAAACAAGCAATAAAAAACCGGAAACGATCAGGATCAAGAAAGAGAAGCAGGCGAAGCCACACAGCAGCTATAATACTGGAAAGGAATTGGTAGAAAAGAATGCAGGACAATTTTTCTGCACAGCTTTATTTGAACTAATGTATGTAAACTAGCCTGCCTGGTTTCCCAGACTTCAGAACCATCGTGAGGGAGTTCTTTCTTTTGAACTTTTTTTCAAATTAGGAAGTGCTGGACACCTAGCAGAATGTAAAGTTGGAATAGGTTAAAAACTACTCCTCCAAAACACTCATATATTTTGAATGAGTCTAAAACATTCTGTCAATATTAAATATTATCATGAAGCCCTAACTTCCCTGAGATACCCAAGGCGCAGTGTTGCAGACTGCAGTATACATTTATCTTGTGACAAACTAAACACAGTGCACATCAAAGCTGTGCCATACAAAATGCTCAAGAACCAGTGGCCACAATTCAATCCTTCTAATTTATCAGAGGAACACAATATATACCAGCACCATTGAAGTTTTTTTCCCCAGCTCAGGGTTATGCACAATTGCCTTCCAGTGCCCAGTTAGGTACCTTATTCCTTCTTTACCCTTTTCAAAAGGGTACAATCTAAATTTCTAAGGGCTATACTCCAGTTAGCCCCCTACATTCCTAACACAATACTAAGGTGGGAAGCAGGGTTGTCTAAGGTCGAAACATGACCTATGAACTTTCATCATAGCACGCTGGCTGAAATTAAAGTTCTTTCCTACAGCTCAGTGGTGAAATGTAAATTTTGTTACTACCAGTTCTGTGGGCGAAGAGGTTGTAAAAAAAAAATGCTTTTGAAAGCCTCTGACAATCCCAGCTGAGTCGCGTGATCATCAGAGGCTTTTTTTTTAATTTTTAAAAGCATTTTTTCGGCTGAAGAGGTTGTAGAAAAAATGCTTTTAAATTTTTTTTAAAAAGCCTCTGATGATTGTGCGGCTCAGTTAGGCATGAGGGGTGGGCAGGGATTTTTTGCTACCGGTTCTCTGAACCACCTGCAGCGATCCGGTCCGAACCGGGAGCATTTTACCCCGCTACACCTATTTCCTTCTGGACGATAGGTAGAAATCAATATGGGGTAGGACAAAAAAACTCCAAGGAGCTGTTCCTAGTGATAGGCAAAGAGCATGCACTCAGTATCAAGGATGCAGCTCTAGTCAACAGTATCTGGCAGTGCATATCACTAACAATCTGAATTGATCTCTCCACATGTCATCCTTAGTGAAATATGCAAACCAGCGTTGTCTGCATTTCCTGCGTCGGATGAGGAGAGCACATCTTTCTCCTTCTGTTTCTGTTTTTACAGAGGCATGAGCAAGAGGATTTTAACAAATTGCATCACTGTTTGGTTTGATGGTATCAGTGCCTCAGTTAGAAAGTCCATACAGAGAGAGGTAAGGACAGCCAAGATGATTATAAAAAGCTCACTTCCCATTACTCAGGATACTGCTTGTAAGCGCTATGTGCTTAGAGCTCAAAGCTTTGTTAGAGACCCCACACACTCTGGGAGGAGGTTTCAAGGTATTTCTAGCAGGACTATCTGATTCTGTAACAGCTTTGTTCCCTACGGCATCTGTCTGGTAAACCTGCATAATTCGTTTTTCTCGCCATGTACATATATACATCCAAACTAGACAATGTGTACATTTAAAGTGACAATAAAGTTAGTCTAAGTTTAAGTGCATTTAAACAATGCATTAAAGACCAGAAAGTCCAACAGGACTTGTCTGCTCCACCAAGAATGTTTTCTTGAGTAATCAGACACCCCCATAAATAAGCAAGATATTTATATTCTATAACTGCTTCTAAATTTTGAAGGGTATTAACTATTCATTAACTGTAGCACATTGTAATGCTTTCCCCACAGCAGTTCTGGAGGATTGATGCAGTAATCATCATCATCATCATCATCATCATCATCATCATCATCCCATAAAACTGAGATTGTGCCTCTGTGGACAAGAAGCCCATTTAAACTTCAGCTCATGTCCATGTTATGTTGTACCCTCTATGGACTCATGGACTCATTTTTATCACCAAGTCTGGTAAAATATCTGGAATATTCTAATCTTTTTTACGTACAGCTATTACTATCTGATCAGTATGATAGTTTCTTGAACAAAGCTAAATTCTGTTATATTGTCTATAAAATTAGACTGGCCATCGATGATCTCACCATAAACTGTAATATATGACTATGTCTTACTCCATTCTGTTTTATTGTCATGTTTTAATTTTTAATCTGGTCTGTGACTGTAATAAAAGATTGGTTGATTGATTGATATCTTGTTACCACCTTGACAGCCATCTTATGTACAGCAAAAGGGAAAAGGAATGAACAGTCATGACAGATAACTGTGGGGTGAAGAAGTCAATTCAATAAAACAGGTCTTGACTGACAACAAACATCATCAGGACACACTAAAATGAATATCTCATCAAATTTTAACATGACCTCAAGAGCTTTCAGTCTTAGCCTTGACCTACCTATAGAACAAATCCAGTTTGTTGAACCCATAGTAGAACAGTCCAGTTGACATATAAACACATTATACAGGAAATCCTGAGATTGCCATGTTTACTTACATGTTTCTAGCTTTCACCCAGAACATGCTATCCAAACCATCGTCTGTAGAAAGACTTTCAACTACCACTATATTTGTTCTGACTCATTTCACAAAGAGGCTCAACTAATGGAATTAGTTTTAACATTAATTAATTAGATTTAATTAGGAAACAGGCATTCAAGAGACAAATTAATAGAACCAGATTGATTTCTAGAGATTACTTACTTAAAAACAGACCACAAAAGCAGAATGACAGAACAAAATTGGATGCCACCTACAACTTACAGCTCAAGCTATTCAAATGCATTATTAATTAGCAGTAGCGCCTATACTGGACACTGTACATTTTTAGGCATTAAGTGAGAACCTGCATATAGTCAACACCCAACCTAAGGCAGATTCTCATGAACAACATGAAATAACAGGAGAAAGAGGCTAATGTGGAACCAGACCAGGGGTGAAATCCAGCAGGTTCTGACAGGCTCTGGAGAACTGGTAGGAGAAATTTTGAGCAGTTTGGAGAACTGGCAGCCGAAATTTTGAGTAGTTCGGAGAACTGGCAAATACCACCTCTGGCTGGCCTCAGAGTGGGGTGGGAATAGAGATTTTGCAATATCCTTCCCCTGGAGTGGGGTGGGAATGGAGATTTTGCAGTATCCTTCCCCTGCCACGCCCACCAAGACACACCCACCAAGACACTCCACGCCCACCAAGATACACCCACAGAACTGGTAGTTAAAAAATTTGGATTTCACCACTGAACCAGACCAGATGTCTACTTCCATATATATAATGGATTTTATATGGGGGATAGCTTTGTGCCCAAGTAATAATAAATTTGAGTTTGAGTTCAGATGAAGGATGAAGATCAGAGCATTTCAGCCTCCAGGGACATTTCATTGGATATCACAAAGCAACCATTTTGGAAAAAAGAAAGAAGAATTTTAACAGCACTGAGTGAAAGTTTGTTGAACTTGCATATATTTAAAAAAAATCAACAAACAAAATGGGTTTTAAACACATTGTTATTTCATAAGGTACCTGTAATCTGTTTCACAAGTACCTGTATCTACATATCCAACCCCTCTTCCTTCTCCCATAACTTCATCTCAATTGAAATACTATTGCAGTTTAGCCGCCCCATGCAACTGAAGTAGTGAGCTCTGCTTTATTAAAGCTTATGCCTTTAAATAAACTATGTTAGTTGGTGCTATCAGAATCCTTTTCACCCTAGAAGGAAACAAAAAATGCAGAGCAGGAAAATGGTTTCTGGCATAGATGTTCCCTTGCCCCTTCCTTGATAGGAGCTTGTGATAACAGTGTGTGAACTGAAAATAATTCACACACAAGTAGGGTACACCTACTTTCATTTTATAAGGTGATTTTTAGCTATGGAGTATTACAGAAATGTAATATATTAACAAAAATAAATTAAAGTTTCCAGACATGTGTTGCCCTCTAGCCATGTGGTGCATTTGGTCACGGTAGTCAATGGCATGACAATCGTTTTCATGGCTAGTTCCCAATTACCAATAAATTACCACTTTCCTTCAGGATTCCCTGCCAGACATGGGATAGACATGGGATTCCTTTGAATATCTCTTTCCTGAAATTATGCTCTGAAGACAGAAATGCATTGTTTCTTATATGCCCCTTGGAATAGGCAATGGCCCGGTTATTTTTTATTATTATTATCTGATTTGCTAATCCCCCCCCCCCACCCTCCAATTAAACTGTACTCCCCAGTTTGGCTTAGCTTTTGCACAGTCTCAGTACTCTTGCCAAGAAATGAGACAAAACAGCTGTTTGCAGCAAGCACTCCCTTTTATAATAAAGGTGGCATCTGGTGATCTGGAATGAGCCTGAGAGGCATGTCTGGTTGATTTGAAAAGGGATAGAGAAGTGAGTGGCTTTAGGGAATATAATAATATTACAGTGTGGTCGACTCTCTCAAACTGATACGCTTCTATGAGGTTGTGCAAACATAAAACCCCTCACCTTCCTTTTCTCAGATGCAGAGCTGATTGTTGGGATCTAGTAAGAGGATGTCTAAACAAGCCATCATCCTTCTGTGTTTAGAAGCTGTTCAAAGAACCCCTTAATCGTTCAGTGGTTCTCTCTAATTCAATATCTTACTTTCTCTCCATCTATTTTACTTTATCCCAAACAATCCCTGCACAATGGCGGCTCCCTTTCTTTCCTTATTTCCAGCCCTCCTTTACATTTCAGTGTGGCTTCACTTTTCCAACATTCCCCCTTTTAGATATACTGTGTGAGATACAGATATACTGTGTATTTTTAGATAACGACATACACTAGCAAAGCAAACTCTTCTACCCCTTATTCCTTCATTTAAAAATCCTTTTCATCTTCCATGTTTCCCCCCAAGCATGTAACTTTCTTTTTTTACTTTCTATTCCCAAACTAGGTTGTTATGCAAAATGCATTCTGTCAGTATATAGTGTGTAAATGTTGTATTTTAAACTTCTTCCTTTACTAGCGCAAGAAGCTTTAACACTACTTCTGTAAATCTCTGGCTTTCATTCTTGTAACAAGAAGCCTTAAAATGCTTATTTTCCATTGCTGTAGCCTGCAGCCTTTTTCTTTCTTTCTTTTTCTTTCTCAGTTTAAGGGTTCTTCCACAGAGCAGCATTAAAGCATGGGGATCCTGGCTTAAAGTATGTTGGCTTAAAGAAATATTAGCTGTATTTCCAAATTCTTTTTTGCCTTGGCAATGAAGTAGAGTATTAATTCTGCCCATACAAGAAATGAAAGGGGAAGGGGGAGGAGGGGAGAATGCTTCTTTGGTGCCAGAGAGATCAAACAACTGGCACCAAAAAAACGTTCTTCTCATATCTTCCTTTTCCTATCAACCCTTGGCTGGGAGGAGAAAGAGATTCATTTCCTCCCTTCCCTCCTGCACTTTTCCCTTTTTCCCACAGGATGGTTCCCTAATTTCCTTTTTTCTCCTAACTAAGGTCAGCTGCTGGTGGGGGGAAACCACTAATTACTCTCTTGGGGCAGACTTGAATGAGTGGGACAGGGGCTGTAGCCACTTTTGAGATGCCCAAATGATGGGCCACTAGTGCAGAAGTGCTTTGCATTAGTAACCCATCAGTTGGTCTATTTTGAAAAACAGGTTTGCCAGTCTTCTGGATACAGATTTACTAGTCTTATAGAAGACTGGTAGAGACAGTTGTACCTATTATGGGCTAGAAGGATAAATTGGCAGGAATCTTAATTTTACTCCTTATTCCAAATCAATAAGTGTTGCAAGGGAAGATTGACAGTTAGTAGCCACAACATGTGGAAATAATCTATGGTGTACAAAGTAGCATTTGACTGGGTAAAGTAGTGCTTTCTCACTGCATTTATATGGGATATTCTTCTGTAGGATGACAGGCAGAGACAAGAAAGTGAAGTGAGCCTGGTTAATCCCACAAACCACTCACACCAGCTGAAATTCTGGTATAGCAGTGCTCCAAAAACCAGGTATATAAGGAGTCCATATAAGGACTGAGACATGCCTGAATGTGTCTTTATAATCCTAGTGGGGTTAGAAGAAGGAAGGCAGCAGCCAATGACAGAATGGCTTGGAGGCAATTATCAGAGACTTGTGTGGCCTGGTGGGCATGGCAGGGGAAGGATATTGCAAAATCTCCATTCCCATCCCACTCTGGGGCCAGCCAGAGGTGGCATTTGCCAGTTCTCCAAACTACTCAAAATTTCCGCTACTGGTTCTCCAAACAACTCAAAATTTCCACTACTGGTTTTTTGAACTACTCAAAATTTCCGTTACAGGTTCTCCAGAACCTGTCAGAACCTGCTGGATTTCACCCCTGGTTCATTGTCCCTTCTGAATACTAAATGATTAGTTGAGTGCCTTGCCATTTAATAAAATCTATAAACTGCATATGAATTATACTTTCATCATTGGGCTTCCAGAACATATAATACTAGTCATATGGTTATGTTCTGAGAGGTTTGGTGCAGTAGGAGGCCTCATTTTGTTATGTTCTCCCTCTATTGCAAAGTGTAATACACACATCTAAAAAATGTTGACTATGAAAACACAACCTTGGAAGTACTTATCAACAAGCAATCACATTACCATTCCAGAGATATATCCTGCAGCATCCTGCAATGTATTGCAATGCTTCCCAGATCTCTCTCAACTCTAAAAAGCCTACTGTAAATCAGCTTTTGATTCCTGAAAACACTACTGTGGTGACTTTAAGTTCACCAGTGAACCAAGTAATCCTCTTGGGGCCATTCTGCAGTCATATGACCCATTTTTCCTCTCATCCACTTTTACATTCCACTGTTAACATTTCCTCTGCAAAACAAATATGTACCCACAGCTGTCCACACTCTCTTAAACAGCTTGCCCATATGCAATGCCATATTTGCAGGCATGAGGCTATGATATGGTACCCATTTTACAAATACTATTCTCCATTTCCTCAGATTTATAACAGGGATTTAAAATTCTAATCTCTACAGACCTGAAGTAATCAAAACACCTATACCGCTCATTCCTAACATGCAGTAGAATTATCTTGTATTGTATTATTGATTGTACACAATAACTATCAAGGAAAATTCAATGCCTATACCTTCAAACAGTAAAAATTATGACAGCCATTAAAATAGCACAAAATCATGCCTAGGAAAGTGAGTTTTGTAACAAAAGCTTATATTGTGGCTTGTATCAGATCATCTCTCCAGAATTATTCACCCATGATCTTTTCAGCCATGTTGTTACTTGAGAGTAAATCCTGGGACCCTCTCTGTGCAAAGTAAATAAGAACAATCTCAGATCTCTGGTGTATGCATGATATCTGATTATGCAAGGAAATCTACAGGGCGTGGTCAAAAAAGGCAAGATGGCGGCCATCAAGGTTACATATATAAAACAGAATTTCAATTGCACCATGATGATAGCAATCTAGACCATGCCCTACAGATATCCCACAAATCTATGGCTGAGGGACCACCCAAAATGGGTTGTGAGGATAACCTTGGGAGATAGGCACAGTTTAGACAGCAATTTGATATAGTCTTCCCCCAAAGGATTATGGGGATAGAGAAAGCATCTCAGAAGTGATCCCTTCTTCCCTACCGGTAGTTCTTTGGAAAGGGAGAAAATACTTTCAAGACTTGCAACATTGTTATTGTAACTTTACAATAGCACTTAGACTTATATACCACTTTACAGTGCTTTACAGCCCTCTCTTAGTAGTTTACAGAGTCAGCATATTGCCCCTAACAATTTGGGTCTTCATTTTACCCACCTCGGAAGGATGGAAGGCTGAGTCAACCTTGAGCTTGGTGAGATTTGAACTGCCAAATTGCAGGCAGCCGGCAGGCAGCAGAAATAGCCTGCAGTACTGCACTCTAACCACTGCACCACTGTGGCTCATAATAAAGGTAGTATTAGTACTCACAGTCTTGGTTTCTGTTCTGAACAACCTTAAACAGTGATATCTTAGTATCTGATATAACTAGAATTTTGTTTGAGGTACAATATTCTACTTTTTAAAAGATTTTCAACATATAAAAATAGAAGCAATTTGAAGGCAATTGCTTATGAATCTTCTGCATGCAACCAAATGCTGAATTTAGCTTGGTCTGCTTATTTAAACTTAGTCATTAACTTAGATTAATAAGGGCTCAGTGGTGGTATTCAGCCGGTTCCATCCAGTTCAGGCGAACTGGTAGCGGCGGCTGCAGGACACTCCGCCCACTCACCCGGAGGTCATCACATCCCGTTTTTGGTGCTCTGCACATGCGCAGAAGGTGCTACACATGCGCAGAAGGCGCGGACGCTCACATTTGTGAACTGGTAGCAAAGATAAGTGAATACTGTCCCTGTAAAAGGCTACCTGAATGCTTGTTTTCAGACCTGCTCATTAGGCCAAGTTTTCAAATTTACTCTTTGAGTCTCACTCTTCTTGAAAGAGAAGTCCCGTGGGGTTTCCGACCATTCGTGTCAGACCTAGAAACTCATTAGCTAACTTTATAGATTTAGGCTTTAACATTTCTCATCAATCGGACTTCATCACTGCCGTTTCCCAAAGTGACATTAAACTTCTGTTTAGGAAAACAACTCTGTAATCATCTCTAACAATTTAATTACATGTAATTTTCAACAGGTGCAACCAGAACAGCTAATTAATTAAATCAAATCAGCCCTTAATTGTCATGGAAGGGCCTAATCCACTGGCTTCACTTTTCAGGAGGGGGGAAAAAAAACCCAGATCTGTATTAGAGTGTGACCAGACATCACAAAATAAGCAGACAGTGCAATTTTTATACTGTCATTTTCTGCTTGCCAGATTTTGCTGCGGTCCCGTGAAGGCTTGCGAGAAGACAATATTTGGAACAGAACAGACTTTTCATACTTCACATACCTCACGGCACTTCACAGTAATTACTTAGAAGAAGGGGCACTGGCTGAGTAAAGGCATAGCAATTATACTCACAGTAATAATTCATGCCCAGCTGAGTGCATTCAGAACCATTTCATTGAGATACACGGCTTACCTCAAGCACCTTGGAAACTTTGCTAGAGTTTTGGTCCTTTTTTTTTAATTGAGCAGAAAACTAATTGCAAAAGAAACAAAGCAAAAAATGCATTTTGTCATTTTAATTAATTTTTATGGCATCTGTATTTATTTGTCATTTTTGTATTACTGTTGTTTTACTTGTGAGCTGTCCAGGATCAGTTGGAATCGACCAGCATTTTAAAAAATCATATTAAAAGTAAAGATGCATAAAATACACAATGTCCCGTGTCCCCCCCCAAGATTAGGAATGCATTCAAATGTTCACAATAGAGTGAGGCATGGGTATTCTGCCCATGAAATTTGCTCCAATATCAGAAACTATTTCTTAGGTGGAACTTTTCCTTTTCCTGAACTTTCCCTCAAATATAAAATTTGCTTATTTCATTATATTATATCTAAGCCACTTCATTTTGCCTCTAGTTTGTGTAACATCAGGGCCCTTTTCGGTGCCCTATTGAAGTTTCTTTTGTCAGCCATTTTAAGAAATTCCTGAGTGGTTTTAGAAATTCAGAAATTGCTGCTAATGCCTGTGATTGTGTGCTGCATTTATTACCCATATTACTACTGCTGCCAACTTTCACTATATTATGCTCTGTTGTAATTTGGCTTTCAATTTTTTTAAAAAAATAAATAAATTGTTGTAATTGATTTGTACACTGCCTGAAGAACTGCATACATTGAAAGGAACACAGTGGGAGGCCTATGGGTCTGAGGGGGAAAAAATCACAACATGCTGAAAAAAAATGGAAATCAGACTCAAGGTTTTTCATTGGGACTTAGCAGTACCTTCTCATCAGGATTTTATTTCTCATGAATGAGGTGCTTGCTTTGGTTCCAATCATAATGTAGACTGATCCAACCTTGCTTTTCAACTGAAACTGCATCTCACCCCACCCCAATCATCTCTGGTTGGACCACCTCATTATGCATAAGGTCAAGGTCAATCAATCTTCTGATTCTGAGTGTACAAAATCCAGCTGATGTAGGATGTCGTTAATGAATGTCTGCTCATCTCTTTACCCTTGCTTCTCTTTATAAACCTTTGGAGAGACACAAATCAGATTTTATCATCAGGAGGAAAGACTTGCATTTATAATGAGTCCCCAAGCCCCTGAAGATAATCAGGGTTTAATAGGAATCAAAATTCACTAGTGCATCAGCCTTAATCTTATAGTTCAGCTCTAGACAAGTGAACATGATAGATTCCATGAAGCCTAAGCTGAATGCCTTTTTTGCCAACTCTGAGCAGCAACTCTTCTTTGTTAAAGGCAGAGAATATGGGAAAGGATGGGAAGGAATTGATTTTAGCCAATATTTGGACTTAGTGATTTGATATTTAAGTCCACTTCTACCTCAAATTTGACTTGTACATGCTGTCTCAGAGACTGGCTGCCTTTGAATGGTACACCTAGTCTTCACGTTATGATCACTTATTCAGCGACTGTTGAAACTTGGAATGGTGTTGAATGAGGGGGCTTGTGAAGTTGTGAATTCTCTAACCTGGAAGTTTTTAAGAAGAGATTGGACAACCATTTGTCTGAAATGGTATAGGGTTTCCTGCCTGAGCAGGCAGTTGGACTAGAAGACCTCCAAGGTCCCTTCCAACTCTGTTATTCTATTCTTCTATTCTATTCTTATAACAGGTCCACAGAGTTTCAGTTGTCTTAGCATCCCCACAGTCACAGTTGTGATCCTGGTGCTCAGCCACCCAGTTCTCAATTATGACAAGCAACAGCAAGCTGCAGTGGGGGATTGCAGCTTCCACCATTCCCTGCTGGCTTCCCCATTGACAAGTAAAGTCAATGGGGAAGCCAGCGGAAAACTACGGTCATGTGAGGTTTTCGCTTAATGACCCACATGGTCCTTGTTTAACAACAACAGCTGGGACTGCTGGGATTGCCATTGCCAAGTGACATCATTCTTTAGTGTTTTATTGCTTAGCAATGTCATAACCCAAGGACTACCTGTAAAGCAGCTGTTTCAAGCAGGAATTCTGGATATCCAAAAAGCAAATGGTCACCTTGTTTGGCTCATTGGTTTATATCACTGGGGAAGACAAAACTATTTTGAGCCTACCCTGCCTGCCTACAGCTCCCTGCAAGCAAATGCCCCAGGTGGAATAGCAGGATATTTGCAAGACATTTATTCTCACTAGCATGCAATGCCATCCCTCTGTTTGCAGCCCTGAGATAAAATGCCTGTTGTTATTCACAAAGCAGTTTCGTGCAAGACCCCAAGACCCAAAGTGAGGGGAAGGAGTTCTAATGAATAATGGATTAATGTCAGAGTTCTCTGTTGCCTTCCAGCTGAGATTCATTCTCATTGTCCATCCCACCCCCCACCCCCTTCCCCATTATCTTTATGTTCATGGGGGGGGGGAATTCCCTGTGGCTGACTTGGTAGATTGCTAAAGGGACGCTTCGAATGAATTTTAAATATATCAAAGAGCAAAGCACCTTTTTTCCCCCCAGAAAAATCAAAGAGTAAAAAATCTTGCTCGGAAATAAATTGGAGAAGTGGTCAGCTTAACCCCCCAAAAAAGCCAAAGCCACCGAGCTAAGAGGAATAAAATTTTTAAAATTGTGCCAAGCATTGGCATATTTGGCTCTTACCCAGGGCCAAAGGATGGGAGGAAAATAAATTGGCTATCATGTAGCAGGTATCAGTTGTTCCTATCTGGGGATGATAATTACTATCACATGACCAATTAATTTTCTATTTCTGCAATAGTTTTTTTTTAAAACCATTTAGCAATCTTTACCTATTAAATTTACATCCTGGCTTGTCATCAAAAATTCTATTTCCATCTGTGCTTCCAGCAAATAAGTCATTAAACCGACATTTTCAACATTACAGGGAACTTATTAGGATCAAAGAACTGGAGCCAAAGTAAAAGGAGGCAGCAACTGTAAATGTAAAGAGAAAGTGCTTGGGCTCAGTACCTCTTTCTGGCTTATTTTTAAAAAATGATATATTAGCCAAGTAGGTGATAATCAGATAGGGTCCTGCATTAAGTGATAGGATTTCAGCAAAGGCCAGATACAGGTTCAAAGAAAAACATGGAAGAAAAGGTAGTTATTTATTATTCTTTGTTTTCAACTCCTGTTTCTTTGCTCTGGAATCTGTGTAATGTGTTATTCAAGATGATCATCCTTGTAGGCTACAGAACTTTTACACTGAGAAATAGACTCTTAGGAACTCTCTCTATATACTGTTATAAATACAGTTTCTAAATACATATTCTTTTTTGCTAATAAAGCTGTTTTAATTTAAAATTTTCCTGCATCTGAATCCATCCCACATGTAGCAGGTATCAGCTATTCCTAGATGGCATTTGCTATCTGTTTCTGTCTTCTCAATTCTTGCTTTGTATTCATTTGTTCTTAAGGCTTGGTGTTATGCAACTAGAATTAACCCTTCTGTCTCTTTCTTCAACTTTCTTGCTCTTCTCCATTCCCAGGTCTTGTTATCTGCTTTGCCTGCTAGATTTTTTAATGTATTGGCCATGAAATATTTAGCCTTGTCTCTTTTCTGTTCTTCATTTGCTTTTTTTATAGGCCAATTTGGTCTCTCAAGTACTCAGTAAATTTTCATAATGTACCAGCTTCAGTGCATTTTAGATATTCTTCATATGCCATGTTTTTCTTCTTCGGTTGCCAAGAGTACTTGCAACATTCCACATTAATCTTTTTTTTTTTTGATAAGTAAAGTTTGTCAACATCACTGTGTGGATGAAGGGCTTGATTCATTGTTATTATTTTTCCAGTCTTTTTATACAGCTTAGTTCTGCTTGAATCCAGTCCATTATTCCAACTGTGAGCCTAATGACTGAAATTGCCCAAGTGTTAATTGCCTTGATGGTATTTCCTCCACTGAGTTAGACTTTCAGTTCTTCTTCACTCTCATGATCAGTGGTGGGTTGCCCCCGGTTCGCACCGGTTCTATAGAACCGGTAGTAAAACTGGCGGGAGGCTCCGCCCACCGACCCTGACATCATCAGAATGCTTCTGCGCATGTGCAGAAGCTTCTGCGCATATGCACGCGGCCCTATTGCAAACCGGTAGTAAAGGTAAGTAGAACCCACCCCTGCTCATGATGTATTCATTTCTAACCATCTTCTAGATTCCAGTGTGCCTGATGTTGTCAGCTTGAAGGATACCCAAGTATTTGTAGTGATTGTCTTCATCCAGATGCTTGATGTTATTTCCATAGGACATCTTGATTCTTTCAGTTTTTATTATCAAGTAGGTTTTACAAATGTTAAAATGTCTTCAATTTCACTTCCTTACAGTATATTGTGAAACTGCTTGGCAATAAGTGTGTGTAGACTAGTCAGATGTTTATATCAAAAACCATGCTATTCATCTTCACCCGGTGATGGCCAATTCTTGATTTTCCTTAACCCTTTCTTCACCATTTCTGCCCTTATTTCAAATTATTTCATTTCAGCTTCTTCTCTATTCTTATTTACCTCCTTTTTCCAAGTGGATTCTTGTATGTCTGTGTTGCCCCAGAACTGTACCCAGAACTGCACAGTGTCTTCTTTGTCAGGCGCTAACTGCTTTGTTGCTGTCCCTCCATTAATGGACTGGCAGAAACATTTCTGATTTAGTTGAAATTGGAGATTCTGCCTACAGTGTCCAAATTGAGATTTGTATTTGCTGATCTTCCCGGGTATAGCTGTCATTTGCTGCTTTATTATTTCCAGTGCTTCTTTGATCTTCCTGGTTTCTAGGTGATACTTCTTGAACAGATATTTATTTGATCTTTTCCTTCAACTTTTTTTTCATCTGTTCTAGCTTGTTTGCATCTGATTTTAGCAAAGGTAAAGGTAAAGTTTCTCCCTGTCCAGTCATATCTGACTCTAGGGGGCAGTGCTTATTTCCCTTTCTTAGTCGAGCGAGCCGCGGCTGTTCGAAGACACTTTCCTGATCATGTGGCCAGTAAGACTGTATGACGAGGTACCTATTGTATGACGCCATACCGACTGTATGTTACAAAGTGGTACCTATTTATCTACTTGCATTTGCATGCTTTCGAACTACTGGGTTGGCAGAAGCTAGGGCAAGAACACTGATCTTATTTCTAACCTGAGCTTCCATTTTGGTGGTGACTGCTTGGCTTTCCTGTTTATTGATTTTGCATCCAAGATATTCAGTTATAGCTGTAGCTGTGCTGCATATTAGTTGGTTTGTTTCCTGCAATGATTTAGTGCTTATATTTGATATTGCAGTTTCGGCATCTTTTAATACTTGTGCTATTTGTTTCTTTGGAACAAGTTTCAATGCAAGCAATCTTTTTCTGTTGTTTTTGTGCTGTTCGAGATGCTCGGTTTTAGTTAGAGGGCTTTGTTCTTTCTGAGGAGAAGGCAGAGGGGAAAGCAGTGGTGGTATTCAGCCGGTTATATCCGGTTCGGGAGAACCAGTAGCAGTGGCTGCGGGAGGCTCCGCCCACCCACCCGGACGTCGTCACGTCCTGTTTTTGATGCTCTGTGTATGTGCAGAAGGTCCTGCGCATGTGCGGAGGTGGCATGAATGAGCAAAGCAAGTGCGCACACTCACATTTGCGAAGGTAAGTGAATACCACCCCTGGGAGAAGGTACTATGTTTGGGAATGAAAATGATTCAATAGTTATACTGTTGTTTTTTCTATTGCAGACTCCCCCTAGTTTGCCTTTACAGCCTGAGTTACTTCTGGTAAGGCTTTGATTTCTTTGCCCTGGGTAGACTTTTGCAGTTTTTCCAATTCTGATTCTGTGAGTACTTTATTTTATATTAAAGAATGACATTGGTGTACTAGCTTGTGTTCTATTATTTATGATTCTGGATGTTATTCTTTATAGAGCTGGTGCATTCTTTTCTTCTTCTTGGATTTGATTTGTAATAACACATCGTTTCTTTGTTTTCAGCCTTTGTATATCTGCAAGCAGTAAACAACTTTTCTTCCAGTAGGCCTGCAGCTGCTGGCCTGGTTGTTCAGCCAACAGTTATGAGTCCAATAGCCGATTTCTCAGGAACTCTAACATCTAGAATAGTCCTTGTTGACCCAGGTGATGACTGATGTGGTATGGATTTCTGTAAATTACATTTCATTATATTGTTTATGAGAGAAACACTATCTTCATCTGGTTCCTCTGATGAGACCCATCCAATATTATTGAACTTCTGCCATAGCTCTCATCTTCTTCAAAGCACACAAGCTCCACAACCAGATCAAGGTAGTGCCTCACTGGTGGGATTACTATTATCGTTGGTCACACAGTCATCAAGATGTTTTGCATTTTTCTCAACCTATTGAGCCCTTCCCATAGACCTGGGATAAGCAGATGCTGTTGTTTGATGGTATTAAAGGTATCAATCACAGGATGTAAGCTATTCCAAGTAATATTATTATTAGAAATAGTAATAGTTGCTGATGATCATGATTTGCAACATCTAATTTAAAAAATGGGTGAGATGCAAGTATAGATTAATGTCTTTGTTTTGTTTTAAAACGATCCTGATAATAATGCTATGATTACAGGAACAGCAATGCCTCTGAAAATCCAGAAGGATGTGAGATACAGATCAGATGATTTGAGCTAACACTGCATCTTCTGATAAATAGCCCATGGATCTGAACAAATGCCTATCCAGATGCTCTTATTAATATTAACAGAGCTTAACAGTCAGATGAGGGCAACCTTACTCAGACATATGTCATGTTGAGTTCAACAAGACTTTCTTCTGTGCCTGGGATTTCAATATTTGATTGTTCTCTTTTTATTCAGAATACACTGCATTAATCACAGTGGAAATTAATTCTTGCATACATTAGGTGCATGGCTCTGAGGTCTAAAAGTATGAAAAGTACCTTTTCACTGTACGGAGCAATGTGGACCGAGCCTCGTTGTGAAAAGTGATAATAATGCTTGTGGCTGGCAGGTCTGGGGTGTAGTGAACAGATGCACATCTGTAAAAAATGAGAAAAAGAGTTTTCATCAGACAGAGCCCATGCCTCCATTTCTGGAGAACTAACTAATCACAAAGAAAATCCCGATCTGGTATAAAAGCTCACCAGTCCTGATACATGTATTTAGCACCCAACTGAATTTTGTTATCCTGCCAACACATTTCCCATACAACATATTTTATACGATTGCAATTCATCACATGCTGGCAGTGCTGACAACAGGCTTTAGCACACAGTGGATTATAACTGCCAGGAACACTTGTTAACAAGCCTGTGGTTTCAATGCCATCAAGACACAAGATGGCACCTATTTATACCTTTTGCTGCATAATTGGTACAGGGGTGGGAAGAAAGAAACAGATGCAAATCCAGGATGGATTAAATCAGCAGGTGGTCTTAATTCTTCCACAAACCTAGCAGCTGATGACGAGGTGATGTGGCATGTAGTTACATGGCTCGGCAGCAACTGGGGAAAGTGAAGTTCATGTTCTTAGTAGCAGGATGTATGGAGCAGTTAAGCTGACATTATCCAAATCACATACACTCAAAAAAAAAACTGTTATTAATAGCTCTACCTAAAGGGAGAGTTGACTTCCATTATTGGCTTCTGATTTTTTTGCCAATAATAGTTTGGATTCTTCCTCTTTTTGGTTTGAAGGGTTAGGGTTAGGGTATATGGAAAAACGGGAGCTACGCTGGTAATCAATACCTTCATGGCTCAGAAGAATTTTCTAATTATCGGTCAATCAACAATATTCCATTTCTTAATAACATGACTGAGAATCTGGTAGTTTCACACTTCCAGATATGTCTCAATGAAAATGATTTATTATTACATTGCAATATGCATTTCACCACTTAGAATTGTTTTGGAAATTGAAGAAATTAATACAGGTAGTCCTCACTTAATGAGGATAATTAGAGCTAGAATTTTCATCACTATGGGACATAGTTATAAAGGGCAATGTCATGTGACTGCACCTCTTAGCAATGGAAATTCCAGCACTCCCATTTAGTGTTGATAAGTGAAGCACCGTGGCTCTTTATGCAAGAACATCTTGTGGTCACCCTGTGACTTCCCGCCAGTTTCTCCATTGACTTTGTTTGTTGGAAGCTGACAAAGAAGGTCACAAGTGGCAATCAAGTGGCCATGGGACACTGCAACCATAAATAGGTATGAGAACCAGTCTTAACTATCACTTGTTCAGCACCACTGTGTTTGAATAATCACTGACCAAGTAGACATTAAATGAGAACCAGTGTACCTTGATTAAGTATAATTAATCCACAATATAGTACAAAGACTGCTTTAGTCATCTTAATGGACATTCTGTGCTAGAAAGAAGATGTGGGAAATGCACAGACTAGATTGGTCAAGGTCAGAAGCAAACAACATGAGCCTTGGTGGCACAGCAGACTAAACTGCTGTTAAAGTAGCACTTAGCTGCCAGCTGCCTGCAATTACTGCGAGTTCAATTCTCACCAGACTCAAGGTTGACTCAGCCTTCCATCCTTTTGAGGTAGGTAAAATGAGGACCTGGTTTGTGGGGGCAATAAGCTGACTTTGTATAAAATAGAACACTGCTCGGGGGGAGGGGGGCAAAAAGCCCTACTAAGCAGGTATATACAAAAGTATGAAGGCTATTGCTTAATGCATTGTAAGCCGCCCTGAGTCTCCGGAGAAGGGCGGCATATAAATCAAACTAATAAATAAATAAATAAACATGAGACTGGACTGATCTGTCACCATAACAATACACAAACTGACAAGCTTTCAGCCTGTTATAGTATAAGGCAGGGGAAAGAGATTCTTCTGGTTTGAATCTTCTGTAATGGTTTGTAACCTGCACTCTGAAGATGCTGGATTTCTTCATTGATGGCTTTGAATACTGTTGGAAAGAAAAAAAAGCTGGACAGGTGAATAATCCTGTTCTGCATTGGTTTGTACTCTGTTGTGAAGGGCTGTTTCACAGTTTGGGAAAGCTCCATGAGCTCCAACTGTCATTGGATTGACACCATTATAGCAACTTTCAATGGGCAATGTCTTATTGTGCTTAGGGAGATGCCAAATCCTACTAGCAAGACAAAATCTTTAGTCAGAAAACCATGGCACAAATATTTCCTGATGGCCTCTATTTTCTGCCTTGCCTTATGATGTTGCCTTCATTTGATTTCTTAGCTCATATCTGAGGCTGCCTTAGTTGTCCTTAGCTGTTTCAATGTAAAAATAGGGGGCGGGGGTTTCCCTCCTCATCTCAGTGCATTTTAAAATTATAGGCATAATTACATGGCACAATCAGGTGAATTGAAAGAATGGGATCAGTGCAGCTTCTATTGGCTATTCTAGGTTTGTTCAGTAATGGCCCCTCCTTTCTGATCCCTAGGCACTCTCCTATATGTGGCTATTCTGATGTGATTAGTGGGAGAGATTGGATCTTTCACATCAGTATCTCCCGTGTCTACAAGGTTTCAAAACTGATCCTTGGCTCAGCGATCTGACCTGGAAAAAGGGATCAACTAAATTAACAACTGACAGACACTGAAAGGCTGTGATATACTGAGGGAGAGAAACATAATGCGGAAAGCAACTATATTAGCTTTTGCATAATACCCTTGATAGAGTGCTGTCCATCCATCCTTGAGTTAACAGAAAGCTATATCCGTATGAAAACTGTTGTCCCCTCTATTGTCCTCTATTGTCTTTGTTCTCAGTCATTGCCAGTTACTTAAGCCAAAATGGTCAGAAACCACGGACCTCAAAACTTCACTAGATGTCATCACTGACCCACAAAATTACATTTTAAAAATAGCTGAACTCTTACAAGCTATGCTCTCAGGAACCTTTTGTGATTTTAAATTATTGTTAATTATGTGAAATATTTCTTACATTTTAAATTGTGGTTCTTGTGATATCACATGATAGGCTGAAGTGCTACTAACTGCCTAGCAATGAGCCACATGGCTAAACCATGGACTAGGTTCAGTAGATCTAGCATGCATTATTTCATATCTGGCAAACTTCTCCTGTAGCAACTTATATTGGAAACAATTAGAATCTCTCAGAGCTTTGCATTGTAAGATTTATTTCAACATAAGCAGATCCTCATCTGAGATCCTTTTCCTTTATATACCTTGTGCAATGGTTCTTGAAAGAATCTCCAACTTGAACTTCAACTAGGTGCAAATCCATCCTAAATAGGCTACAAATCCCCAAATACATACATAGTACCTGCATCTTCCATCACTGCTGTTTAGTTAAAATCGTAAGAATCAAATCATCACTTGCACTAAACATTAACAGTCCAACAAATCTTCCCCCCTCTCTTTTTGGCTATATCATCATGATATTGAGATATTCATCTCACCCCTAACTTTTATACAAGACAGCCTTAGCTATCTTTTGAGGCTCCAGTTTCATAGTAGTGATCCTGTTCTAAAGTATTGTTTTCTACCTCTTACTAAACCTATATTTAAAATTAGCTTAACTTAACAGCTGGCAGGGTGTGATGGATGGTAAAAGAAGGCGGTGCAGGCTCATTACCCAACACATAATGCTCCACATGACTGACTGTGTGATCAGAGATTGGGAGCTTTGAAGAAACCAGCTAGCCCTTCCTACTCGGCATCTTCATTGAGCCTGGAGATCAGCTGCTGAGAGTATATGCAAAGCCTGGAGTGAATTTCGACAGGAGATCGAGCCCATCAACATTTCTCTCCTATCAAAACTGGCCTTCCTCCATCTCCAGCCACAGTCCTCATTATTAAGAGGTTGGTGACAAGAAAGGAAAGAAACAAAGTTGAAGGAATGAACCAATTCATTTCCTTTTGGCAGCATCTCTGTGCAGCAGGACAGGGATAGGCAATGGAATTAGCAAATTTTACACCTGTACATCAGTAGCTGTTGGCCAACTTGAAATAATCTTTTCTTTTTCCAGTCTGAGAATACAGAAAATAGAATAAGCCAATTAATATTTCTTCAGGCAAAGCAACAGGAGAATGCAACAAACTGCATTCAATCAGTTGCCCTATCATCATCACCAATCTTAAAGTAAGAGAAACAAACAAAAACCATATTCCTCACAAAATAGGAAGCCACCTGCTCTGCTTGTTTTTCCAGTACATACAATGTTCATTTATTTGATCATTTGTGAGCAATCACCCCGTGGTGCGTAAAATGTATGCTAAGCTGTGATGGTAAAATAACAGCTTGTTGATACCTTTTGCAGCCAGGTGTTTTCTTCATTCATTATTAGTGTCTGGCATGAGGGAGAATGGGGAAATAACAGTCTAAATAATATTCCAGGTGGGGCCTGGCAACTCTAAGGGGAGGGGGGATTAGTTAAAACTGCAGAAAAAAGTGAGATGAATTTTTACCAATGAGAAAATAGGCTGGCCATAAATTGACCTGGTTTCAGATAAATTGGCATAGAGCCAGAACAACCTCCGTTCTCAAAGCCAGCCAAAACATGCAAGCACACTAGTCCAGATCCTCAATCAGCCTTTATAACAGCTGCAGAAATCAAATAAGTCATGCTATTCTGAGAGCAAGCCAGTCTGATATAGAGGTTAAGATATCAATCTAGAAACCTGGAGACTGAGTCCCACCTTAGGCATGAAGCCAGCTGGATGATGTTAGGCCAGTCACTCTCAGCCCTAGGAAACAGACAAGGGCAAACTACTTCTGAAAACCTTGCCAGGAAAACTGCAGGCTCTGGTCCAGGCAGTTGCTAGGAGTTAATGCTGACTTGAAGCCACAAAAAAAATGGTATTGAGAAGCAAAAGCACAGTAGTTTTCTGTCCCTTGTCATTTTGAATGGCCTGGTGTATATTCTACCGTAGTAAGCATGTAACTTAATATTTCAACAAAATTGTAGACAAATGCACTATATATACTTGTGGAAAGGGCCATCCACAAATGAACCAAGCCTCAGATTTTTAACCAAAATATGAAAAAAATGGTCCATAAGGTGAATTTTTCATATGTTTGTTTCAATATATTCTAAAGGCCTTCACTTATTTTCATATTTTGTATCAAGAAATGTTTTCTAGGACACATTCCATTTCAAATTTTTACAATTGTCTTATCCACAGATGGGTTATTTTTCATGGTATTTTGGTTTGGCTTATGAGCAGGTATATACAGGTACTTTAGCAAGGATTACCAAGAAAAACAAAATCAAATGCAAAGGAATAGGATGGAGGATAGCTGAAATGATCATGATATTGTACTTCTGGAAGAGAACCTAAATTTCTGATAGGATGCAAACTAAATATGAAACAGCACCTGATATGGCTTCCAAAAAGACAAATAAAAGGTTGTATCAAAGGTAGTACAGAATTCAAATTATGGGAAGCTATAATTTTATTTTATTCCACTTTGGTCAGATCACATCTTGAATATTGTTCTAACTAAGCACCAGATTTTAAGAAGCATTTTTAGAAAGTGGACAGTTTCAGAAAAGAGAGCAAGAATTATTAAAGGATTACAGAACCAGTTTTGTAATGTGAGATGGAAGAAGGTAGTTGTTAATCTTGAGAAGAAAAAAATGAGGTGATAGCATATAAAAGAAGATAAAGACCTGTTCTCTATCAGCACATGAAAAAAATGAATTTAAATTTTAGGAAGGCAAATTACAAATGAATCCTAAGAGTAAGAACAGAACAACAGTGGAACCAATTACCAAAATGGTGGGCTCCTTTTTCTGGATCCACATCCACTGGACAGCCAACTGTCAGGCATGTTTTAAAATTCCTGCACCAAACAGAGCATTAGACTCAAATGCAGATCTTTCCAAATCAATAGGTTGCTATATTTTTCAGTACTATGGCCTTTCCCTTATATAGCATAGATTCCTTCTCTATAGCTCTCCATTTATTAAAGGGATGAATGATGTGGGAAACAGCATTGCTCAAAACAGGCAGAACCAATTTGTATTGATGAGAAATTTGAGGAATTGCAGCAAAGTATAAGGATACCACCTTTCTCTTCCATTCTTTTTGTCTGTGTCAGAGACTTTGCTGATCAGAGACTTTGATCTTGAACCCATGCACTATGGACTATGAGCTAGTCCAACTCTTATCTCCTGGAACATACATGGTCTGTCTTAATATTATGGAGGATCTGGCCATTTTGCACATGAGTACCCCTGTCTCGCCTCCAAAACACCAATTAAGTGCACTAAGATCCTCTTCCCTCTTCCAAAGCACCAACTAAATGCCCAAAGAGTGTCAGTACATTTCATAGTTTATCCTCCTTCACCAAATCCCACCTGCTCCTTTATTGTGCAGACTGATGCTTCGGATTTTTTCCTTGGGAACTGGGCTTTGCTATTAGCTCTAGAGTTCTGACTCAGTGCTTGCCAACAATTTTGATTTTGAAGTGAAGGAAAGTTATTTGAAGAAGTGAAGGAAAGTTATTTGAAAAAGGAGAGGGAGATATTTCCACAGCTACTGAAAGAGACACAAAGATTGCATGCCCAAAGTTGTGTGGAGGAAGCTCCTGATGAATTGGCATAGGAGAGACACAATGCCCATCTTTCCCACACAAGAAAAGGGGAGATTCACTTGGCACCTCCAAGTTCAGCAGAAGGAGGGATGAGAATGAGAATTGAAACTGACATGGGTGAGTCAGAAACCGGTACTCCACAAATGGAACAAAAACCATTATATAAAAATGAAATGGGTGCTTCACAATCTCAAGACAAGGGGGGAGGAGAGGCGGCCAAAAGTCCTTTGAGTTGAAAAATATGCAAAAACATATGTATGAATCCACATGTTTCTGTGTTCTACACCAGGCAAATCTGTGTACATAAAATATGAGGCTTACTTCTATACAGTAAGCCACATATCTATTGGTATATGATATGTTTTTTAAAAATATATATATTTATTGAAATTCCAACATTTAAAAACACAATACAAAAATACAACCACAAAAAGAGAAAAATGAAAAAACATAGAAAAACAACGTAACAAATATTTTCCACTAATAACAGCTTTTCTATATCAGAATCTCTATCATAACATACATATTTACAAAATTTCTAATTCTATATATCTCTATCTTAAATTACATCCTTATTTATATTTACAATTATTTCTATTCATAAATCAATTTCATATCCTATATTTCTTCAACAATTTTACCTTCTACATATTATATTTAACAAGTTATCTCTTATTTTTTCTGGCATATGATATGTTAAGCTTCAGCTGCTGTCTAGTTTTTGAATGCAGAGTTGTGTTTCAAGCCATGCCAGATTTGAAGTCTGATCATTTGGGATCTTAGAACAAACCATGTTTCCTGGATTCTTTCCTTTTCTATTGATCTGAAAGTCCTTGTTCTAGAGCAAAATTGTGTCCATCCTAGTCAGATTCTTCAGGCAACAGTCCAGAATTAAGAACAAAATGCAAGAATACATGTTCTAAAGAATCTTGTTCATTCTTTAGCAACTGCTCTGTATAAAAAGATATATCCAAACACTTTTTCATCCTCAAAAACTTTAAATAGACATTTCTCTCCTCCTCACGTATACTTTTTCTCTCCGTAAATTAGAGAAAAACAAAACTTATTATTGAGTAATATGGGCATTTCCTTTTCCTATTGTACAAGTACAAGTAGGCATTTCCTTTTCCTATTGTACAACAGTTCATTTAGTGACCATTCAAAGTTACAACAGCACTGAAAAAAAGTGACTTATGACCATTTTTTAAACAACTGTTGCAGCATTCCCATGATCGTGTGATCAAAATTCAGATGCTTGGCAACTGACTCATCTTTATGATGGTTGCAGTGTCTGGGGATCATGTGATCATCTTTTGTAACCTTCTGACAAGCAAAGTCAATGGGGGAAGCGACATTCACTTAACAACTGTGTTACTAACGTAACAACTGCAGTCATTAACTTAACAAATGTGGCAAGAAAGGTCGTAAAATGGGGCAAAACTAGTGGTGAAATCTAAAATTTATTACTACTGGTTCTGTGGGCGTGGCTTGGGGGGGTAATGTGACTGGGTGGGCGTGGTCAATTTTTAAAAAAAAAACTTTTAAAACCATTTTTTCTACAACCTCTTCAGCGAAGAGGTTGTAAAAAAATGCTTTCAAAAGGCTCTGACGATCCCAGCTGAGTTTGCCTGATGGTAGAGGCTTTTTTAAAAAAGCCTCTGACAATCAGGCAACTCAGCTGGGATTGTCAGAGGTATTTAAAAGGAAAAAAAACCCTTTTTTTCTTTTAAATGCCTCTGACGATCCAAGCTGAGCTGCGCAATCATCAGAGGCTTTTTTTTTTACTTTTAAAAGCATTTTTTGGCCGAAGAGGTTGTAGAAAAAATGCTTTTAAAAGTTTGGGCAGGGTTTTTTGCTACCGGTTCTCCGAACCACCCACCTCCATCACTACTGGATTGGGCGATCCAGTCCGAACTGGGAGCGTTTCACCCCTGGGCAAAACTCACTTAACTATCTCATTTAACAAATAATGTTTGGGCTCTATTGTAGTCGTAAGTCAAGGACTACTTGTACAAATAAGTTACCCCATTCGTAACTTTGGTAGCTAATATTGCTCTCTCTAGCAACAGTAAATCAATGAGCAGACCATCACTGAAGTAGGAGTAAAGTGAGTTGAGGTCTCAAAGAGGTGTAAGGAAAAAAGCGTCACACTATTAAAATGAAAAAGCTTTTCTCAGCTGCTTCTAAGTGCCTCCTGCTCATTAAAGTGAATACCTATGGTAAGATGGGTGGCCAATAAATTTAATAAATGAAGATAGACAGATAGGTAGGTAGGTAGGTAGGTAGATAGATAGATAGATAGATAGATAGATAGATAGATAGATGAGAAGACCATGCATTTTCCAGGTCTTCCAGGACCACACATTCATTTAACTGTCTCCTTCTATTGCCATGTATGGTTAATGAATGTGTTAATCAGTCAGCTCTAACTCAATTTTGGAAACTACCATCTAGAGGTCTGTCTGTGTTTCATCACTGGTAAAAATATTGTTAAAAAGAGAATGGAGATATAAGGCCTTCAAGTGAAGATCCTCAATACTCAGTAGCAGTAACAAAATATTAAAGCAATAAAAGCCAAAGTATTCAGTATAGAGAAATTCAAAGCATTGGATAGGTAAGAGAAAAAGGGAAGGACCAGTGGTGAAATTCTAATTTTTTTTACTACTGGTTCTGTGGGCGTGGCTTGGTGGGCGTGGCAGGGGAAGGATACCGCAAAATCTCCATTCCCACCCCACTCTAGGGGAAGGATACTGCAAAACCTCCATTCCCTCTCCACTCCTGGGGGAAGGATATTGCAAAATCTCCTTTCCCACTCCACTCTGGGGCCAGCCAGTGGTGGCATTCGCCAGTTCTCCAAACTACTCAAAATTTACACTACCGATTCTCCAGAACCTGTCAGAACTTGCTGGATTTCACCCCTGGGAAGGGCCACCATAAAGGAGTCAAGGTCTGATAGCATGAATACTTAGCCCACCAAGGTTCCTTTTAAAGTAGCTTTCCCCACTCCCCAAAGCTAGGAAAAGCAACTATTCTATTCATGACTTATTTAAATGAGATTATTCTATGTATTACTACTCTTTATGGTTATTACTGAATTGATAATATTTTTAATCTCTACGTTCATAGCTATTGTTTATGTCTACCCTAAGTAGCATCTAATTTTTTTTCATACACCATTTTATTATTATGACCCTAGCCAATTATTGTAATTTCCAAGCCCTAATGAAAGGTAAATGGGAAAGCTACAATCAAGCACATTAGTATCTTATTGCACTAATTTACATTCTATTTTTTTTCACATGCTATTAAAACCAAATAATATAGAGAAATTACATATGTTTTTATGTCTTATGTTTCTTTGCAAAAAGGATTTTTCGTGATTGTTTCAGCATGGGATGAAATATAGAATAGATATTTCCATAGAAAGGTATCAATTAGGAACATCTGGATCCTAATCATGGCTGGACCATATGCTGCTTGCAGCTCCCAAAGTATCTGTGATCAGAGGTGGTATTCAGCAGGTTCTGACCAGTTCTGGAGAACTGGTAGCGGAAATTTTGAGTAGTTCATAGAACTGGTAAATACCACCTCTGACTGGCTCTGCCCCTGTCTATTCTCTGCCTCCTGAGTCCCACCTAATTGGGAGGGAATGGGGATTTTGCAGTATCCTTCCCCTGGAGTGGGGAGGGAATGGAGATTTTACAGTATCCTTCCCCTGCCACGCCACCAAGCCATGCCATGCCCACCAAGCCACGCCCACAGAACCAGTAGTAAAAAAATTTGAATCCCACCACAGTCTGTGATACCTCTAAATAGCTTCTGGTGAACAGAAAATTTAAATTTTATTTTCAATATAAGAAGGACACCATGACTATGGAGATTCTCAATCATCCAGACATGGTTGTCCCAAAGATGCTTTTTCCAAAAGGCAACTGGACTTTCTTGTTTTTTTTCCTTTAAAAACATTTCGCTTCTCATCTAAAAAGCTTCTTCGGTTGATTGGTAGGGGATGAAAGGATTTACATCCAGTCATTTAAGAGAACTAACAACCAACCCTCAGAGTGCTAATGACCAGATGACTGCAAAGACTATAAATCAGGGGTGAAATGCTCCCGGTTTGGTAGTAAAAATGCTTTTAAAATGTAAAAAAGTAAAAAAAAAAAAAAAAGGCTCTGACGATCATAGCTGTGGCGTGCGATCGTCAAAGCCTTTGTTTTTACTTTTTAAAAGCATTTTTTTACAACCTATTCAGGTGAATAGGTTGTAAAAAAATGCTTTTAAAAGTTAAAAAAAGGTTCCGAAGATTGCACGCCACAGCTAATCACACACACACACACACACACACACTGTTCTACTTACCCCATGCCTTCTTTTGGTGTGCACTGCGCGAGTGTGTGCACCTCGCATTTGGTGCATGGTGGACACTGTGCATGTGTGTGGACAGCGCACATTTGGCATGCAGCGCGCATGCACAGTGCCCACCACACACCAAATGCGAGGTGTGTGCCAGGGGTGGGTACTAATTTTTTTTTACTACTGGTTCTGTGGGCGTGGCTTATTTTATGGGCGTGACTTGATGGTCATGTGACAATTCTTTAGGATTTAGCAGAGGTACTGGTCTACCAGGCTTTTAACTGCTTGCAGAGCTGTACCGGTCTACTCATTTGTTTTTGGAGACACTGGTCTACCCATTTATTTTTGCAGGCACCGGTCTACTTATTTGTTTTCTTTTACCACTGATCAGCTGTAGGGCAGCCCTTTGAAGCCCCTTGGCAAGAGTTTAAACAGTTTTTTTCCCTCTAGCCGATCAGCTGGGACTCAGGAGGCAGCAATAGATTGGGGGTGGGGTCAAATAAAAGGTAAGAATAATGCGGGGGCGGGGGCAGGGGGCAGAACTGGTTTGGTGACATCATATCGTCACCGCTACCGGCTCGGCGGAACCGGGCCGAACCCAGAGGAACCCATCACTGGTGTGTGTGCATGCACACCTCGCAATTGGTGCATGGTGGGTACTGTGCATGCATGCACATAGCATGCATTTGGCATACAGCACGTATGCACATCCAGCGAACCGGTAGTAAACCGGTTCAGATTTCACCACTGATACAAATCCTGATCAGTACAAAAGTATGGGTTGCCTGCCAAAGGTGCAGTATAATAGTATTTTAAAATAGGTACTATACAGGTGCAAACTAGGACTATATAAAAACCACTTCATACATTAAATGTTTATATGAAAAGCATATATAAAAGTCAAGTCTTACAGCTGCTTGATAAATGCACATAAGTCATTGAATGATCCAAATGTTCATCTAGGTCTAGGGAAGACTGACTGAAATTATTAAATTCATTAAGTATTCTTAGTCACCACCTCTGCCTAATGGACGAGGTTCTGAATAAGAAAAGACAACAGTAAGTGTAGTAAAGCAGAATGAAGTAGTCTTAATAAGAGCAGATGTTCTTCCAAAATTGACTTTGAAAGCACATTGCTGATATGAATCCCAAATCATCCTTGTATTGCTTGAAAAAAATGAATTGAATGCTTAACTCATTCAACGATTCCCAAAGAGATCAGTAAGTCATGTCAAGTGTATCAGCTTTTGGCTGGGTTGAAAGCAGACTCAGGGCTTGAATTATGTGTGGCATTTTTGAAACCTATCTTTTCTTCTCAAAGTCAAACCCACTGGCCCTCAGAAAAGGACTACCTGATAAGAAAGCAAGCTAAAAGAAGGCATTATTATTATTATGTCCACACCACTGCCAAAGGATAGCTGATCATATGCAATTTGTTACCATTAAACTGTCATCCTCAAACTGAAAATGGATGATTAGGCATATTCCATAGATGTACTTTTTTTTTTAATGTGGGCTTCAATGATTTTTCAGTTGTGTATGCGCCGGAATACATTTTGAAATGCAGACATGTTGGGGCCAAAATTAAATGAGCTGTAATAAGCTATATTAATTTAACTGATTGATTGTGTTTTCCCCTCCCCAAACTTTAAAACAAGTTGGTGAAGTTTATTTTAATTAAATATAATATAGACAGTGGTTGGATTCAGCCGGCTCGAGCTGGTTCGGGAGAACCAATTGCTGGCCCTGCCCTGCCCCTTCCAGGAGTCCCCACCCGGCAGCCCATTTTTGCTCCCCAGTAAGTGCAGGGAGGCCTACTAGGCCCAAGACAGGGTGCAGGGGCGCAGCACCCCTCCCCCGTGGCCAATATTTGCTCCCAGGGGTTGCAGGAGACTGAGTGCTGCCTGTCACACCCCCTGGCCATGCCCACCATGGCCACACTCACCCAGCCGGTCATTAGGGCAGAGAACCAGTTGTTAAATTATTTGAATACCACTGAATATACACATTTGCCTATACAGTTCCTTCCCCACATAGCCTTTCCCTTATTCTGAGCAAAGAGCCCATGTTCCAGAAAGTGCTTACAGATAATTAGCATGCAGCAGCAGAAAATTAAGCAGTTGCGTAGAGTTTCTGAGATTGGGAAGAGAAATGGAAAGACCCAGTGTGCACAACCACCTACAAAGCTCTTTCTCCTTTCTGTCACTCAAAAGGTTGATTGAATGATTCAGGAAGTTGGAGTTTTGGCTAAGGGATATATATTAGCCTTCCAGATAGACTTGGAAGAAATATTCAGAAACCATTTTATAAAAAGAGCAATGGCGGAAGTGTTCTTTAAACTCTGGAACGGTGTTAGGAAAAGACTCAGGCTAGGTCTCTCTGACTCAGTGGGGAGGGAGAGACAATAAAACACAAGCAGACTTACAAGATCTGTTGCTACAGCTTACTTCAAAAAATATTATTTTATTCTTCCTATGGAGTTGAGATCCTTATAAGGTCTACCTTGTAGGCTGACATCTTCCCTCAAGAAGATGGAATATAACACAAAGGAGCAGCAACTGCAGACATTCTTTTAAACAAAGATTTGAGGAGAAAAACTAATGGGGGGGGGGAAATAAAAACAGGATAAAAATGTAAAATCATACCTGAGAATTCTACATCAGATGTCTTAGGAAAAAGAAGAGAAGACAGATTACATTTAGCCAAGAAAATTGTTCTACATTTAGGCAAGAAAAAACAAATGCACAGGTATAGAATAGGTGGTAGCTGGCTCAATAGTAGTAACTGAGAGAGGGATCTTGGAGTCCTAGTAGACAATCACTTAAATAGGAGCCAGTAATGTGCTGCAACTGCTAAAAAAGGCAAGGCAGTCCAGGATCAAGAGAAGTGTTAATACCACTTTATACTGTAATGCCTTCATAAGGCCACATTTGGAATATTGCACCCAGTTTTGATTGCCACAATATAAAAAAGGTATTGAGCCTCTAGAAAGAGTGCAAAGCAGAGCAACAAAGATGATTAGGGAACTGGAAGGCAAAACTTATGAAGAATGATTGCAAGAATTGGGTATGTCTAGTTTAATGAAAAGAAGGACTAGGAGTGACATATTAGCAGTGTTCCAATATCTGAGGGACGGCCACAAAGAAGAGGGGGTCAACTTATTTTCCAAAGCACCAGAAGGCAAGACAAGAAACAATGGATGGAAACTAATCAAGGAAAGCAGCAACCTCGAACTAAGGAGAAATTTCCTGACAGAACTGATCAGTGGAACGACTTGCCTCCAGAAGTTGTGGGTGTTCCAACATTGGAGGTTTTTAAGACGAGATTGGACAAGCATTTGTCTAAAACGGGTATAGAGTTTCCTGCTTGAGCAGAGGATTGGACTAGAAGACCTCCAATTCTGTTATTCTGTTATTATTCTGATTGGTGGGACAGTTCTGGGAAAGCATGTCGGCTTCCTCATTCTCTTCCTCCCATCCATAGGCCTCATGGAAGCATGGTAAAATAAACAGATTTTTACCCCAGAATTCTGGGGAATATGGGGAAAGGATTCCACCACCTCCACTTTGCCTGTTTTCAGCAAAGCACTGGTCTGGAAATTTGTTTTGTCCTTGCCATTTAGAAAGTAAAAGGTAACTGTTAGATCAGGCGCAGGAAAGAAGACAAGACCAGCGGGGTCTGTTCAACAAGTTTTATTCAGCTCTTAACTAAGTCAGAACAGACGAACGGCTGTGCTGCCGGAGCCCTTTTTATAGCACTCCGGCAGACCAGCCGTCCAATGACAGCGGTTTAACTTTCCCGCCCGGAGGATTAACCAATCCCCGGCCGGATGTCCTTATAAGGACATAACACTCCTCCCCCCCTAGATAAAACATGGTTCAGCTCGTGTCAATCAACAAACGTAGTCACGCAGGTAGGCGGGACGTCTGGAAGCCCTGCTCGACCTGCGCAGTTCATTCTGTGCTCCGTCGTCCGTCTGGAAGGTGGCCGCTCCGGTGTCCTCCGACCCTCACCCCCGGGATGCCTGCCGCTGGGTCGTTGAAGGTGCCGGTCCTGTCCGTGCGCCTCCGGCCTTGCTGCTGGGCTGCGAAGTGGTCGTTGCAGGTACCGGCTCCGGTGTGCCGCCTCCCGTCCCGCTGTTGGAATACATCTGCTGGTCCGGTTGGTCTCTTCCCTGGTCTGGGTGCCGATCATCGTAGGCCGGTAAGTCCCTTGGTTTATTTTTGTTGTTTGAAAATTGTCCGTTTCGTTGATTCTCGTGATGGTCGACCCTGTCTGGGTGGTGCAGGTCGACCTGGTCGGGGCGTTGTTGTTGTTGCTCGAGTCGGGAGTCAGCTGGACGGGGGATTTCCAACGGGCGTTTCAGTTCCTGCGTGCAGGGGTGTCGTAGGCCTCCCTCACCGGGTTGTTGTTGGCCCCCTCGGTTGGGCATGTCCCGGTCTACTGGCGTTCCCTGGAGTTCCTTGCCGTCGGGGTGGCGTTGGGCTGCCTTGCCGGGGAGGCGTGAGTTTCTGTTGCCGTGGAGTCCCCTGTCTACTCGGCAGTTGCAGTACGGGAGCGGGTCTGCTGGCTGGCCGGTCATGTCGGGGTGGAACGGTCCTACCTCGACTGGGTGTTGCAGGGCTACCTCAAACGGGTGGTGTTGTCCTGCCCTGCCAGGGTGGTGTTGCCCTACCTCGACGGGGAGGTTTTGTCCTGCCATGTAGGGGTGTTGTTGTCCTACCTCGTCGGGGTGGTTTTGTCCTGCCTTGTAGGGGTGTTGTTGTTCTACCTCGTCAGGGTGGTTTTCGCCATCCCCTTCCCACCGCTTCCGGAGTTGGTCGATGTGACGTCTACAGACCACTCCATCTTGCAGTTCAATAGTGTAGGACTTCGGGCCGGTTGTGCTCTCGATTCTCCCCTTCAGCCATTTCGGCAGGCCGTGGAAATTAAGCGCGAAAACCGGATCTCCTGCAGAGAAGGCTCGGAGGGGGCGGCTCGCGGTTGCGGTGACCTCGGAGTGGTACAGGGGGTGTAGTCGGTCCAGGGGTGACCTCAGCTTCCTGCCCATCAGCAATTCGGCTGGGCTCTTTCTTGTGGTGGCATGCGGCGTAATGTGCTGTATCAAGAGGAAGTTGTCGATCTTCTCTTGCCAATCGCCCGGTCCCATCCTGGCAAGGGCCTCTTTAGTGAACCTCACCATCCTCTCAGCTTGTCCGTTGCCAGCCGGTCTGTAGGGGGCAGAGAGGGCATGGCGAATGCCCAAACTGGCCAGGAACTCCTCCATGGGTTTCGAGGTCAGCTGCGGGCCGTTGTCGGAAACAAGGACGTCCGGCAGCCCGTGGGTAGCAAATAGGCGCCGGAGGGCTCTAATGGTGACTTCAGTAGTGATGGATGCCAGGGGAATGACCTCAAGCCATTTGGAAAATGCGTCCACCACTATCAGAAGGAACTTTCCTTGCATCGGGCCCGCGAAGTCTATGTGTATTCGCGCCCACGGGTTGCTCGGTGTTTCCCATTCCGCAATAGGCGTTTGCGGAGGGGCGGGGCGGACTTCTTGGCACGGATCACATCTGGAGACCCAGTCCTCAATGTCTTTGTCCAGTGATGGCCACCAGACGTAGCTCCGTGCCAGTCCCTTCATGCGTACGATGCCAGGGTGCCCCTTGTGCAAGGTTTCCAAAGTCTTTAGGCGCAAGGCCTGGGGAACCACGACCCTGTCACCCCACAGCAGGCAGCCCTTCATGGTTGACAGTTCCTGCTGCCTCTTTGCAAACGGCTTGAAGTCGTCGGTCAACGGTCCCGCAGGCCAGCCGCGCAGCACCCAAGACATCACTTGTTTCAAAGTCCGGTCTTTCTGGGTTAGTGCCGCGACGTCTGCGGATGTGACTGGGCAAGCCAGGTCGCCATCGATATGATGCAGTCCCAGGGTGGGGGCAGGGTCCTCCACTAAGTCTTTTGACGGGCATCTGCTCAAGGCGTCAGCGTTGCTGATGTTACTGCCCGGCCTGTGGCAAAGTTCGTAAGAGTACCCGGCCAAAAAAATTGCCCAGCGTGTCATCCTGGGCGATGAGTAGTTAGGTGTGGGCTTGCTTCCAGACAGAAGGCCCAGCAGGGGCTTGTGGTCTGTGATGACCGTGAACCTCCGTCCGTATAAGTATTCGTGGAAGCGCTTGACGCCAGCAACGATGGCCAGGGCCTCTTTGTCCAGCTGGCTGTAATTTCTCTCGGCACTGGACAGCGTCTTCGAGAAATAGGCGATGGGTGCTTCCTTCCCGTCCGGGAATTGATGACTGAGGACTGCTCCGATGCCGTAGGGGGATGCGTCGCAAGTCAATAGCAGGGGGAGTGTCTCGTGGTATTGGATGAGGACACTCTCGGAAGAAAGCAGGTTCTTGACAGCTCTGAATGCTGCTTCCTCTTCCTTCCCCCACCTCCAGGAAACCGCCTTCCCCAGCAAGCGATGGAGCGGTTCAGCCACGGAGGCTTTCTGTTTCAGGAAAACACTGTAAAAATTCAGTAGTCCCAGAAACGCCTGAAGCTCCGTCTTGTTTTGGGGGGCTGGAGCTTCATGGATAGCCCTAACCTTAGATTTAGTGGGGTGAATGCCGTTCTTATCAATGAGATAACCCAGGAACTCGACTTCCTGGACCCCGATGATGCACTTGTCCCTCCTGACTCTCAAACCCTTCTCCTTGAATCGCTGTAAAACCATGCGCAGTCGCTCAAGCAGTTGGGTTTTGGAGTGGCCGGAGATCAAGACATCATCGAAGTAAGGGACCGCCCCTGGAATGCCTTGAAGAAGGCGTTCCATAAATGATTGAAAAATACCTGGGGCTGCGCTGACCCCAAATTGGAGGCGCGTGCATTTAAAGGCCCCTCTATGGGTGACAATGGTTTGTGCCTCCGCAGTTTTTTCATCCACTGGCAATTGCTGGTAAGCTTGGGCCAGGTCCAATTTCGCGAATATTGATCCGCTCCCGAGTGAATGCAGCAGATGTTGCACCACTGGAACCGGATATGCGCTCTGCTGGAGGGCCTTATTTATCGAACACTTATAGTCGGCGCAGATGCGCACAGACCCATCATGCTTCATCGGGGTCACAATGGGGGTCTCCCATGTAGCATGATCGATCGGTTCCAGGACTCCTTGGGCGACAAGCTTATCTATCTGGGCGTCGACCTTGGGCCTCAAGGCGAACGGAACCCTGCGGGGCTTTAGCCTGATTGGGGTGACATTTTTGTCCAGATTGAAAGAAATAGGTTTCCCCACAAATCTCCCCAGCTTACCATCGAAGACTTCCTTGAACTCTTCGATGATGGCGTCGAGTTCGTCCCTACGAATTTGGTGGATCCCGCTGATAGACAGCCCCAATGGCTCGAACCACTCCATCCCCAGCAGGCTCGGGCGGTTGCGCCCCACAACAGTGATGGGTAGGACGCCCTGGAAGTCGTGGTAGGTGACCCGGAGCGAAGTCCTCCCCAGGATCTCAACAGGGTTGCCGCCGAAATCGACAAGACGGGCCCGTAGGGGGCTTGAGGTCTTTCTTTGAGATGCCCGGTTTCAGACGCTTTAACTGGTGCCAGTCCATGATGGAGTAGTTCGACCCCGAATCAACCTCCATAGAACAGGGTGTTCCTTCCACGATTACGGTGGCATGGAACTTTGCGGCCGCATCGTCAATGGTGTGGATGCCGGAGGACAGCTGATCAGTTCTGACTGCCGCGTAGCCGCCGCCTCGTTGCTGAGACCTGGCAGAGGACCGTTTGGATGGTCTCTGGTTGTCTTGCCGTTTCTCGCCCCAGCCGGGGGGAAACGGGCCCGGGGTAGGTGCTTCGGCCCTGCAGGCTTCAGCGATGTGCCCCCGCTTGTTGCAGCGTCGGCAGATAGCGTCTCTCCAACGGCACTTGGCCCTGGCATGGCTTCCTTTGCAGCTGCCGCAGGGCTCGATCCGGGCGCCATCTTGGTTGCGCTCGCGACGGTTTTGGCGGGAAACCTTGTGAACGGCCATTTCGTCGTCGGAGCAGGAGCTGGCAGACGACTCCTCAGACGAGCTTTTGGGGTGGCGTTGCAATTTGTGCACCCCTTTAGCCCTACTCATGGCGGCAGCTGCCTTTTCTGAGATCTCGGCTGCGATTGCCTCCTCAACAACGTCTTTCAACGCGATTTTCTTTCGGCTGAGGAACTTACGTTGCAGTCCAATGTCCCTCATGCCGAAGACAATACGGTCTCTGATGGCGTTCTCAACGTTGTCAAACTCGCAATTTGACGCGAGTTGCCGCAGAGCTGCCACAAAGTCCTTGATGGGCTCCCCTTCCAACTGATTCCTTTGTTGAAAGGTGAATCTGTTGGCAATGGGAGTTCCAGTGGGAGCGTAGTGCTCCTTTAGCACGTCTTGCAAATCGGCCCAAGACATCTCCTCGATGTTCCTTGGGGACACGAGGTCGATGGCCATCTCCAGCACCTCGGAGCCGCAATGCGCCAGGAACAGGGCTCGTTTCCGTTCATCGGAGAGGTCTTGATAGTTGTTTCCCCGCAGAAACTGGCGGAAACGAACCAGATAGGAGGTCCATTTCTCTACTCTGGGGTCGAATTTGGAGATCGGAGCCATCGCGGCTTGTGACGCCTCCATCTTCAGTGACTTCAGCTCAGTGAGGAATTCTCGATGAGTGACTTAGCTCCGCGTGGCGGTTCTTTTCAAGTCCTTCGTCGCCAGTGTTAGATCAGGCGCAGGAAAGAAGACAAGACCAGCGGGGTCTGTTCAACAAGTTTTATTCAGCTCTTAACTAAGTCAGAACAGACGAACGGCTGTGCTGCCGGAGCCCTTTTTATAGCACTCCGGCAGACCAGCCGTCCAATGACAGCGGTTTAACTTTCCCGCCCGGAGGATTAACCAATCCCCGGCCGGATGTCCTTATAAGGACATAACAGTAACTCTCTGAGCTCTTCTTCCTGATGGATTGCTTCAAGGCAACAAACTGCTTGCACTTCTAGAGATTTGAAAGACTTGGGTGAATTGCAACGATTTTCTAAAACTTTGCATTTGGGACAAGTATTACAATATCATTAATATGTCTTAATTCATATAATGACTTAATTCGTATAATACTCATGACAGAAATATCTCCCTGAGTCTTTCAAAAAGAGTTTCCCCCTTTGAGATTATCAATTAAAGATAGCAAGTATCTGTGAAGACAAAGCCAACTGATTCTTTCTGATAATGTATGATCACCAGGTGTTTTTTCGCAAGTCCAGAATTGTTGAAGTATTCATATCCTGTTCAATAGACCTGCCAGCTCTATTGCTTTGAACAGTAGCCTGCTGGTAATCTTATCTACCACTTCATCCGTTTCATACATTGTTATCTCTTCATGCACTTAAATAAGTATCAACTGGTAAATTATGAGTGCTTCCCACTACATCCATTCTACAGCTTGCAATTCACTGGAAATAGCAATGCCCAGCATCATCTGGAAAAAGACTGTGGGGAGGACGTTATTTTATTGAGTTTTTACCATTCTTTTGCACAGCTGGTGACTCAATCTTTAAGAATCTAGTTTTACAATAGCTTCTAAAGAATTTAGAAAGATCAGCCTTATAAGTTCAGTTTTGCCGACTAATGTGCAATGCAGTAGAAATAAAATATATGGGAAATTACACTAAGATATGTGGAAGAATGAGAACCAATTTGGGTACTAGTTAAAGGCACCAGGCTAGAAACCTGGACTGTGAGTTCTAGTCCAACCTTAGGCACAAAGCCAGCTGGGTGACCTTGGACCAGCCACTGTCTTTCATTTCTAGCAAGAAGGCAAGGGCTAACCTTTTCCAAAAATGTTGTCTAGAACAGCGGTTACCAACTGGACCACCACTGGTGGTCTGCAAGAAAATGTTGGTGGTCTGCAAAAAAATTATTTGCATTTTTTATATTGCACTAAATCAGGGGTTCTCAAACTATGGCCCCTGGATTGGATATGTGCAATGAATGTTTGTGTTACTGCAGAGAGTCTCCCCCTTCGGGGTCTTTTTGTGCGGGGCAGAGGGGGGGCAGAGATTCCAACTTGGGGTCTGTTTCAGCCTCCTGGTGTGGGGCTTTGGCTGAAGGCTGGAGGGGAGCACCACTGGTGGCAAAGAGCTGGAGGCCTCATTCCAGTGGGACTGTATCATGGCCTGAAACTGGCTACCTGACCTTGCACTCCTGCAGGTCTTCCCTCTGCTTGGAAAGCCTATGCTCATAGTCTTCAGTGAGGTGCTTCCGCTGAAACTCCTTCTCGGTCAGATCCAATTTGAACTGAGCCAGGTGTTTTGCCAACTCTTTCTCGTGGTGGCTGCTTAGCTCCAACAACTGCTTCTTATGCTAAGGAGCCCTGGCAGTCAGGCGAGATGTGGCTGGGAGGGGAGGGGCAAGTAGAGGCCTGCAAGGTGCCCGTCGACGTGAGTGACATTAAGTTGGCCATGCCCACCCAGTCACATGACCACCTAGCCACGCCTACCCAGCCGATCATTAAGCAGATCGTATTAGGGTCCACAGGATTTAAAATTATGAATTTAGTGGTCCCTGAGGTCCAAAAGGTTGGTGACCCCGGTCTTCATGGGAGTATCCAGGCAGTTGCTAGGAGACAGGGCTTATTTGCACACAACTTCAGAATGGCATAAATAATGGGAAAATTGACAACAGATTGATATCTGCAATAGAGTCAAAAGAGAAAAGATGGTTTATTTTCAACTCACTACAGTCCCATTCAAAAATGTTCCACCCAAATTTTCTACGTTGACCGAGTTCTAGTGGAATAAAATTTGAAATTGCAGAAAAAAATCCCGTTGATATTTCTACAGTTTGATATATATTTTTACTTACATCTATAATAAAGTCAGAATTCATTTTTTTTCTTTTCTTTTCTTTTCTTTGTCCTTCACTTTTTTCCTTTTCTGAGGTTTTTCTTGTTTTAAATCTTTTTTTTCTATTTATCTTTTAATGTTGTATTTTTTTTAAATCAGTAAAATATTAAAGAAAAAGAAAAGAAAGTGAAAAGGGATTTTTTAAAATATACCAGATCGTGGCTACAAAAAACCAGTGAAGGCTAAATATGTTTGCAACCTGTACCAGGTATTCATAGGCAATCATGCATACACATATGTACAGACATACACATACCATGTTTCCCCGAAAATAAGACCCTGTCTTATATTTTTTGACTCCCAAAATAAGCGCTTGGCCTTATTTTTGGGGAGGTCTTATTATTTTGGGGTGCAGGGAGCAAGATGGGGCTCCTTTTGCTGTCTTACCTGATTTCCAGCTCTGCATTTAAATATTTTCAGGGAGGGCTTATTTTCAGGGCAAGGTTTATTTTAGCACATGCGCTCAAAAGCCCAATTGGGCTTATTATCAGGGAAACAGGATAGTATATTAAAATCTTTTTAAATCCTGAAGCTCCAACAGACCAAAAAGACAAACTCAGTACAGTGGGCCATGCTGTCATGCCCTTGCAGAAAATGCACAATTCTAAAACTTAAATAAACATTCAGCTGGCCCAGCACAGTCTAATTACAATCTACTCTGAAAATGCAACAGCTCTAAGGTGTAAGAACATGTACCAATTACATGCACATCAAAATTTGAGCAAACCAACTAAAACCACAGAATGTTTGTATTTTAAATGCAATCAGAAATAGCAATGGATACCATTGCCAAAGCTCAAATAATTACATGTTAAAACAAAGAACAAAAAAAACAAGCTATAACCAGTATAATGAAGCTGTTTTGAAAACACACTGTGCAGGCCTGATTAAATTAAGTATATGTGCCCATGTAAACACTCGATGCTAGATCTTCTACTCTGATGCTGAAGTTATAATAATAACTTTATTGTCATTGTACGTGTACACACAGTATACCCATACAACAAAATTCACTTAACACCCAAAGACCAGGTCCAACACACATAACAATCTCCAAACACCCCCCCCACCCATCACTATTCTCCACCCCTAAACCACCCAAACATTCACACAACAGACCAAGTAATACTGTCCAACAGCTCACTGATGGTGGCCTTTTAATTCATTGTTGAGTAGTTCATTATAGCTCTGGGATAAAAACTATTCAGAAAACGTGTGGTCCGAGTTTTAATTGTTCTGTATCTTCTGTATCTTCTGCCAGAAGGCAACAGCCCAAAAAGATTGTAAGCAAGATGGGAAGAGTCTCTGAGAATGTTATGCAAATTTCTCAAACAGCAAGATTCGAAGATGTCGTCCAGGTCTGGTAGCTTGAGTCCGATGATATTCTGGGCAGTTTTAATAATTCTCTGTAGAGCTTTTTTGTTCGCTGCAGAGCTGCTCCCATACCACACAAGAATGCCGTATGTCAGGACACTCTCAATGGTGCTGTGATAGTAGGACAGAAGCAGATGCTGAAATAGATTTATCTTCCTGAGCATTCTCAGGAAGCACAGCCTCTTCTGTGCCTTCTTCACAAGCATGTTAGCATTCATAGTCCATGAGAGGTCCTTTCAGATATTCATGAGAGGTTCATGAATTGATTGCATTGATTCATATTCAGCTTGATTCTGTAACTCTGAACAGCTGAGTTCAGGCAGACAAGTAATGACATGACGCTTAGGAAGGTCCTCAGGTTCTGTCCATCTAGACTGTGGGCATCCATCCAGGCAGAGCATTGCCTCCAGACAACATGTGCTGGGTGCATTTTATGGCTTCAGAGCTAACTTCATCACTGATCATACATGAAGGAGGATTGAGAACAGGATAAAATTGGATGGAAGATTGTGGGAGGAATCATAGCTGAATCCTACTGTTATTCAAGTGGTATGGCCATTAGAAACATAGCAGGGGATCACATTGACTTCTATCCAGTGTGGCATTACTCAGCAGGGACCAAAGAGGCATGCAAATGAATCATATTACTCTCCATTTAGAAGACATCTCACAAACAATAAAATGTGGGAGGGGGAGAGAGATTATCTATTATGATTCAAGACAAAATTCCCCTTCGTCTTTGTGTTACAGCTGGCAAGCAAGAATATTTGCTTGTTAACCAAAAGCTTCCAGCCAGCATATGATGGCAGTGTGTGTCTGGTTGGCAGGACTCAAAGAACTTTCAAAACAACCATTCTGACCTTGAAACAAGCAGTCCAACAACCCAAAAAATGCAAGCTCCCTTGGTTTTGAACATTCCTACTCTCTAAAACAGTGGATTAGGTTCAAGAAAATAAAACAAATGGCTTACAATGATAATAATGGAAAAACAGACCGGTATTCGTATTGTCAGTCTCATAAATGGTTCGTCTCAGAAGGGAAATATATGGATTTCCTGATCTTTTTTTTTATTGGTCCTATAATATTGGTCCTATAATGTTCTGAAGCAAAAAGAAATTGTGAGGAAAAAATGAACAAAAATCCATAATTTTAAAATCAATATCAATGTAAAGCTTAAATATCTTCAGACATCAATCGCAATGAAAACATAATAGAAGATAATAGAAGTTTCAGAAAATTGTATCTCAGTTTAATAAGCCTATGGGTGTTTTTTTTTTAAAAAAAATCTGGCCCTTTGTAGTGTCAGATGTAATGTGCTCTTTTGTTAATACTGGGCACATTCAGAATGAGTCATACACCTGTACATGTAATCTCTCCCTCCTTTGTAGCAAAATGATCAGATAAGAAAATATCTAATTAACCAGAGCTTCCTAATGTTCATCCAAATGAGGAAACTATGGTTACCAACTAACAGAAAACATTTCATGAGCCAGAAAAATTAACTGGATACCACTCAAAGGAATTTTGGAGATGGTACAGTAACTGCATTAAATATTGAAGAAAAAAACAGAGAGATATAGCTTCCCCCAGACCTTTAAAGTGAAAAGCTAACAGGAAAGTAAATGCACACACACACACACCCTTCTATTCCTGACCCAAATCTTCAGTTAAGAGATCTTGCATGAACATCATTTTACCTCTTCATCTGGAACTGTAATAAATAGGGTCCCAGACCAGTGGTGAAATCCAATTTTTTTACTACTGGTTCTGTGGGCGTGGCTTGGTGGGCGTGGTGTGGCTTGGTGGGTGTGGCTTGGTGGGCATGGCAGGGGAAGGATACTGCAAATCTTCAGTCCCTTCCCACTCCTAGGGGAAGGATATTGCAAAATCTCCATTCCCACCCCACTCTGGGGCTAGCCAGAGGTGGTATTTGCCAGTTCCCCAAACTACTCAAAATTTCCGCTACCGGTTCTCAGAACTGCTCAAAATTTCCGCTACTGATTCTCCAGAACCTGTCAGAACCTGCTGGATTTCACCCCTGTCCCAGACCACACAGAGTATACGTCTTCTTCAGAATATCTAGTGGACATGGGGAAGTCAGAAAGAAAATAAGGAGAGGCCAGTGGGTCTATTTTACATCAGTTTGAAACCTATGTGCTTTTAGAGAATCTTGGTTTGTTTTTGTGATTTCTTGTCCAGTCTGAAAATCTCTAGACTTCCCCTGGTGCACTTTTAAACAAGGCCAAATATAAGAAGCATAAGACTTCTTTGCCCACAAAAAAAGCTACCCGTATACCACATCAAAAAGCCAAGATAATCTCTAACTGTTTGTTGTCATCTAGTGTTCATGCAGATATTTGCAGCCTAGATGCGATAGCTCTAACTTCTTGTCACATAGGACCTTCAGTGGTCATCAGACCATTTCCGGGCCTCAATGACAGATCAAAGATTCACAACAGAGCCTTATTTTTCTCTCCTAGTTAGCATCATTAGCAGCCTGTTTGACAGGACTGCAGGAAAGGACCTTCTTGTTTATTGTTCTTATTTTGGACTTGTTTGCCAAGGTAGGGCAGGGAAAGGCTGCAAAAACTGCTTTGAATCACTATTTCAAACTAACTTAAATCACAGAATGTGGTAGTTTGAATCAACTACATCTGGAGGTGGGAGTAACTTTAAATGTAATTTACTGGATTCTCTGAATGGATTGCCCCTGCAATTATGTGGGCCAGATAAGAAGGAAGCTAACCACCAGATTGTGAGAACATGAGTGAGCAGTTAGATGAGGAGATCCGAACTCATTGGTAGCCTCACAGTGCAATGAACAAGGACATGTATTCAATTTTGCAGCTACTACTATTGTTGGCCAAGCAGGAACAAAAATAGCCAGAGAAATGATTGAAGCGTAGGAAATGGAGCCCCTGTCAGGCAACAAGGGTGCTGATTTACCACCAGTTTATCACCTGCTTAAAGCCTGCTTAAAGCACAGCAGCACAAGAAATCACAATCAATGACAGTCATCAACACCCTAATTAACAATTAAAAGCTACACACACACACAACTAAGCACCATATAAATACAACATGTAGAACAGCCCAGGACACATATTCTGGAGAGAGAAGTTCACTGATGATGGGCTCCAGCACAAGCTTGAAAGCTTGGAATAATAAACCTTTGATCTCATAACCAACTCAGATTGAATCCTGAATCACTATTATTTACTATTATTATTCAAGTGTGAGCTTTAACTGCTTTTTAAAACAATGGGTTGCTCATTTATCTGTTTTTATTTGTTTATAAGCTTGCATTCTACTCTGTATTTTATTATTAACTTCTTGAGCACAATTGTAGAGGAAATATGAGTTATAAATTGAATAAATAGATTAAGGTATTTTCATAGCTGGAACAATGGTATCTCATTTTTCGAATCAACTGAAGGATCTATATAACATTTGACAAATTGGAGCAATATGCTATAATTAAGAAGTAATTTTTGTAAATGTGGAAAACCAGTTATAGGACTGCTAGTTATGGAAGAAGACAAATACTAAAAATTGTGTCAAAAGTAGTTTGAAATATGATTGTATCCGTCGTTATTTGATCTATCAGAGACTTTCTGGGACATTTAAAAACAAAGAGTTGCAGAAAACAGGTAATTACACACTTTTGGCTGAAAAGATAGAAAATTAATGTCTTTGGAAGAATCATTCATTCTTCATAATGCTAAATTACCCAGACAGGTTAAATTACTCAGATTATGAGAAGAAAAGAATAGTTGCTATACCTCTGAAGACCTTGCCAGTTAGTTTTGAAACACATGTATGCACAGAAACATTTTCTCTGAGCATAGCCTTTGCCAACCTGATGCTCAACAGAAATGTTAAAAGCTCAGGTTGACTGCAAATTAGGGGAACTAAAGCCTAAGATAGATAACTTTTATCTATCTATCTATCTATCCCTATCTAAACGGATTTTAAAAGTAACCCAATGCCAAATTCAGATAATTTCTCAGAAGCCAATGTTCTAGAATAGCAGCATGTTGTCTACTCTGATAGGCAAAGCAACCCAGATTTTTTATTGGAGTGATTCTCAGAAATCAGGAATTAAACCTGCAACTTCTATCATGCAAAGCCAAGGCTACATACCTGACCTACAGCACACCTGCCAACCTGCAAGGATGGGCAATTGGCTTTGTTTAATCCTCCTTTTCATATACAACTTAAGGTAGCAAACATGCTAGCGTTTATCATTCCTCCTATTCTCCTCACAACAACTGTGAAATGAGCAGCTGGCCCAAAGTTACCCAGCTGATTTTTTCATGCCTAAGGCTAGACTAAAACTCACAAATGGTCTCCAATTTGGGCACAATCTATAGCAGCAAACTCTATGAAAAGGGGGAAATTCTGACTGTACAGCTGTGCTGCGATCATAGAATCCAAAGCATAATTTGAATTACTTTCAATGCAGCCTAGATTTTCTGAGGAATTCACTGATGCTGTCACAGCTAAAACAAGAGCCCAGGGGAGATTCCACCCCTGCAACAAGGTTATATGATAAGCATAGATGTTGCAGACAGACCATTCCTGAGAATTTGTTGCAAAATATTAGTATTGGTACCAGGATCTACTTTTCTGGATTATTGTTAGCCCCAGGGCCGATCCCAAATAACTTTGGTCAGTTGCATTTTAGGAAGGAATTCTTTATTTTGCACTTTTGTTAATTGTCTAAATCTGATTGATTCCATAACAACTGGGAGTGATATGCAGTATTAGAAAGAGTTCAAAACAATATAACAAAAATAAGAAATAAATGTCAAAAAGACAATAAAATGTATGTCCCAAACATAAAGCATTCCCATTAAAGGTCTCCCAAGGCCTGGGGGAAACACTCAGTTTTTACAGTCTATGTAAACAAGGGCCAAATAGGTGCCATACCAATGTCTGGGGGAATGCTGTTCCAGACTACAGGCACAGTGCCAGAGAAGATCCATCATTTAATTGATGGGCTCCAAAGCATGCCAACTACAGTCCATTATCCATGATGGGCAGAAACTACAGGAAATAGATAGTCCTTCAAATGCCCAGGCCATAAAGCAATTTACCGCTTCTAGAAACCTGTTCTGAAAAGTGGACACAATTTAAAGATGTCATCAACCAGATTGCAACAACTGTACTTGGACTGAAAACCTGGGCCCATCAAGACTGGTTTGATGAAAACAGCAAAACCATTTCAGCAGCCCTCCAGGTCAAGAACAAGGCCTAGGCAAACTGGCAGAATGATCCATCATCTGTCTCAAAGAAAGACAATTTTAAGTATCTGCAGTCCAAAGCACACACAGATCTGCAAGTAAGGCTGGTGGCAGAGGAAAGCTGAGAAGGTGGAACATTTTGCAGGTGTGCATGCCATCACAGAGTCCTTCAAGTGCCATAAAGTCAGTTTATGATCCTTCTAAATCAGGATGCTCCCCTTGCTATCATTGAATGCGCCGAACCTAATCAAAGACCAGGAAAGACTGAAAAACCACTGAGCCAAACACTTTTCCAACTTACTCAAAGGCTGTCCACAGTTGGTCTTACAGCTGCCAGTCTTGTACGCCCTAGATCTGTCTCCCTCCCTCTACTGAAGAGACCAGGAAAGCGAACTTGCAGATGAGCTCAAATAAATCAACAGGGCAGGGTGGCATTTCTATTGAGATCTACAAAGCATTAGACCCAAACACCTTGCAGGCATTCAAGACTTCTGGAAGACATTTGGTCCACAGATGAGATGCCTGATGACTTCCATGATGCCCTCATTGTTCTCTATAAAATAAGGGAACCAAATGAGACTGTAGAAATTACAAAAGTATCTTACTGCTATCTCTCACAGGCAAGATCTTTGCACACATTCTTCTGAACAGACTTGTCCCTTTCTCAAAAAGGGACCTCCCAGAGGTGCAGTACGGCTTTCAGCACATATTTGCCATGAGGCAAGTCAAAAAAGTACATCAAGCAGAACAAGCCTCTTTGTTCCATTTCTCCATTGACCTGAGAAAGGCATTTGACATTGTAAACAAGGAGGGCTTCTGGATTATCCTGAGACATTGTGGATGCCCAAGGAATTTGTAAAGTTGATTCAGCTACTACACAATGGAATGAAAGGGACAGGGTTTTTATTTTTTACAAAATTGATATATTAGCTGCATTTGTCATTTCCAGTGAGATAAAATGGCCCCAGTCCTATTCAATCTGTTTTTTACTTGCATGTTGTCACATGCTATCTGAAATAAGAAGTGTACATCAAGCACTGATTGGATGACTCTCTTTTTGACCTTTGCCAGTTGAATGCATGGATGAAGTGCCTCCATACAGGCCTTCAAGAAATCCATTTTGCTATGACTTTGAGCTTCTAGGGCACAAAGACAATGATCTACAGTTAATGTTGAACAAATTCTTAGATACCACTATGCCCTCGGCCTGATTATCAGCCTGAGCAAGACTGAAATCCCATACCAAATAACAAGCCCATAGGACCAAATTTCACTGTTGACAGCATCTTGCTGACAAATAAAAGCTTCAAATACTTGGGAAGAACCATCTCAAGTAATGAGTCTTTGGACAAAGAAATTAACTCCAGGATCAATAATGTCAGCCAGGCACTGGGGCAGCCGTGTACTAAAGTGCTTAATCAACACAACATCCATATTGCCATAAAACTGAAAGGCTACAGACCTGTGGTTATCTCTTCCTCCTATATGTTGGCCTCCTATAAGACCAACAGCCCTTCTTTCAGCTCAGAAGTGAGAAACGTCTGACGACTCATCATTTACAATTGTAAAGCTGGGTTTCTTAATTGTGATGAGGCAGAAATGATGTTACCTCAGGGCAGATTTTAAAAATGGCTTTCCTTATCTAGAAAGTTTCAGACATTTTATGAGCTGTTCTTTCTCTGGCTAAAAATATTGAAGCGTCTTCCTTATAAAGCAAAGGAACAGAAGAGTCACCATGATTTTAGATTAGCTCTTTAAAAAAAACAACAGCAGGGATTTATATCTGGCAAACTACAAATCCAGGAAGAAAGATTAGATAAGCTGTTCAGGCAATTACAAACTCCTTGACCCTTTCTCCAGAGTTTGTCATCCTTTCTTGAGTCAGCAGAAAACTATACTGCAGCTCTACAGACTGGCCACGAGTGGTAGCAGGGATGATTTCATGCACACAACCCAATCCCGGGCATGCGCAAATGAAGCTTCACATAGTCGCCCACCATTTGTGCAGTCTGGTTCCAAATGGCCCATGGACCGGGACTGCTCTGTGGACCAGTGCTTGGGGACCCCTGCTATTCTAGCATGACATTGGCCATCCCAACTGTCAGCTCCTGCCAATCACCTGATTTTCCTCCAAAATGATGGGTGACAAAGCCTACGGATTTTATATGCATCTTGAGTTTGCCATTGGACCATATCAAAATAAAAAAGATAATACATTTCTAATGCTGATCCAACCAAAGATAATTTCGATTTATTTCACTCAAGGGCTGGAGTTGAGATGAAGGGAACAACATAGGATCAAGGGCAGAAAAAAATGGAAAAGCTCATTACTTGGCTTTTTACTAGTTACTATTTAATAGGATCCTTAATAGGAACTAAATATACATAACCATCTGGCCCAGTTCATTGCATTGTCACATTTCTAGAGATTTGTTTAAATGCTAAATAATGTTTCCATTTCTGTGACATCTTTACCTTAACTATATCCAGATGTTAAAATAAATAAAACAGCCTGCATTAAGGATGAGAAGTCCTTTGTCAGGTGGGATACAGATACTACTTCAAAATTAAAATGGCCCAAAGATTAAGTCACAGAGATGCCATGGTACAAAGTATGGATTACAATCCATACTCGTCTGCACTACAGTACCTGTAATGTCTAGTGTCTCTAATGGGCCGGTCACTGCTCAGTTTGTCACTCTCCAACTGATTGAAAGCATGTTGCCGATAAGGGTCTTCTCCAGCCTTCAGTAGCTTTGATGATACATAGGCCTTTTCATCAAATCCTCTTAAGCCATTTTTCTCAGCTTGTGGTGGCTTGGATGCCTGGAGAGAGACAGAGTTAAAAGTTAGTCCTATAAAGGAGAAGGCCTTTTATGATTCAAGTGACAACCTGACATTCTATTGAGAGCCAGAAACAGATTTTCAAAGTAATACGTACAAAGTTTTATGGGGGGGGGGGGATGAGGAACAGAAATCTATTTTGTCAACCCAATCATTGACTGATTGATTATGCTCATGATGCAGAAGAAATGAAGACTATGTTTCCTTTTTATTCTTGTCAAAACTTTTGTATACATTTATATTCTTTTATTTTAGTAGGGCTTTTTTTTTGTTTTGTTTTTTGTTCCTTTGAGTCAGTTCTGAAACCTAGTGAGATTTGCTTGGACAAATCCCTGCAGTTTTCTTGACAAGGTTTTTTGAAAATGGTTTGCCATTGTCTGTTTCCTGGGGCTGAGAGAAGCAAGTGGCTCAAGGCCATCCAGCTGACTTTGTGGCTAAGGCAGGACTAGAACTTACAGCCTCACAGTTTCTAGACCAGGGCTGTCAAACTCCTGGTCCATGGGCCAGATGCGCCATGTGCTGGCCACGCCCACACCCGGTTTAGCGAAGGGGGAAAAAAGTCCCGATATGTCACATGACACCACTGTGACGACATGAGTTTGACACCTCTGTTCTAGACCATTGCCTTAATCTCTACAACCAAAGTGGTTTTCAGTGGTTTTAAGTAATACACTTAAAATATTGCAGACTTCAGTTCAGGAGATATACCTATATTTTGAATGATATATACAACATATACAAAAGTATATACAAAAGTATGAAGGCTATTGCTTAATGCATTGTAAGCCACCCTGAGTCTCCGGAGAAGGGCGGCATATAAATCAAACTAATAAATAAATAAATACCTCTGGACTCTTTTTAACAACAATATGGAACTGGTATGTCTTTTCCTTTTTTTCTTTCTTTCAACTTTCTGGTCCAACCAATGGCCTTTGTGATCTCTCATCCAAATACTATTTTACTTAATGTTTTAAGATAAGTCATGGTCAATTAAGCGCTGCCACATAGCTGGCCTTTTCTTCCAAAATTCCTAACCAACATCAACTTCAGTCAAGAATGAATTCTAAGAAATATGGCCGTTAAATCCGAGGAGCATTAAACTGGGAAAGGTTAATATAGAATCATCTTACCTGGTCAACTACTTTGACCTAAAAGGATACTTGTCAAAAGTCTACTACGTAAATCTGTTGAAAGAAAAGGAAGGGCTTGCTTTACAATTTACAGTTCCACAGATACATGATGCAGTATATATTCCTCCTCCTTCACCATTGCTTGCATGAAAAAGTTGTCCTTCTATCCTTCTATCAGTACAATACAATACAGTACAATAACTACTTTACAGTACAATACAGTACAATAACTACTTTCATCTCCTGTAGGCTGAAATGAGCCTCACTGTTAGGATAAGATGTACATGTACAGCTGTAGGGATGTACAGCTTTACTGAGAGACACTAGATACTAAATGATGAGCAATGTTTGTTAAAATGGTTAAAGATAGTAATTGTTGAGCTTGTTGTCAATATCTCTCCAGACCTTATTCACAGGAGAGAAAGCAGATTTAAGAAAAGTTTCCTAATGAATACCCAAGGAAAATGCATCCCATGGTGATTCAGCAAACTGTATAGAAAATCTATATCTTTTCTTCCAGCTTTATTGCAGTCTTCCTCTTTGTTTTAAAACACTTAAAATAAACTATCTTCTGAATGACTCTTGCCCAACTGTCTATTCAGTGTAGGTCCTACCATCTATACATGAGAATGCAAAATGAAAATTGGTGTAAATAGTGTACACAGCTTTTATCCTCTTTAAAGTAGTGGAAATATAGGTAGTCATCAGTTAACAATGGTAATTGGGACAGGGTACTAAGCGACAGAGCCATAAAATGCAATGTCATGTGACCACACCAACCAATGATTGCAATTCCGGAAGTTCCAATTGCAGTCATTAGACAAATCCTGTGTGTGGTTGTTAGGCATGACATCACATGATCACCATTTGCTATCTCCTGGCAACTTTCCCATTGACTTTTCTTATTGGAAGCTGTGAAGGTTGCAAATGGTGATCACATGACTGTGGGATGCTGAGACCATCTCAATTGCAAGCCATTTGCCAAGCACTGAATCACAATCAGATGATGATGGGGATACTACAATATTTACAAGTTCAAGGACCAGCTGTAAGTCTCCTTGTTCAGCACTGTTGTATTTTTGAACAGATACTGATTGAATGGTTATTAGCTGAAGACCACCTGCAAAGAAAACTACACTTTTGTGAGGAAAACTGTACAAACCATTTTCTGAAAACCATTACAGTAACAAATTCATTAAAAATAAGTCATCAGAAAAGGTTGGAATTTCAAGTAGAAAAATAACCGATAAATGAAATCTCTCTAAGATGATACCTATTTAAGATGGATGAATTACATTTGAGTAATACCCTAGAATTGAACTGTTTACCTCTGACATCTCAGTTTTTTCTTCTTTTCAAATGCCTGAAACAATTTTCAGTTTTAAAAGAAGGTATTGGACAAGTGTGACAAGCATTTCGATGCCTGTATTCTGTTTTATCTGCAAACATTTGCTGGCTTTCCTTCCTGATCTTTGGAAATGCCAGAGGCGAAATAATTAAATATTTATTTTTTTTGTGGAAAGCATTTTCCCTTCACAGCTGATAAAGGCTGCCAATGAGCCCCCCTTTCCTCCCCCCCGCCCCCACAAAATCCCTGTCCATAGTTTTGTACTCTAAAGCAGGAGTCTCAAAGAAAAAAGCATGGGAGGGAGCTTAGGAAAAACATCTGACAATGGCAGCTTGCTTGACTGTCATATGCATGACAATATATTCAAATTTGCCATGGAATATATTTGTTTCTGCAGATTGCATGAAGCCTATCTTCATTGTTCTTATGGTTGAGTGATTCTAGAAGATGTGATGAGTGACTAGTGAAGAAAAGGCTCAAATACCTTCTAGAGTTATTCAAGTATTGTTGTATCAAAATAATAATGAAAACAGGTTTTATATTGCCAGCATTGGGTGAAATGTCAAGTTTAGGCAGTTGCTTCAAACTGAAAATATTTCTCCTCAACAAGCTTCTCACAAAGCCTTCTTAAATGAGATTTATCGAAATGAAAGGGACAGGATTATGAGAATTTCCATTTAAAACTAATTGATCTTCCAATAACAACCAGCCTTAGACCTGGCAATGAAAATATTGAAATGGTAGATAACTTCTGTCTTTTAGAATCAACCGTCAGTATAAAGGAACAAGCAGTTAAGAAATACACCACAAGCTATCACTTGGTAAAGCAGCCATTAAGGCCTTGGAAAAGAAATTCAAATGCCGTGAGGTGTCTAAACCTGCAAAGATCAGAATCATGCAAGCCTTGGTAACCCACTATTGAAGTGAAAATTGGGCTTTGGAGAAGCAGAATAGGAAGAATATTTGAACTTTGGTGTTGGAAAAGTCTCCTCAGAACATCATGGACAGCCAAGAAATTAATGGATCACCAAACAAGGTTCTCACTTAAGGCACAAATAACTAGGCTCAAGTTATCTAACTTCAATCACATTATGTGAAGATTCAGCTCTTTAGAAAAGGCTCTAAGTTAGAAAAGGTGGAAGGAAAGAGAAGAAGAAGATAACTAGCATCAAGATGGATGACCTCAGTTATAGTGGTGATGAGTGCACCATTGGGAGCAGAGATGGGTTTCAGCAGGTTCTGACCAGTTCTGGAGAACTGGTAGTGGAAATTTTGAGTAGTTCGGAGAACTGGTAGTAAAAATTCTGACTAGCCCTTACCTTTACTACTGGTTCTCAATGGGGTGAGTTCTACTTATCTTTACTACTGGTTCTCAAAGGGGCCATGCGCGCGCACTCGCTTCGCTCGCCTGCATGTACACTTTTCTGCGCAAGCGCAGAAGCTTCTCCGCATGCACAGAAGCATTTTGATTATGTCGGGTTCAGTGGGCGGAGTGTCCCACAGGTTTTACTACCGGTTCTATAGAACCGGTGCAAACCGGGGGCAACCCACCACTACCCTTCCCCCATCTATTCTCTGCCACACAAATCCCAGCTGATTGGGAGGAAATGGAGATTTTACAGTATCCTTTCCCTGGAGTGGGGTGGGAATGGAGATTTTACAGTATCCTTTTCCTGCCATGCCCACCAAGTGATGCCCACCAAGCCAAGCCATGCCACGCCCACCAAGCCACACCCACAGAACCAGTAGTAAAAAGTTTTGAAACCCACCACTGATTGGGAGACCTGGAAAAGCAGGCAAGTGACAGATTGTCATGGGAAAAAAACTATGTGATCACTAGGAGTCATAAATAACTTGATGGCACATAAACAATCAATCAATGTTTACATAGAAACTTTCATAGCAAATTTCCTGTGAACTAGCCATGGTTCTTTTGACTGAAAACAGCAGAGTCTGAAGATGGCTTTTTATAAACTATCTCCTGAATTCTTATCATTTATTTATTTATTTTATATATCAAACTTCTTAACTGCCCAACTCCCTGGTACAGTTAGCATTACAATCAGGGGTGGGATTCAAAAATTTGAGCAACCATTTCTCTGCCCAGTTGCTGGGTGGGTGTGGCCATGGTGGGCGAGGCCTACTTGGCCTTCTGCACCATGGCGGGGAGGGTTAGGGTTTTCACCCTCCCCAAGCTCCAGAGGTTTTCCTCAAGTCTCCAGGAGGGCGATAACGGCCTCCCCCAGGCTCCAGAGGCCCTCCGGAGGCCGGAAACGGGCCCCATTCCGGACTTCTGGAACTTCCGGGAGGCCCATTTTTTGCCCTCCCAGAGCCTCCATGTGGGCGCTGCACTTACCTGGTATCCAAAATGGGCCACGTGGAGACTCCTGGGAGGGGCGGGGTGAGTGGGGCCAGCCAATCCTTGCAACTACCAGTTTGGCAAACCAGATGTAAAATTAGCATCCGATTCCCCTGAGCTGGTCTGAATTGGCTGAATCCCACCCCTGATTACAATGATGATATAACATTCCTTAAGTCACTAATTTTCTGGGTTTTGTTCTTGGTGCTATGCACAGGCCAGGTTAGTGTAGTGGTTAAGGCATCAATCTAGAAACTGGGAGATTCTGAGTTTTAACTAGTTTTAGGCAGAAAGCCACCTGGGTGACTTTGGGCCAGTCATCCTCTCTGAGCCCCAGGAAGGAGGAAATGACAAATCACTCCTGAAAAACCTTGCCAAGAAAACTGCATAGACTTGCCCAGGCAGTCTCTGAGAATCAGACACAATTGAACAGAACAGGAAAACAATGTGATTGTTAAGCATTATCTAATTGTATTCATACAAAAATGCTGTCAAGTAAATTAAAAGGGCTTAATAAAAACTGGAATCAAAAATATCCTAATTCATTTGTTGTAGTTGTTTCCCATTGACTCTCCAATGTCCAAAAATATTCCATTCCAAGGTGTTGGGAGCTGTTTTACCTTTTTTTACCTGACAGAGTGTGCTGTTTACTACTTTTGCTTTTTATCTGCTCTCCAAGAAAAAAAAATTATCTCAGCTTTCTCCTTGATTTTGACTCATCGTTGCTATGTGGCTCTAGAGGAAACATGGCTAACAATTCTTGGCTTGGCTGTTAGCCTGCTTTTCTCCTGTATCATTTATTATTTTTTAGTTCAGGTTCTACTTCAAGGCATGTCTGGAGTTGATAAAAGCTGTAGTTCCAACATATCAAGAGGAACAAGTTGGGGAGGCTGGATTAATCCAATTCCTTAAAAGAATATTCTCTCATAAAAAGGTCCTGTGTGGCTAATTTCCCTGGAAAAGGCACCATGCTCAGGAAAACATAAGATGGCTATCTAATACGAGTTATGAATCTGCAGTAATTTCAGCTGACTGAATTCTTCTGTGATCTTTGTTTGTCCTGTCTTGGGTCCCAAACTGTTGCATAGTCAGAAGTTCTTCCACTGTCTGCTCATGTTTCTGGAATGTAAATTAAAACCTGCATTTTAACCATTGCCTTCAATAGTTTCTTCACTTTCCACTGTCTTCCATCAATTTATACATGAGCAACACAGTAATCTAAAGATTCTTATGGCACAGGCATTATTAATCGACCACCACAGATAGAAGCAGTAGGCTTTGAAATCATTCAAATACAGTGCTAAAGCTATTGTTCAATATTGAACATGCAAATCTTCTCCCTTCTCTTCTACTCCTGTGCCATGAAATCCTTTGCTAACAAGAGTTGGTTTCCATATCTACTAGAAAGTACTTTTAGTTTTAATTGTATTTTATTCAGACAAGCCAGATTCATAAAGCACAATATGCTCTGACCTTATTCAGGCAAATAATGGAAAACCAGGCATAGTTTATTCTAGCTGGTTGCAAACAAAAGCAAGTATTTAGCCTTCAGTAACAGAAGAGATAGGGAGCAAAGAAGCCCAAGACACCTTCGTATAATGTTAACCCATAGCTTAACTGGTAAATGAGGCATGAACCCATACTCTTCGTCTGCTCATAGTTCTAAGTAGTTTCAAACTCAGTTTCTATCTGGAAAGTAAGATTCCACTCAACAGCTTGTTGTGTGATTTCAACTCCCTTCTTAATAAGACTGCTTTAATGACTTTTAAAAAGTGTCAGGAGATTCAGTCATGGATTTTCCTTCTCAAATATGTTTTGTTCTTCCAATAATAGAATACAAAAAATTGTTACAACTATCATAGAATTGTTAAGCAATTTGCACCATTAATTGATACATATACTGTATAATATTGGGACACAATGTAATGGGGAAGAGGGGTGGTTAGCATAAGCAGGGGTGTTAAACTCATGGCCCAGGGGCCCGGATACACTGGCCATGCCCACATCCAGTTTAGTGAAGGGGGGAAGTTACAATATGTCACGTGACAATACAAGTTTGACACCCCTGGCATAATGTGTCAATCAGCTATTTAGTCATATTATTTGTTGGTTAATGGCTTGGTACTGTGTGACAGCTTGTTCATTAAACTATAGCTTCCAAAAACTTGGCTCAACTTTATGTGTGAACTCATCTCCTAAGACACATAACTAATTTTTACCTTCCTAGAATTAAAGTCTGTTACAATGCTTATCCACATTAGATTATGTGATTTCACAGCAAATTTGCAGACAAATAATTATCCTTATATTTTAGGCTCACATCATTTTAAATGTTTAATAACACATTCTGCTATTCCCACACAAGAAATTTTTCTCGGTTTCAAATTTGGGAGGGAGGAACACATCTGCAGTTTACTAAGTTGGGATAACTATTTGTTGCTATCTAGTGGTGAGCTGGAGTTCTGTAGTGCAAATATGATAACCTTGGTACTGAATTGTTATTATCATTTAATAGCATAACATTTGGCATGGATAAGGTTTTTGATTGTTTCAGTTTTTTGGTAAATTGGGTAGTTAATTGAATATGGGGCAGGGTTAGAAGGAGGCATAACCTGCTTATCTAAGCATTTCAATCTACATGCTGTGTGTGAAGCATATCTAAGAACCTTTAATTATACCCTTACAGGTTAAACCCTTAAATTAAATCAATGGGAATATCAATACTTCAAATAATGCCAAAACAGAACATGACCAAATTTTTCCAAATTAGTAATGCTAGGAAAACATAAAATGGGTTTGAACCAATCTCTTCTTCACATGTAACTGAACCAAATTATAGTTAGTTGGAATCTGTTGTCATCTAAAATTCCAGATACTTAAATCAGTGAGAAACTAGCTCAGCTATATAATGTGCAGGTCCTATGGGACTGAATGCTGTCACATAATAATATGCAATGTGAAGCCTGATCTGCAGGATCAATCCCCCAGTGGCTTCTTGTGAGTCTCCAATATGCAGAAAATCTGAGGCTTTCAAAATGGCCACAGCAACAAGCAGAGTAAAGCTACAGAATCCTGGCTTTGCCTGCCTTGTTAAAGCCTGCCTCAGTTATCTTTACACACAGCTGAAGCAGTAATGCTTCTAGTTAAAACAGAGCTAACCCACAACCGGTGAATTGCACTCTCCAAGGTACTGATTATTGTTTGATTTGCCAAGAAACAGGTCTTGCTTGCTACTATATGCCACCATTCCTTGACAGCATTCAAGTCACAAGCTGCCATCCTCAGAGTTTTCAGCTAGATCAGGTCATGATGAATACAGTCCATTATCTGGAAATTCAGGGGGCAGGAATTAGGGTAATTAAATTTAAAATAAATATTTTTGCTACAATGTCCCGATACCAAAAAGAAACAATATCAAATGGAATATTTGGGGGCAACCTCTGAAGGGAGATGGCCTGAAGATAATTGGACACTGAGTCTGCTTCAGAACTGTGAGCACTTGATTCCAGAGACATAACATGTATATATGTATCTGATGACAATTATGAGGGTGGGAACATTGAAACACTTCCCTAAAAAAAGAATCTGAGCAACCCTCCCAGATAAAATGGAAGTGGGAGGCAGCTGGACTCCTGTCAACAAAGAAGTCTAAATCTCTCTATTATTGGCCACACACCAAGGAGTTAACACATCTAAACGAATGAAAGAATCACACTGCAGTAATTCTAGTATTACATCTGAGCTTATCTAAACTGCAATCTTATATTTAACCTTGTGGTTCATGAGCCTGCATCCAATTTGCTTTAAGGGTATAGGTGCTTGCATTAGAGCAAAACTGTTGCCCTTGCACCAACAATGGGAATCCAACTTAAATCTGAACTTCAACTCAGTGTGTCACTGCTTTGACCCTGAGAGTGTCAGATTGCTTTATGTATCATGTAAGGACAATTGTCCTATATCACCAAGCTTGTCAAATTCTTTATCGACCCTTCTCAATCCAAGTACTCCATGATGCTGCCACCTATGAACCTATTAAGATAGAGTTGACGTCAGATTTCATAAGTTTTTGATGCCATCTTATGATTTCTCTGTTTCATCAGGCCCCCTGGCATTTTATCTGTCACTTTCATACTGTTCTCTATGACAAGTTTGTAAGGAATATATGTTTTAACATATTTTTATAAGCAAATTACTTGTTTTAAAAAAACCTAACTGTTTTTAAATGAACTGTATCCTCATTTTGAGATGGTTTATAGCCATGAATATGCAAGATAGAAAAGTCTATACAGGTAAATAAATAAAATGACAATTGTATCACAGCAGATATGAGGCACTTAGTGAAAGGAAGTCAAATCTCATCTATCTGCTGCAGTTGTAGGATTCTCTGCAAATTAAATCCATCTGAACCAAGAATGGGTTCAATTCTGCTCTGAGGAAGGAGAAAACAGAGTATAAAGGAAGCGATTGTATGAGTTGCAAGGGGAAAAATAGAATGGAAACAACTGTCACTGGAAGGAAGTACAAATTACTATGAAAATATAATCCATTTTATTACCTAAGGAATTTCAGTTGAGAGACTGAACCCTGAATAGTTCACAATTTTCCACATCTTACTTAAGCACAACATCATGCAGTTTTAATACCATCATGAGATTTCTCTATATTTCCTGCTCCAGAAGCAGACCTTTTCAAAAAGGCCTCTATCCCAGTCCCTGATAAGGCTTTCATTTGCCTTTATTTCTTACAGGTTATTCAGTTTTTTGGTACTCAACACAATAATTTCATTATCTGTTCATCCCAGTTGGATTGCTTCATTCTTATATGGATTGATAATATCTGACGCCATTATTTCATTAGTGTTATTCAGAGCAGAGATTATTTTCAATTACCAGTATCTAGAGGGCAGTACAATGGGCAGAGTCTGAGATTGTAAATCAGGGATATCAAACTTGCAGCCCGTGGACCAGATGCATAATGTACTGACCATGCCCATGCCCAGTTTAGCAAAAGGGGGGAGGTTGCAATATGTCACATGACGCTGCCGTGATGCTGCACATTTGACACCCCTGTTGTAAGTGTATAATTTTTATGACATTTGAATGAGTTCATTGTTTTCTCCAGTTGTGTACTCAATTTTTGTAATGTTAGAAGTAAAATACAAGACACATGTGATAAAAGCAATAAAATCTGCCCAGAGACTATATGTTTGGATGATAAGATGAATTGTGTTTATCAATATTCTTTCTGCTAAATAACTAAGAAAGTTGAGCTTTCTTTTTCTTTTTTGCATTTGCATTTGCTCCTCAGATAACTGTCTATATTGGGGGGTTTTGCATTTAGCTAGTTTTCTTTCCATATCATGCAGTAATTTAAAATGAACATTCTCTGTGAATAAAACTGGAGGAGTTGTCAGCATGTATTGTGAATTTGCCTCCCACTGAATTCTATCAGCATACATGCAGGACATTAGTTCCTTAGTGATTTATGACTTTCTTAAACACAGAAGCACTTTCAAATCAAAATTATAGCAAAGAGAATGAGATAGTATCTTTACATCAGCACAATAAGTTTTAAAAAGAACTCAAGGTTTATCATCTTTCTGCCCAAGGCAACAGTCTTGACACTTCAATGATGACAAATACACTCTTTTGGTAAAACCAAAAGAGACACAAGTTTAGAGGCTTTATCTGCACAAGGTAAGAATATACCAAAAAGTGAGAAACACATTTAGCAGAAGTCTGAAGGTGAATACCTGGGAATCAGTTCAGTAGTGGGTTGCTACCGGTTCACCCTGGATTGGGCAAACTGGTAGTGGCGGCAGCTGGAGGCTCCGCCCACCCACCCAGACACTTCTGCACATGCGCAGAAGCAACACACGCGCACGCACAAGCAAACCGGTAGCAGACTAAATTGAAACCCACTACTGAATCAATTCAGTAGTTGCTTAGGCTCTACAAGTGCATGACCCAGTAATGTATTTTCATTGTGGTTTCTCTCAGCTACAGAAAGGAAGTTCCATAGAAGATTAATAACATGATAACATCCCCTTGTGATTTGTATTTCTGTATCATGGATCAAAGACTGCCTTCTATTTACATTTTTTCAGCATCCCATTTTCTTCCCACCCACCCCCCATTTGTTACTGCTCTCTAAAGAACTTCTCTAGACAAGAAGATGAGGGGAAAGCATACCATTCAAGAACCATTGCTTTGACTCCGATCAGACAATGAGCAGATTTTTTTTTCAAAAGGAAAGAAAGATGAGAAAATACATATTTATGTATTTATCTGCAAAAACAGATCAAGGTATCTTTGCCTACTTGAATAGTTTATTTTCTTGGAATTATATTTGCTTTAAATATAATAAATGATAACAATATAAACGAAAGTGAAGAGAAAGGATTCCTTATGGCTGATGGGGCCTGGGGACCAGGAGTGAGGCGCCTCTGGCCTAAAAGCAGACACTTCTTAATCCATAAGAAAGTGCAAGCAAGCAAACAAGAGTCAGCCTGCCAAGTTTTGAAATGTGACATGCAATTGAGTCTTCGAATATTATATACGCTTACCATAATTTTCACACTGCATAAATATATTTTCTACACAATTATAGAATTTCAGATTTTCAGTGGGAATACTGATATCCACTTTGTAACAGTTGGCACCTAACCATGGAATAACTTCAGTGATGGGTTGCTCCCGGTTCGGTCCGGTTCTTGCAAACCGGTAGTAATGGCAGCGGGATACTCCACCCACCCACCCGGACATCATCATGAACGATCTGCACATGTGCAGAAGCACACGCAAGCACTCCCGTTGCGAACCAGTAGCGGAGGTAAGTAGAAAACATCCCTGGATAATTTGTAAATATACAAATTTGATAATGCAAATGTTTCAGTGTATATGTTTCTCTCAATCCCCACTTTTTAAAAAAGAAAAGTTTATGTGAAATAAAAGTCTGTAGAGGTTCTCAGTTATCCAGGTCATGGCTGTCCCAAAGGTGCTTTTTCAGGAGGCAACTGGACTTCCCTGTTTTTTTCTTTGAAGACTTCTCATCCAAGAAGCTTCTTCAGCTCTGACAGGATAGTGGGAAATGGAATGGAATATATATTTATGTGAAATAACTTTCTCTCCCTGTCTCTGTCTCACTTTCAGAAACTCTTCATAAGTGAATCTTGGTGGGGTTGTTTTGTTTTGTTTTGTCTGGTATATGAATGTTTTTTTCAAAACCAAGTAAAGCTGATTTAGATGGCTGACCTGATATATCCCTAAAACTCTATTTATTAAATAAATCAAACTCAGTATTTGTATTCTGTAAGTGATTCTCTTGATCCATTTGTTTTGTACTTGTATCTTCCCACAGGAAGCCACTTATAATAATAGGTAGCTCTTTACCACTGTTTTGTCAAAGATTTGAAAATGTTAAGTGATCATTCTAATCACTTTAATTAATGGGTAGCATTTGGAATAAAAGTCTACGGTGTGCAAAGAAGTATGAGAAAATGCAAATGTGAAAAGAATTGAGATAAGCCACCATTTTAACCCTAACCCCTTCCCTTTGTGATGGAAATAGTATTATAAGCATACTAATATTAGGGATTTTTTTTAACAAAAGTATTCTCTGGAAAGTAAAGCTTCAACTGAGTCTAAACAAATAATGAATCCAAATTAATTCATTGTAGCTGCTTTTCTCTTTTGTTACAGCTAGCGGGCATGATATTCCACAAAAGAAAAATGATGTTTCCTCCTAGGCCATAAACATTTCACAATACAATATGTGAGGCTTAGCACATAGCAAATATTTATGGCTATGGGGCAATTAGAGGAAATATGAAAACCAATTTTGCACAGCCTAAGTTTCTTATTACTTTCATTCCACAAAATCTTTTATCTTTGCAGCTCCAGAACAAAGTAGAAATTGCTTGCTAGAGCAAAGGGATAAGATTCAGAAGAAGAGTGGGGAGCAGAGAATGCATAAAGGGTAATCATTTCTTTTGAAACATATTTTTCATTATTATTATTATTATTATTATTATTATTATTATTGATACAGAGCAACTGCTGATATGATCGGACTTGTCTACTCAGACAGTTTATTGACTGAAACGTCTAAGATGCTTTAATATTTCACTTTTTGTAATTAGGAACATTTTGATTCACATATACTGTTAAATATCTCCCCTCCACAGTTAAGCTGGTTTCTAACAGAATAACAGAGTTGGAAGGGACCTTGGAGGTCTTCTAGTCCAACTCCCTGCTCAGGCAGAAAACCCTATATACCATGAGAAGAGTGCCTGCATCTATCCAAGATTTATCACCTCTAAAACCCTCTGTGAAAATAGTATAATATCTTCTCAGCCTTCTCCTAATTTACATTTTGCCGCAGAAGCCAAGTGCCTGGGATGTGAGCCTCCTTATTTGGGTGGGCATTTCTACAGTATTTGATACTGCTTACCAGAATATTCTTCTGTCTGGATTCACTCCTCTGGATTTGGGGAGCACAATGATTCCATTACAGCAGGTAGCATGGATGGCTTTCTTGCCATTATATTTTCTGCAACTTCTGTATGAAACTATTGGAAGATGTTATTCATACTTGCAGCTTTGTCTTTCTTTTTCACCTACTTGTTCAGAGAAATTATGGGGCTTCTGAAACTGTTGTACTGTCATGTACGAGGGTAAACAAGTTGAAATATATGGGTTGTATTTGGAAAGTTATCTAACCTGGATAGTAGAAGAGGTTTTAAATGGATTACATTCCTGCTAAAGATCAGGCATGCAGCTTGAAAGTGTTCTTGGAGATGTTGGAAAAACTCAGCTGCTCACAATAGCCAGGAATCATTCTTATCAGCTTAGGTATTTCATTGCAACTTTATTTAGAACCCTATTCAGCATAGGTATGTTAAACCCCTTCAAATTAAATTTAAACTAGTTCAGATGGTGCAGATTAAGGGTATCCAGATGCTGGTGGAAGATAATAAATCTGGACCAATTGTGCACTTATGAAATCAGATGCTGACATACTTCAAAGCCTAATTCAAAGTGGTGTTATGAATGCTAAATACTAAATGGTTGATATAAATATCTACCTTCAGTTACATGATCATGTCTGCCCACAGCTGAAATCTGAGGCAAATTTACTTTTTCTATGTCCTTATAGAAACTGCTGGGTCCACAGTGGCTGGATTTATGTATTGCTGTATATATTGTGTTGAAGCCAAGAATTCTAGATGCTAAAATATACCCAAATAATAGGGATCAACTTATCCATAGATGGGCTTATCTGCAAGTAGATATATATTTTTTTAAAGCCTACATATCAAAATATATACCCATAGTATAAGCCCATCCACAGCTAAATAGATCCTCAAGTTTTAATCAAAATATCATGAAAATATGGGTCAGCTTATCCATGGGTAATGCATTTTCATGGTGGTTTGATTAAAAATTTGAGGGTCGGTTTATCCACAGATAGTTCATATGCATGTATATACAGTCTGCTGTGTCATAATGTATTCTTCTGTTAGATTAACAAGATGTATGGATCATCCCCTGCAGTTTGTAAGCTTTGGTTTATGGAAGAGGTGCTAGGTTGAAGCTCCTTGAGATTCATATGATCTTTTGATCAGCCTTCATTGCTTCTCCAAAAATTAATTGTGATCTTAATTAGATAAAAGGGAAAGTTATTAAAAAGATCAGGTATGATCGTATTAATTATATTAAACTAATTAAATTACATTTAAATGCAAATTATACTGCATTAAACTTATGTTTTTTCATGCCCCATTTAAATCTCTGGCCTGATCCCATCTTTTTTTGGGGGGGAGGAATAATTCCTGATAGGCTACACAATAGGCATTTCAGCCTGAAAAAGTTATGCACTTTTGGTTTATGGTTTGGCATAATGTGTGGACCCACCTAATTGTGGCATTCAACAAACTATTATTAAATAAGTCATGGTTTAGCACAATGCATGAATCCAGCCAGTTTCATTTAAATAAACCTTGCATCTCTTTCTTTTAGAATTGCTTTTGACTAATGTGCTAAATTGTTTATAGGCTTGTATGCCAAAATATTTTTTCTCCTCTTACATTATTTACAAACTGATGTCTTTTAATTTATTATGCTAGCAACATATTTCACTTTGAGAGGGTGTGCTCTAAAAAAGCAACTATAAACTTACATACGCATACACACAAACATTTTAAATGCCATTGATTGGTTCTTTTGTATACAACCGAACAGTTTAATTGCTTCTTTGGAGTGTTGGTCAGACCACATTAAAAAGATTTTTTTAAAAAAAGGTCCTTCAAAATCTATTAATGAAAATCACTGTAAAACACCGAGGGTTTTCTTAATCCTTTAAGATTTCTTGATAACAATTTCCAATATAAATTGGGCTACTGAAGAATAAATATTCTAGAAATCAAGTGCAAACTTCCATCTAGAGTTTAACAAAGCTTTAAAAAAAACAGAAAAGTGTTTGCAACAGTCTTTCAAAAGTAAAACCAGCATGGCTTTAGCAGATATGCTGGGAGCTACAAATGAAATATATTTGCTGTGCCCAAAGAAAACTGTTTTGGGAAGATCAAAAAAAAAATACTGTTTCTGCTTATATTTCTCCCTATAGAACTAACATGTATGGATACACACACAAATACTAATTTTGCCAAGCATTTTCTTTGTCCAAAAGAATAGTGTTTGCTTTATTCAATTACCTCAGACTACGTGCCCTGCCAAAAGAAATAGAAGATGTTACCATGGAAACCAACAAAAAAAAAATCAGCCAGCTGTTACAACTGATGTAGCCTTTCTATCCTGACCACCCAATTTTTTTTAATGACCAGCTATACAGAAAAAGAAATGTTAGAGGATGCTTAGGGAATATTGGGAATTTTTTTTTAAAAAAAATGTTGAATCCAGTATGGGGAATTATTTGTATTCTGCTCCATGGAAGATGCCCATTTTTCTCTAGTCTTCTGCGTTCTCTCCCACTCCCACGTTCACAACACATAAAACAAACCTATAATTTGCAAACACGTTCCTTGTTGCAGAACATTGCTTCATCACTGGACCACACACACACACCTTTCCTTTTTTTACCCACAAATTCCCAACCACTATGGACAAAGACCATTTTTTATTCCAAAATGCTGATCTAGCAATTTGTTCCGATACAGCATTTTTCTCATTTTGAGGTCAATAGAACTCCACCTTATTCTGCCATATTCTGTGCCTAAAGTTGCTGACTGAACAAGCCCTGTCCTTTCTCTTTTCATTAAACATTCGTCACTGCTGCTGAGGCCTGATTACCCTCGAGATCTTCTGAATGACAGGTTTTCTATCCTATCTCGCTTACATTAATCACCATTAAAAATGACACCTCAGCCAGTTACTGCATTACAACTGAAGCAGGGTTTAAGCACAGTCCGTTGGGCAAATGCAAGGAAATGTGTTACCGGTATATAATATCTCTCTGAGAATCGATATCTAAAAAGCACGTTTTGATAGAAAATTCGAATATAAGAAGAATTGTAGCCCAGAGAATTTTCTATAATGCCACATGAATATTAGCTAGTGTTTGCGAGTGTGTTCTGTAGGATTAAACGTTCACTTAGAAGTCAACCTCAATCTCCTCATGGCTGTTAAATGCTGGGATGATTGGAAATGTGCTATTAGCATTTTTGACGCAAATAGTAAGTGGCAACAATAGAATCTAACCCAAGTACTGTAAGAGAGAAAAGATTAGCACTAAAACAACCTTATTCAGTAAGTGTTGTCAGTTGACAGAACAGTCCTGTAAGACCTTTTCATTCAAGTCTCCCTGAGTTCACTGTTTTTCATTCTTAAAAAAACATGTTTTGGTTGGTTGGTTGGTTTCGTTTGTTTGTTTGTTTATATGAGCCAGTTTGGTGTAGTGGTTAAGGCATTAGGCTAGAAACCAGAAGACTGTGGATTCTAGTCCTGCCATAGGCCCAAAGCTACCTGGATGAGTTTGGGTCAGTTATTTTCTCTCAGATCTAGGAAGGAGGCAAGGACAAACCACTTCTGAAAAATCTTGCCAAGAAAACTGCAGGGATTGAACAGACAATCTCTAAGAATTGGGCATGATTGAATAGAAGATGGAAAATATGTACTTATTTACTTATTGTTTTGTTTGATTTATATGGCCATCCATCTCACCATAGTGTCAATGGGCAACTCACAGAGTTAAAAAACAAAAACCAACAGTAAAAATAAAATATAGTCAAGGTTTTTTTTAAAAAACCCAACAATCCAGCTGTGATTAACATAACCATCTGGGCTCTAAATGAGAATCCAACCCCCTAAACCCAAATTATTATGTTAATATACATAGGCTGCAATCCTATGCAGTGTTATAAACTCAATGAATAATCCCTTTAATGAATAGCATTAGGAAATCCCACACCTTACTTTCACCAGTCAGAATATAAGATGCTGTGCAAACAAAAGGATGGGGAAGAAAGACTGCAGATCTGTTGTTGAAAAGTACAGATTTCTTTGAAGATTAAATGCTGCTTGGACAATATGTTTGGCCCTTTCATAGGACTAGGGGACTTATTTTTCTGTTGGGTTGTAGGAATTCTCTGAGCCTGGTTTTTTAATTGCAGATGTTTCACACACAGACACACACACACACACACACACACACATTTAGGTAAGTAGTGAAGTGTTTGGACAAGCTTTGAAAACTCATACAACTCAACCCTAGAACCCTATGTTCTCCTCCAATGTTCCTTTCTTGTTGTACCTTCTTCTCCATGGGTTACCACTTTGATTGTTGTTCTTAGGTGTTTCTACTGGTTGGTAAGAGAGAAGCATAGATGTGTGCATTTGTCTGTAAATTTCTGCTTGAGGTATAGAACGGCTGTTACATGTATTGTATGAATCTACACATGGATTTTACAGGAAATTAATTTTAGTTAGTAGGCATTAATTCAATTCATTAAATTCAATGAATGTAAACTTATTGTCCTAGACCTACCCATTTTGGAGAGAGAAGTTTCTGCAGGAATAGATATACAAAAGGTATACTGCATATGAAAACCCATACTGTATGCAAGTGTGTCACTGGCATATTTGGCAGGGGAGGGAAATCTTTAGGGCTTGGTTTCAGGTATAAATGACAACCTTGGCTTGGTTGGCTTGGCTTGGCTTGGCTTGGCTTGGCTTGGCTTGGCTTGGCTT